>JAOWBW010000900.1:78754-124921 GCA_026119855.1 Campanula takesimana
TTGAAGGTTTGAATATCTGGGTTTCAATCTTCAAAGCAAACTTGAACACTTGAGAAATTTCTCTTGAAGCTCAGCAACCTTCATTGTTGAATAATGAAGGTTATTTATAGGCAACGCACCCTTGTGAACGTTGGACAAAGATTTGAATTAAATCTGAGGGTACACAACATGCTGTCGAAATCCCATTGGTTGAGATGTTATTTTCGTCCTTGGTTTGTCTTGTAGTCCAAGGTAGTTGTGGCACCACTACCTGACAACTGTCCTTTGTTTGTAGAGAAATGACTAACGGTAAACAATTCAAAATGGTAGACAAACCGACATTCCTTGCAGAAACTCCAAGTTAACTTAGAGTTATTTTGACATGACATAAAACATCCCTTTACGGTTGAAAAGGGAATGTTTGTCTAAGGAATAAATGACTTAGCGAATTCTTCATTTACTGCGCGGTTCCACTAGGCATAAGAGCGGTTTCCAAGGATGAACTTGATAAGCGGTTTCATAAGAAACTGAAACATGCGGTTTCATCAAAGCCACAGAATGCGGTTTGATAAAACACTTGTAGCTCCATGATGGCGATCTTGAAGATAGCACAATGGCGGTTTGAATAACTAAACCGCTAAGGGTAAACCGAACTACTCAGTCTAGACAAACAAAAAACTAGAAATAAACTTATCTAAAAATTGAAGTATAACTTCATTACATGCGGTCCTAAAGTCCATAAAAAAGACACGTGGCATGGATCAATCAAAGTGGGTGTACTAACAATGAATCCTAACAATACTTTTAAACAATACTACCTCTGTCCTAAATGAGTGTCCAAAATTCATTTTAAGGGACAAAACTTTCTGTACAATTTGGTGACAAGATTCATATATAATCTTGTAATACTCTTTACAAACATTTAGTTTTTGCAAGTATAAAGAGATTGGTGAAAAAAAAAATCGAAAAAAAAACATTTAGAGACAAAGTTATGATCAAATGGACACTCATTTTGGGACAAAAATTTCCTAAAAATAGACACTCATTTAGGGACAGAGGGAGTATATATAGGGTCGTGATCCTGTGAGAACCATTTTATATGAGAACCGTGAGAACCAATCATAACCATTAGATTAGAAAAAATAATCAAGGGTCCAGATGTTAGATACATTGGATACACTTGGATACATTAGTTAATTTTCGAAAACAATTGGATACATTAGTTTTTAACATAGTGTATCCAAGTGCAACACTTAGATACAATACTTATTAACCTATTGTATCCAAGTGTAATATCGAATTTTTTGTGATGTATCTAAGTGTATCAATTGTATCTAACATATGGACCCTTGATTTTTTTTTTTTAATCTAATGGTTATGATTGGTTCTCACGATATTTAGGTTCTCATTTGAGCACCTACCTATATATATATATATATATATATATATATAATATAGGTAGGTGCTCAAATGAGAACCTAAATATCGTGAGAACCAATCATAACCATTAGATTAGAAAAAAAAATCAAGGGTCCATATGTTAGATATATATATATATGGTCGTGCTCCAATGAGAACCATTTAAAATGAAAATGTTAACAACTGAAACATGTTTATGTCATTTTCCGGAAACACATTTTAATTTTCCGGAAGTCGTTTCACGCGAAATAAACAGAGCCTAAGTACTACCACTAAGAAAATGTTCACTTTTTTTTATGCAATTTAGTGAAAAATATGCATTAATACTCTTATTATCTGCTTTCTAAACACTCGGTTTTGAAAATATAAAATGAATGGTGAAAAAAATAGGTAAAAAAAAAAAAAAGAACAAAATTGTATAAGAAACGACATTCATTATAAAAATCACTTGAAAATGAACATTCATTCATGAACTGAGGAAGTATGAGATAAAGAGCAAACAAACCTGTCCAGTTTTTTGTAAATTTCATGTGCAAATATGCATAAATACTCTTGTTATCTGCTTTCTAAATATTTAGTTTTGAAAATATGAAATGAATAGTGAAAAAAAATCAGTTAACAAAACATTTAGGAACAAAGTTGTACTCCCACCGTCCCAAAATGATCTTCATACTTTTTTCAACATTACCACGAAGGAACTTTGAGCAATGATTTTAGGTTGATTAATTTATCCTAATGAAAATCTAAAACTTGTTATTGATAGTATTGATGATGATGTGTCAATAACAAGTTTTAGATTTTCATTAGTACAATTGAGTCAACCTAAAATTATTGCTCAAAAATCCTTCGCAATAACGTTGAAAAAAGTATGAAGATCATTTCGGGACGGATATAAAATCTCTTGAAATGGACATTCATTCTTGGAGGGAGCAAGGGATAAAGAGCAAACAAACCTGTCCAGTTTTTTGTAAAATCCATGTGCTTGTGCAACTTTCAAGCCGCAAATGTTTGCTCTTTATCAAAAACAAACCATTATGCTACTTTGAACATACACAACAAACCAAACAATCATACTCCATAGGTAAGAATAAGGGAAAACAAAATCATGAGAAGGCAGAAAAGAAAAAAGAAAACGATATAATGAAGTTCAAATATCATTTTCGATAACAAACCAAAAATAGAAATGCAAATGTCATCAACGCACGTCCATGTTTAAAGGCATTGGATCCCTGTCGAAACCCCTCTCAAAAGAGAAGTAACTAACGACATTTCCACCATCTTGCAAAAATCACTCGAAAGGACTTAAATGAAAAGCTTCTACAAAGACCACAAAAATGTTCCAAACTCATTTCAATGTTGTTGCTACTACAGCAAAGATAAAAGGAGATCACATTTCCATTTGACATTTGGAGGTGCTTGAATGAATAGCTTCACGGCAATGGTGACCTGCTCAACATGGGAAGAGATTTAGGAGCTTCGGCACCTGCTTTTTTTTAGACGAAAAACAAAAATCAAACAAAGGGAATATAGTAAGATTTAGTGCTCATGACATAAAAGCTGACTTAAAATACATTGTACTTCTTCCGTCCCAAAATGATCTTCCCACTTGCCATTTCTCATTGTCCAAAAAGTTGTTCTCATTTCTACAATTTGAGCTTGAAAGTGCATAAACAAAACATGGCTAGTGAAGCAAAAGTGTTAACATTTTTAAAAAGTTTGAATAGTCAAATGGGAAGATCATTTTGGTAGAGGGAGTACATATCTGAAGAAAGAGTAATTGGGAATGCCTGTCTTTGCAGAGTTCCATTCGCCAGCAAATTCTGTTGCATCTAGACAGGAAAGAAATGAAAACATGTTAGTGTAGACAAATGGCACTTAACTCTAGTAAACATTTTTTCCAACATGTCCCTCGTGCTGATGTTTGTATTGTCGCTATTGATGTTTGTAGTGTTACTATTACGTTAGTCTATAATACAAACTGCAAGTCAAAATTCATTTCAATCTCTTGAATATTGATACGAGCATGCTGATTATTTGAGTGAACTATTTCAAATTTCCCCTAAAGTTTTCACCTCCAGGGTTCCATGAGAGGGTGTTCACCACCTTACTTTTTTTTGTTTCATCATCGGTTACCCACTTCACTTCATGATTCAAACCATTGGTTTAATATCCGTCCAACAAAAAAAAGCAAGGTCTAGAGAAAGATCAAGAACGTTGTCGATCAACGATCATTGCGGCATAAATCTTGACCCTGTTGGTTGTGGAGCCAAATCCAAAAAGGAAGAGGACACTAAATTTGAGGAAATATGGATTTTTTAGGATTCCTTGTTTGACTAGTTTTAGGGATTTTGAGTCAATATGGATTTCTTATGAAGACGTGTGAGTCAAGACACCAAAAAGAGTGTTTTGTAATTGTGTGTTGAGCAGCTTAAAGAGAAGAAAAACTGACTAGTAGTAGCTCGAGGAGAAGAGGAGAGGATGCTGAGTACCACTGCAACAACATCATGAACTCTGGTGGGAGTGTACCTAGCCGTGGACCACACTTGGCAGAGGCAACTCTGTCAATGAATGGACGGTATGTTACGTGGGAGGATGACTACTCAAAGCTGGCCAACAAGGAGCAAGGAACAGGGAGACGAGTCATATACACCTAAAGGAGAACCAATGGGAGATGATGCTATGCAAAGAAACAAGGAAGAAGTCGTGTTTACTAGGGGCACTCCAAGGAAAGCGATAGATTGACGGGTTGGCCACAACGTTTGGTTCTACTCTCCAAGTGAGACATTGTGGGTTCTGGAGCCAAAACTAAAAAGGAAAAGGAAAAGGAAAAGGAAAAGGAAAAGGAAAAGGAAAGCGATAGATTGACGGGTTGGCCACACCGTTTGGTTCTACTCTCCAAGTGAGACATTGTTGGTTTTGGAGCCAAAGCTAAAAGGGAAAGGAAACTTGATTTGACTCAACATGGATTACTTAGGATTTCTTGTTTAACTAGGTTTAGAGAATTGGGTTTTCTACTTAGATTAGGTTTTGGGCTTTTGTGTAAACCCTGTATAAACATGTGTGACGGCCATAAACATTTTGTGCTCGAGGGAAAAGCCAAGATGCTGCTATAGGGAGAGCTACAAACGAGAGTCAAGAGAGCCGGGGGGGTAAGAGAGCCATGAGGGCACTCCGCCACCCCTTACCATGACAATGACGTGTGTGTTTTTCTAGAGATGAGATATATATATGAGAGAGAGAGAGAGAGAGAGAGAGTGTTGCACAAAGAGAGTATCCATGTTTGTATTTGTGTGATCACATATGCAAAGTTATAATTGTAAATACCACATATATTGATTATAGTGAATATCCTAGCTTAGCAACGCTCCCAGATGTAGTCATGTGTTGACAAACTGAGTTACCAAATTCTTGCGATATTTCTTTCATATTATCTCCATTTTTGACTCTCCCCATGGTTGTATTAGTATGGGCTAGGTGGGTGTGTGACCCCTCCCCCCCCCCCCCCAAACAAATCCCCAACAGACAGACTCGAACGAGAATCATTCATAAACTTCGTGCAATATGACACACTATCATCTTACAATATCAAGCTATGACACGGCAACCATAGGCAATTATAAAAAACATGGTGCCCTAGGAGTCTTCCGAAACAACTTAGGCGTGTTTTCCTCACCAAGCCAATCATATCCCAAAAGCGAGGTTATGGTCCTTGTCGATGAGACGGGAGAACAAAGTCTGTCTAAACTCCTTCTGGCCCTAGAAGGTCAAAAGAATAGGCTTCTATTTCACTTCTATTTTATTTATTTATTTATTTTGGGAAAAAAAAAGTACTATTCATATATAAGGTGATGAAATACTAATTGGGTGAGGGGCTAAAAATACCTGGGCTAACGACCAGAACACTAATAAAAAAAAAAAAAAGAATTCCATTTGACACGTCAAACATGTTATGGATGATGTTTACTTGCTTATAACTTAATTGTTTCCATTTTCAAAAGATGACTAGTTTTGTTGGGATGGAGGAGTACAAATTGGATTAGTAAACCATCTCATCGCCCAAAATTAATTATTTACTAACAAATCTTCTAGTCATGGGATATTGAATACAAACTTACACTTGTATATAGCTATATACTATCACCAGCAAATCAGGTAAATCTGTTTAGCTTGTGAGCAAATTGAGCTCCAATTCAGTAGAGTGACAAAATGCACCACTCAACCAAATCGAAACGAATGATTCAACTTAAGCAGGATTAAATGAAACTCATTGATGAGAAGGCTAATCAATCAATCGTCTAGTTCAACTTACAATGTGGGCATAATTCTTTCTTTTAAAAGTAATGAAAAAAAAAATGATATTGAAAAGAAATCAGAGACGGACTAGCAAAACTACCCCCTATAAACAAGAACAGGTCACCAGATCCTAAAAGTTTCGGGTAATCAGCAATGCCTAAGGAAAGCCATAAAACCTTTCCCGAAAGTAACGTCGTAATAAAAACTACTATCTCCGTCCCAAAACGAATGTTCGATTTAGTTATTTTCAAATTGATCAAGAGAAAATTTGGAAATAAAATAAAATTGGACATTCATTTTGGGACGGATGGAGTACTTGATCCCTAAGTATCGAAGGCCAAGCTCTTAGCATTAAAATTTTGAGCTATGATCCAAGTACGACAAAGTAAACTACCATCAAACATCTCCATAGCTAGTGTATTCTTATAATTAAGAGGACAACTTCATTACCTTTGGCTCTATGATCACTTGAAAATGATACTACGTATAATATTTTTATCTGAAATTTGTTTACACCTCTATAAGCTGAATAATAGTTATATTATGATCGCCATTGTGCAATATTAATATTTCAAATAAAATAAGATGATATCGTAAGTAATTCTCTTTGTACCTGCAGCCTTGATTGCTCCAGTTTGAGCTCCAGTTGTTCAAACATTAGCCTTTCCTGAAAAGGAAGATTTATCTGTTAGGGGCTTTACAGCGCATCTAAATCCGTGTATATACTCCCTCCGTACCGGACAGATAGCCCCAATTATTTTTGGTATTCAACAAGTGAACTTTGACCAAACATAAATGTAAATCTAATTATCCAATGAAATGATAAAAATTGTTATTAATAAATCTGAAGTGATTTATCAACAACAACTTTTATAATTTCATTGGGATGATTAGACTTGTATTAATGTTAGGTCAAAGTTCACTTGTGTTGAACATCAAAAATATAATGAGACTATCTTTCCGGGACGTAGGGATTACAATTCAGTGTTTTTTGAATTAGAGAAAGAAGGGAACATGAAATATCAAACCTTCTTCTCCTTCACAGATGTTAAGCCTTCACTTAGTAGGTACTCATGCTTCTCTACATGATTCATCCTCATACCAGTGAGGTCCTTACCCACCAACCGCCTGAAACAGCGTAAGAATAATTAACGCACAAAGTGAGGTACTTTCTAAGGACCCGGAACCGCTCCACCCAATTTAGCTCCACCCCTCCACCCAAAGGCTCCGATCAAGGCCACATAGGCGAGCTCATCATCTGTGCGGCTGAGATGATTTCAATTTTTTTGTGAGTCCTACCGAGCTCGGACACATCTCATCCGTCGAACAAAAAAAAATGAGGTGGCTCTAATCTCCACCATTGGGTGGAGCTAACCGCTCGGTGGAGCGGTTCGAAATCCTACTTTCTAATGGTGGAATATAACAACAAACAACTTTGTTAATCACGAAAGTTCATACCGCTGGTTAGCTTTGAGTTGTGCAATTTCCTCTTTCAGAGCTTCCACCTCGCTCGCCCCATCCTTCTGGATTGTAAAAACAGAGAGATAAAAATGTAAAACCATTCAAGATGAAAAAGGTAGCTTACTATTTCTCATATCCGACAGCCAAATTCAAAGCAGAAAGTCGATTTTACAGAGAAAAAAAATCTCCGATTCAAATGGACTACTAACTAGAGCACACGAAGACTTATGGAAACGTTAGGATCATCTCACTTTCAAGACTTCGTTTAAGATTAGTTCAGGAAAAAGCCAATGATGATACTCCCTCCAGCCCTAAATGATGCCCAAACTTCACTTAAGGGACATTTGCTCATAGGTTGAACTTTAGCATTTTTAGTACCTTAAGTACATAAACACCCTTAATGATAAACTTCACTTAAGGGACATTTGCTCATAGGTTGAACTTTAGCATTTTTAGTACCTTAAGTACATAAACACCCTTAATGATATCACCATATTGCATAGTAAGTCCAAGTGTGAATTAAAACTTTTTGTATGTTGTGGGACGGTTTAGTAACTTCTCAAAAAATTGGACATTCATTTTGGGACAAAAGTTTTGAAATTTTGGGTATTCATTTAGGGACGGAGAGTAACATTTAATTGGGCTTGCAAGAAGTTGACATGAGTAGCTATCTTATACCTGGTTGGCCTGGGCCTCAGCTAGTTTTACAGAAGAAGCGGGAGACTCTAAGCCCCTGCTGTACCTTGAGAGAATTCGCTTCATGCTGCAATTGAAAATCGAAGATCAGTGAGTTTCCAAAGACAGTTGAACACAAATATTCAACGCATACACTGATGCAACATAGCTGACTCTGCAAGCACATTATTTGGCACACTACTAGTATGACTGATCTTTCTCCTTGTTCTCACTCAAAGAACACATTTTTCTGAACTCTGAAAGTGATGATAAAACACTACTCTATTACTACCTCTGTCCCTAAGTAAATGTCCATATTTCATTCAGGGGATATTCTGAAAAAAGTTCACTTTTTAGACAGTAAAATGGTAAAGATGCAAAATATTCTTGTTATCCACTTTCTAAAACACTTAGTTTTGCACGTAGAAAGTGACTAGTGAAAAAAAAAAACAAACATTTAGAGCCATAGTTTTTAACAAAAAGGACAGTCATTTTGGGACCAAAAAATCTTGAAAAGACAAAAAAAAAACATTTAGAGCCATATTGGTTATCATAGTTCTTTCAAAACAAAAAATGAAAGATACTCGCAAACCATGCCAGGAAAATAAAACTCAAAGCACCAGCGAATCAACTGATCATCATCAACATGCAACCAAAAATTTCATTACATGATTCAATTTAATGCAACCCCAAATCTCATTCTAAGATTCAATTTAATGTTAAGGGACAGTACAAATCAGTGAGCTTCAGTTAAAAATTAAAGCCACTCACAAAAACAGAAAATCAATTGATAGACCCAATAAACTACAAAACATGCAAAAAGCAAAACAAACCTTAAAAAATTATTCTCCGCATTATTATAAGAAAATGGAATCTTTCCCATTCCAACCAGTTATAAGAGAAACAAATTGGTAATCGCGGAATCCATAATAACAACAACACATGCAGTTCAAAAACTCAAAATTGAAAGGGGTAAATAGAAAAGGCCCTTACTTCGAGCTGGAGAACTCAAAAAGATTCCCACTACTTGAAAAAATAACGACACCAACTTCAGCATCACAAAGAACAGAAAGCTCATGGGCTTTCTTGAACAACCCAGTACGCCTCTTCGAGAAAGTAACATTCCTGTTACTCACATCCTCTATCTTCTTGATATCAATTTTACATCTGCCCCTCCCCATTCTTGATTGATTCCTCACAATTAAAAAAAAAAAAAAACAACCCAAGTAAACAAAATCTCCCTCTCTCTCTCTCTCTTTCTCCGGCTCTCTACAATAGAAATCTGTCAAAAGGGTTCTTGCTTTATATAGAGAAAGAAGAGGTAGGGGATAGATGAGGTGTAGGTGATAGGAAACGGCAAGCTTGCATGCAAGAACTCTATTGCTTGCATTTATTTCTCACACCTCTCCTTTTGCTACAGTTGGTAGTCCATGGGTCCCACCTCTTTCCTAATATTTTCAATCTTTTTCAGTGGCGGAGCCAGGATTTTTTAAAACGAGGTGAAGTTTATTTTATTTATAGAATATTATGATGTAATTCCTAAATTTAGTTTAAACGGTGTAGAATTATAATACTCCCTCCGTCCCACGTCACTTGAGACCTAAGAGGTGAGCACAATAACTAAGAAAAAAGTAAAGAAAATGTGTGGTAGAAAATGAAGAGAGAGAATGAGTGGGGTAAATAGTAGTGTTGGTTGAATAAATTGAGTGGTGGAAAATGAAGAGAGCGAATGAGTGGTGGGGTAGTTTGAATATAATATAATAAAAAGATGGCTATTTTGGGGAGTCTCAAGTGAAGTGGGACGGACCAAAATGGAAATAAGTCTCAAGTGAGGTGGGACGGAGGGAGTATAGTATTTTTCTTGGTTTTATAAGGGCAAAATGTAATTTTTTAATGGTAAATCAGGTACACTTCATAAAGCAAGTGGGGGCAATTGCCGTTTTAACCCAAGGCCTGGCTCCGCCGCTACTTTCTTCGAGAGTTTACCCAATTGGGTACTTTTGAAATTGGAAAAGTTGGTAAAATATGGTCGTTGGTTAGGGGTATTTATTCCATTTAAATGTTTGGTTGCTCTGTTTGCCAATGCATGAGAGGATTCATTTGAGGAGTTCGGTTTTTTGGTAATTTTCCATCTTTGGGTTTTACAATTCGGTTCGACAGGTTTGATCATGTAAAGGAAAATATTTGCCTATTTATAAGCTGACCTATATTTAGGGATTTCTTGTGTTCCTGAAAAGGACATGGACTATTTTAAGATTTACTTTCATTGCTATAGCTCAATAAGTTTTCTTAGCCCCTTGTTTTATTTTACTTTTATTCTCATAATCTCCATTTCAAGAAGATTTGGAAAAGGAAATAAATGGTAATTGCAAATCCATTTCAGAGCAATGGTTGCTTCTATATCTCTACAGAATTCATGATGAAATTTCAATTCCAAAGTTTGACTTTATTATTATAACAATACTAATAAATTTAATTGGATAACAAAATTGTCTATGCTTTCCAATTAAGGAGTTTGTGAATGCTCACAAATTGGTATATAATTGTAAGAATTGATGACAAAAATTGCAAAAGACCTAAAGAGCTAACTGGCAAATTGGAGGTCTAAACGAACATGGGGTAGTAAAATTCATATACCTTAAAATCTTGTTTTAACCCACTTTTTTTCTTATTCTTACTTTTCAAAGGGAATCATCAAACCGAATTCTTTAATTTTTCTACCGAATTCAGGCACGAGGATTTTGCCTTCTTCATTCAAATTATTTGTCGGCTAACTACTTAAATCAATTACTATTTACGGTTCTTTAGTAACAATGAATACCAAACTCCTTAAAGACAGTATTTACAAAATACGACTACGTCATAATCCAATTCAAACCTGATGAATATTTGTCGTATTTACCTACTTACCTACTGTTTGTTAAAATTTATGTTGTAATTTAATTCAGACAGCGTTAATGCAAAGTTCGGTGAAACTTTTATAGTCCATTTAATTCAGTCTAATGCAGTGGCGGAATCAGATTTTTTCTTAAAGGGGAGCAAATTTATTTTTATCAAGTAAAAGGGGGCAAAATAAAATTTAGTGCATTCTTACATCACACAAAGGGGGGCAAGTATTAATAAATTGCACTAAAACCACTAAATTCTCTAGGTATGAAGAACAAAAAACCAAAATAATGAGAAGGCAAAAAAAAAGGGGGGGGGGGAGAAGATGAAGTTCAAAGAATCCTGACTCCCACTCATTCTCTCTCGTACTTTACTTTTCATAAACACTTCCTCCACTCATTCTCTTTCCTCTTATTATAGTAGTATTTCTTAATCCCCGTGTCGAGGGAGAAAATCCTAAGTCGGATGGAGTATCATTAAGTGATTTATCAATAACAACATTTAAAATTTCATTGGGATGGTCAGATTTACATTAATGTTCGGCCAAAGTTCAATTGTATTCAACATAAAAAATTAAAATGAGACTATCTTTCCGGGACGGTGGAAGTACAATTTAATGCTTTGAATAGGAGGGACAATTTAATGCTTTGAATAGGAGGGATGAAAAGCAGGGGGAAGGAGCGAAGGATCAACCACTAATTCAGATGGTCCAGTCCTCATTGTTGTGAACAAAATTGTTGGCTTTCAGAATCTTTATACAAAATCAGTTGCATTTCAATAGAGTCTGATCAATGCCAGATTATTTTATACAGACCTATTCATTGAAAGGCTAGACTGTATATCAAGCATATTGGGTTATCATAATTCTTTCTAAACAAAAATAAAATAAAAATGAAAGATACTCAATTACTCATAAACCATGCATGTAACCAATAGAACTCGAAGCACCAGCGAATCTACTGATCATCACCAACATGCACCGCAAATTTCATTCCAAGATTCAATTTAATGCAACCCCAAATCTTATTCTAAGATTCAATTTTAATGTTAGGGGATAGTACGAATCAATGAGCTTCAGTTGAAAAATAAAGCTACTCAGAAAAACAGAAAATTTACTGATGGACTCTACAAACTACAAAACATGCAAAGCAAAACAAACCTTAATGAATTCTTCCTGACGTACTTATAAGAAATGGAATCTTTCCGATTCCAACCAAATAAAATATGTTACACTACAAATGTTTAAAATGGATTGACTACAAAGTGTGTCATTGTGATGACCTTGCATTGGACCACCGGAAAGACATGTATTTAACGGGTGGCAATTGCCACCACCCCCACCCCCCGGTCCATGTTTCAATCTAAAATTGTTCTTTTAACTAGTGCAACTTTTTTTAGAATTTAGGGGTTTTAGTGCAATTTATTAATATACTTGCCCTTTTTGTGTGAAGAAAAAATGCACAAAATTTTACTTTGCCCCCTTTTACTTGATAAAAATAAATTTGCTCCATTTTACAAAAAAAATCTGACTCCTCCACTGCATTAGACTGAATTAAATGGACTTAAAAAGTTTCAACAAGCTTTGCGTAAACACTGTCTGAATTAAATTACAACATACATTTCAACAAACTGTAGGTAAATACGTCAAATATTGATCAGGTTTGAATTGGATTATGACGTAGTCGTATTTTGTAAATACTGTATTTAAGGAGTTTGGTATCCATTGTTACCAAATAACCGTAAATAGTAAGTGATTCAAGTAGCTAGCCGACAAATAAGTTGAATGAAAAAGGTACAAACCTCATGTTTGAATTCGGTAGAAAAATTAATGAGTTCAATTTGATGATTCCCTTCGAAAAGTAAGAATAAGGAAAAAGTAGATCAAAACAAGGTTTTCATGTAAATGAATTTACTACCCACTTAGACATCCAATTTTGCGGTTAGCTCTTTTTGCATTTTTTTAATCAATTTTTACAATTATATATCAATTTGTGAGCAATCACAAACTCTTTAATTGGAAACACAGAGACAACTTTATTGTCCAATTAAATTTATAAGTATTGTTATAATAGTAAAGTCAAACATTGGAATAGGAATTTACCCCTCCCCATTCTTGATTGATTCCTCACAATAGAAAAAAAAAAAAACCAAGTAAAAAATCTCCCAAGCCGTGGCTCTGCCGATGCATTTTTCGATGATAAGAGTGTTACCCAATTAGGTACTTTTTAAATTGGAAAAGTTGGGATAACATGATCATTGGTTAGGGGTATTTATTCCATTTAAATGTTTGGTTGCTCTGTTTGCCAATGGATGAGAGGAGCCTCTTGAGGAGTTCTGTTGTTTTGGTAATTTTCCATCTTTGCGTATTACAATTTGGTTTGACAGGTGTAGACACCCCGCCTTGGACTACTCACCCCGATTGCACATTTGATTTTGTGTTTCTACTTGTTTTAAGTGTTTTTTGTTTGTTCCTGTTACTTCCGTTAAGTTCCTGACTGACTCTGTTAAGTCCAGGGACTAAACTGAACGACAGTTGTAACTTTCCAGTCCATTCTGTCAAAATTTCCTTCTCAGAGTCGGGCGCCTATGCCCCTTGAGGCCAGACGCGTGCGCATCCCGCCCCAAAGGCGGGAGGCGCGCGCTTCTGGGCGTCAGTTACAGATTCTCCCCAAGAATCCCTCCCTTGCTCAATTTACATGATTTTGCCCGGGAATTCCCTCTTTGTGACTCTGTTTTGGCACCAAAAACATTCTCCTTTCACCTAAAAAAAAACCTCTCTTCTCCAACATCTCAAGGGGACTCCCTTTTGGCACAGCAAAACTATACCAAAAACTCTTTAGGCACTTCCAAGGCATTTCTCCAAAGAAGCTATCAAAGTACTAAAAGTTTAGGTATTGTTCTTACTCTTTCTCCTCTCTACTTATCTCTATCTTTTCTTTTATTCTATATTAAAGTGTGCAATCACCCAAACCATTTTGGGACATGATACCAAAGGTTACTTCACTCCATTGAAGTTGACCAATGAGTTATCTCCCTACATTCAAACCCTTTTTAAAACCCCTTAAATCTCATTTTCAAAGTATAGGAAGAACACATTTTTTTATCATGTAGACTGTGAATAAGCAAGACATACTTTAGTTGGGCGGAATGGGTGTTTAAGTACTTCTCATTCCGTAACCTAACCTTCGAACCTCAAATACACGAATCTCTTGTTTACATAAACAAAACATACGACATTATTAGGTTTTTCTTATGTTCCTCTAAAACATAGGTGGCGACTCTAAACACAAAAACAAACAAAACTCTTTTACACAAAAGAAAACCGAGGCGGTATCGCCCCCGCTCGCGCCGGGGCATCTACAGCAGGTTTTGATCATGAAAAAGAAAAATATTTGCCTATTTATAAGCTGGCCTATATTTAGAGATTTCTTGTCTTCCAGAAAAGGACATGGACTATTTACAGATTTCGTCTTTGCTATAGCTCAACAAGTTTTCTTAGCCCTTTGTACTTTTATTCTCATAATCTCCCATTTAAAGAAGATTGGAACAACTTAAAAAAGAAAGTTAATAGTATTTGCAAATCCATTTCAAAGCGATGGATGCTTCTATGTCTCAACATAGTTTATTTTACACGATGATAAAATTCCAATTCCAATGTTTGACATCACTATTATAACAATACTTATAAATTTAATTGGACAATTAAGAGTTGTCTCAGCGTTTCCAATTAAAGAGATTGTGATTGCTCACAAATTGATATACTCCATCCGTCCCACCTCACTTGACACTTATTTCCATTTTGGTTCGTCCCACTTCACTTGTGACTCCCCAAAATAGCCATCTTTTTATTATTTTATATTCAAACTACCTCACCATACATTCTCTCTTTATTTTCCACCACTCAATTTATTCAACCAACACTACTATTTACCCCACTAATTCACTCTCTTCATTTTCTACCACACATTTTCTTTACTTTATTCTTTTTCCTTAGTTATTGTGCCCACCTCTTAGGACTCAAGTGGGGTGGGACGGAGGGAGTATAATTGTAAGAATTGATTAACAAACTGCAAATTGGATGTCTAAACGAATGTGGGGTAGGAAAAATTCATTTACATGAAAAACTTGTTTTAACCTACTTTTTTCTTTTTCTTACTTCTCAAAGGGAATCATCAAATTAATTTTTCTACCAAATTCAGACACGAAGTTTTTACCTTCTTCGTTCAAATTATTTGTCGGCTAACTAGAATCAATTACTATTTACGGTTATTTGCTAACAATGGATACCAAATTCCTTAAAGACAGTATTTACAAAATACGAATACGTCATAATCCAATTCAAACCTGGTGAATATTTGTCGTATTTACCAACAGTTTGTTGAAATTTATGTTGTAACTAAATTTAGGTTTGCGCAAAGTTTGTTGAAACTTTTATAGTCCATTTAATTCAGTCAAATGCAGTGGCTGAGTCAGATCTTTTTTAAAGGGGAGCAAATTTATTTTTATTAGGGGGGAAATAAAATTTAGTGCATTTTTATTTCACACAAAGGAGGGGCAAGTAATAATAAATTGCACTAAAAACCCCTAAATTCTCAAAAAAAAAAGTTGCACTAGTAAAAAGAACAATTTAATAATGAAAAAGGGGGGGGGGGGGGCAATTCCCCCCCTTTGGATACATGTATTTCTGGTGGCCCAATGCAAGGTCATCACAAATGACACATTTAGTAGACACTCCATTTTAGACATTTGTAATGTAACATAGTTTATTTTATATTCTTTGTTATTATAAGTTTTTCTGGTTTCGGTTTTAAGTTCCTTTAAAATGTTGGTTCAATCATTTTATTTTTATTGTTTTGGATTCAGTTAAATTTCATTAAAATGATAATTTAATAGATATATTTTAGACGTAAATGGTGTAATGAAAATAATGACAGGGGCAACAAAGACAAATAGGCATTGTTTGCACCAAAATAGTCATAAAACTCCCAGGAGGCCATGCATATTTTTCAAGAACCCATCGACCAGTCCATCCCGGTCCAATCTAACAGAAACCAAATCGGCCCAAATGGAATTGGTCATCTATTAAAACTCAAGGAAGCCAAACATGGATTTATTTTAAATTAGTAACATGGTCCGAGCTTTTTTCAACTCTCATACTATGCTTCATAAACTTAATTAAATTAAATTATCTCGATTTTAATCCCAAAACGGATAACCCTACTCAAATTGAACATTTCATACCCGTACGTCTTTGCAATGATATTTAGAAATTAATCAGTTCCGCTTTGGTAATGTCTCCATTTCCAAAATGCTTTTGTCCCACTCTGAAACATCCATGACAACATCCTCATAACCCATGGCATCCTTCACTCTTATAATTGATATATCTAAAGCGTATGACTAGGTATAATGGTCCCTCCTCCAACAAGTCTTTCAGAACCATGACTTCCTCCGGTCTGGATAGACTACATCTTACAATGGAGTAATACTAAGGGCACAAAATAGTCACAAAATCTTGCTCACAAAATCCTAGGTGTAACGATTTTATTGGTGTTTTAAATTAGAGTGCGGCGGGTTCAGTATCGATGCAACCAATAAAATATCTCCAACTCATTGTGTGAGCAAGATTTTGAAACTTTATTTTGTGCCCCAGCATTGCTCCTTTTAATGTATTTCCACAATCTCCTTACTAACAGTATCAACGACAGCTTGGTCAACCATTCACCACACTAGAGATTTGTAACAAGTTGACAGGTTGTCTCCGTATCTGTATATTTTAGTCCTAAATGTGGTGCTAAGGAAAATCATTGTCCAAGCTCAGTCCAACGTCATTACCTCATCTCAATAAAAGATAAATACCATAAAAGATAAATACCTAGGTCTTCCTCTCATCTGGTAGGGTGTTTAAGGATCTTTTCCTCTCCTTCACTGCTTATTTTCAATCTCGTGTGTCTACTTAAGGACTCCGCTGCTATCCAAATTCCAAAGTTAGACGGCTTACTTTAATCAAAGATAATTTTCAACTGGGCTTCTCAAATACTCCCTCCATCCTAGAATGGTAGTCCCTCTTTCCCCCTTTATGTTCCCGGAAAGGTAGTCCTATAATTGTGTTGTCGATCACTACCGTTCCAAAAGTTCCCTTGGATAAAATGAGGAAATAACCCACTGCAACCACCCAGAATAACAATCTGTGTAGAGCCAGCTTAAATTTGCGTCTTTCTCATGGTCACAGATACATAATTGACTACAAGCTTTTACTTGGAAATACACATCTTGGAAGTATGGGGTAATAACTGAAGTCATTTAAGGGTAACAACGGAAATGGAAGGATGTTGTTAAAATATGGGCAAATTGCAGATTGGTGACCTGAGTTTGTTTCATGTTTGCAATCCCCAACCCGAGATTTTAATTGTTGCAATTAGGCACCTAAGTTTGTCAATTTGTTGCAATGTGGTGAATAAACTAATTTTTCGTTAGTTTTTTAACGAACCTAAGCACATGTGCCTCGCACATGACTTTTGAGAAGGACAATCTTGTCAATTCGTGATGGCTGAGCAAGGCACGTGTTTACTGAGGGGGTGAACTTGCAAGTTTTTGAAAATAAAGAGAAGAATCAAAAAAATTACCCATCTCATACACTTATTTGTACATGAATTAAATGAGTACAACATTTTTATGTATACACACCATATTAACCTTAAACATTAAGTTGAGAAAATATATTTAAAATTGAGAAAACAAATTTTTTTAATCTTTTTCAATGAAATATATTTCTAAAATTAGATATTCAACCTTCAAGATGTTATTAAATTTTCAAATTTAAAACAAAATTAAAAAATCAATATTTAAAAAATAATAAAAAATGAAATTTTAAATTTTGGAAAAAACAAGATTGTCCTTCCTCAGCCATCACGAATTGACAAGATTGTCCTTCTCAAAAGTCATGTGCGAGGCACATGTGCTTAGGTTCGTTAAAAAATTAACGAAAAGTTAGTTTATTCACCACATTGCAACAAATGACAAACTTAGGTGCCTAATTGCAACAATTAAAATCTCGGGTTGGGGATTGCAAACATGAAACAAACTCAGGTCACCAATCTACAATTTGCCCTTAAAATATACTTCTCAAAGTCCTCTTTCCTAATTCCCGGAATATATTTTAAGTATATATACGTCTTAAAGGACTTCCATTAATTTCATGGAACCTACTCAAACAGGTGGTTTGGGTATCAAAGACTTGGTTGTTTTGAAAAAGGTTTTCCAGCTTAAACGCGTTTATGGACAAACTCAAATTCTATGTGGGCACAATTACTTAAATCCAAATACTACTCAACAAATCTACTTGAGGATACTCTCGTTTTTCATCTTCTTGGCTTTGAAAAAAAAAAATACTCCCTCTGTCCCGGAATAAGTGTCCTACTTTCTAATTTAGTCTGTCCCAAAATAAATGTTGCATTACTAAAAATAGGATATCAAGTTTGATGATCTTCCTATACTACTCATTTTAACACACACACAAGCATTGAAATGCCATGAGAAGTGCTACTCTATCCATATGAATACATTGGAACAATCAAGGAAACTTACCTAAAAGCTTCAAAACATTGACTTGTCAACTATGACATTTATTCGGGGACAAAAGGGAGTGTGGTTTACCTTCTTTTTTTTTCATTCTGCTTTAGCCTTTCGGGTTAGGAATGGGTCTTCCATCGCCTTCGGGTTGGAAATTTGGTTGGGCCACAAACCCTTGATCCATTTTGTCACCAATCTCATGAGGATAATCATTTTTTTCATAACAAAAGATTTGTTCAAAATTCGATTACCTCCTCTGTTTCCCATCTGGGCAAAGCTAGTATCTCGTTATCGAAACCTCCCTTCTTCCGCCGCGATCACCGGATAACGGAATCACTAGAACCGTTCGGTCAGAGTTTTCAATTTGGATTGAATTTGAAATCGGGCGTTGGGGAAGTGATTCTGGAGAAATGGGTAATCGTGAAGGAAGTGAAAGAGGTAAATGAATCTGTGAATTTGGTTGTTTCAAGTATATGAAATGGGAAAAACGATTCCGATGCAGCAGCCATGAAATTGGATTGGAAAGAATTGAAGGAGGGTTTAAAGGAATTGGTGATGAAGTTTGTGTTGTACTTAGGCCAAACTACATTTATCCCCTTAAACTATACACTAAATCCTACGTTCCACCCCGCGTGTAATTTGTGTCACTTTGGCACCTCATGTTAAAATATCCCACTTTGCACCCTAGATCTTAACAAACATTAGAAATTTAACTAAAATGATCATGTGCGTGTCACATGATGGGTATTCTGGACATTTTCATTTCAGCATTTAAATTTCATATAATTTAATCATTATCTAATAAATTTGTTAATTTAAAAAATTTATGGAAAAAACAAAAATACATCTCATATACCAAAAAGATTATTAATATTAAGTTTTGTACTATTAATACTATATCAAAAATATAAATAATGAATAACGACAAACAAAAAAAAGAAAAAGAAAGTAAAGAGAAAAATAAAGAAAGAACTTAAAAAAGAACCACCCAAATTCCTATTCCTACCCCAATTCCATCACACACCCTCCCGTCCAACAAAAGCTTCTAGCTTTTTCCCTTGTTTCCCTTCCGCTTCCTCCTTCCTCCTTCATCCATCCCCATTCTCTCTCATCTTCCCCAGTTTAAGAAGTCAAACCCTATCTTCGACATCCAAATCCTTCAAAAGCAGGCATCTACATCAGATTTAGTTAGCGGTTACAACAGAAAAGAAACAATTACAGAATAGAAATAGAAACATAAACTGGAAATACAAAAAGAAAAATTAGGTTGCTGATTTCACGAGCCCAATGCTAGTCACTGTCTCCTTAAGACTTATTCGTCCCCTCATCGAGTGTGCTTGAGTCTTGTTGGAACGCTAGTCTCCCAGGATAGAACTGTTGGATATTATGCCCTAGGCCCTTGAGAAAGGCCTATGCGTTATATCATAGCTTCATTGTTATAGAGATAACAAACCCGATTATTATATCTTTTGCATGTTTATTATAATAATCATTGTCCCTAGCACTTATGAAGGGCTAGCATGAGTTTGATGGATAATCATATGATGATTATAGCGCATAGGATGCGGATTAAACTTGTGGGTACATGTTGGAGAACAAGTACTGGATAGACCCGTTATAAGATTTATGTCATGGTCAAATGTCATAATTAAATCTCATAATAGTTATATCATTTATCCTTAGACCTGATATTATCATAGTCTTCCACATGATGAACATTATGTTTGACGTACTCAAACGCTACCCCTAACCGGGTGGTTATAAAGGCTACGATTGGCATAATCGGATTCTTGTAGGGAATAATGATAAGTCAAGATGGGATTTGTCTCTCTCTCAAGAGAGATATCTGCTTGGCCACTCGATGAGTGAGATTGATAATAGTGTACGCCGTACCCAAATGAATTGAAGCGTTCAATGTTATTTGCTCATATCAATCTACTCGGGATCGAGAAAGCATTGGACAACATAAGTTGACGTGGACCATGACTTATGTCCAATATGATATCGCGTGACAAAGGGATTATGATATGTTCTACTAAGGTTACTTTGGGCTTTCAAAGTTATACTATTTGGGTAGTCATAATGGCTTGCTAGAGTCTGCTTATGATTTACGAGGTCTTCGGACTCGTTGCCAACATAGTATAATCCTATTGGGTCACACACGCAGAACGGATCTTACTTGGCACGAAAAAAGAGAAAAACTGGGAAGTAGAAAAACAGTCGTACGGATGGTTTGGACTAGCTGTACGGATAGTTTATCCGCTGACGAGTTTTGTCAGATTTCTTTCTGGGAAAGGAATCCTTTAACCTAATGGAATTAGGTTTCTCCCAGTATATATTCTGTGTTCTCTTCAGCCGGAAACTAAGCCTTAGACATTGATTTTGGAAATCAACAAGAGTTTCTTGGAGAGAGAAAAACACATATTATACTAAGGTTATTAGGGTTTGATTTTTGTTCATCATCAAACCATAATAATCCAAGGGAGATTGTAGAATGGTTCTTCAATCATGTTTTTCAAGCCTAAGGATCTAGCAGTCAAATCAAGAAGCGTTCTTGAGTCCTTTCGATGTGTGGATACCGATAGAGGGTGTTTCCTTTAGCACTCAAAGTCCGTGTTCATGGATTCGATCTTCAAGGGTATGTTTCTTTCATCTTGTATTTAATTTAATCAACATGCACGGATCCGGGCTCTTGGGTGTTTGATTATATGTTTAATTCCGCTGCGCATGATGCATCAAAACCCAACAAGAACGTGTGGATCAGGGGCACTTTGCACCTAAGTTTCCCGGCGAACGGAACTGTGCTTGGACCGTATCACCACTACTGTAATGCAAGGAAGCCAAGAGAGAATTCATAGCAATATGCAGCAAAAGATAAATGGAGGAGGATTTTTCAGTTCGTGTGTAAAACTGTTTGTGAATACTTCATTTTATAGCTGAGGAAAGGCAAGGATCAAAACTGATTTTTTGGTCATTAATCTGAAATTAATTTGGATTCAATCAGTTTTTATTGATATCCTTAATGTCGAAATTAAGACTGCAATTTGATCCTTGGTAGTTACAAAATCAAAACTGCTCATCAATTTTTGATTCACAAAATCAAAAAATTTAACAAAATGTGGGCTTGTCTAGGAAGGCAAATTCGGTGCTACATTCGTGTCCGCAGGACGCGCACATGCACGAGTACGCAACTCGCAATCCAAATTGGAACTTGATTTGCACCCCCCCTGCGCGCGAGATAGAGCTTCTATGCTACATAATCTTGAACACTACTATTGTGCCCAATTATATATGCTAGCAACAAGTTCATTTTCCTTTCAATGTGGGATAACCACATTTTCCCTTTTCAACCCACTTACTTTGAGCATTCATACTTCATTCATCCAATAACCATTTTGGACAAAAAAATATTTGATTTCTTCTTCTTATGGAGTAGAACACAAACCCATAATTAATTTAGTAATTTGACAAAATTACCCTTACGAAAATAATACCCAATTTCCTTCAAAACACACTTTTCCAACAATCCCCCACATGAAGGAAATTCATGAGGATAGGTGATAAAGTCTGGCAGTCGAAAACCTGCATAGGATAGGTAGGGTTTTCCCTTTGAACCTTCTCTTGCAAAATATATTTACTCTACTCGCTAATCAGTAGACACGATGTCCTTGAACTGCTAGCTTTTTGTGTAGCCAATCATATATTTTACACAGGTATCTCCCTAACACAATTTAATTCTCATAGTTGTGTCCATTAATGGCCCTGGAACACAATGCATGGTTCTGTAAGAAGGTCTAAGAATTGAGCCTCGCACAATTCTCCTCGAAGCGGCCTCTACTTCTTTCTCACACAGGTGATTCTTCTAAGTAACCCGCTTTACTACACATAAGAATCATTAAAATCCATAGGCTTAACCTCATTCATTTCGGGAAGTCACTTTTAAGGAATGGGTATGGGGTTTACCCCCACAGTGACGCTACAAGTCTTTTAACAGTTAGGTTGTCCTTTTTGAACCTAGATCTTGGGATCTCCAGTCAACTAGGTTGGGTTTTCCGCTGTGGTTAACTTCTCAAGAGGCTTTAATCTCATTCTCAATGTCAACTTTGCAACTATCTCTTTACCTAACCATTTGGTTAGCGGATCCGCCAAATTATCTTTTGACTTTACATAGTCAATATATATGGTACCAGTTGTAATTAGTTGTTTAATGGTATTATGTCTTCGATGTATATGTCTAGACTTACCATTGTACATATGATTTGTGCCCTACCAATCGCAGATTGGCTATCGCAATGTATACAAATTGCTGACGGGTTTTTCCCATCTTTGAATATCTTTTAGAAATTGGCGTAGCCATTCAGCTTCTTCACCACATTTATCTAATGCTATAAACTCAGATTCCATGGTTGATCTAGCTATAACAGTCTGTTTAGAAGATTTCCATGATATAACTGCACCTGCTAAAGTGAATAAATATCCACTTGTAGACCTTGAGTCTTTGATATCTGATATCCAATTAGCATCACTATATCCTTCTATCACCGCTGGATGTCTAGTGTAATGTAATCCAAAATCATGAGTATATCTTAAGTACCTTAGTACTCTTACTATACTCTTCCAATGATTTGTTCCGGGATTACTAGTGTACCGACTTAATTTACTAACAACATAAGCAATATCTGGCCTTGTACAACTCATTAAATACATTAGATTTCCAATTATTCTTGAATACTCTAATTGAGGCACCGTTCATCTCTATTCTTCGAAAGATGAAGAGTTGGGTCAATTGGAGTAGTCGCTATTTCATTGTCATCGTTGCTAAATTTCTCAAGAATTTTATCCACATAATGAGATTGACTTAGTACAAGTCCGTTGGATATTCTAGAAATTTTAACTCCAAGGATTACGTCCGCAATGCCTATATCCTTCATGTCAAATTTTGAATTCAACATGTCTTTTGTGGATTTAATCATTTTATCACAACTCCCTATGATACGCATGTCGTCTACATAAAGACACAAAATGACATAGCCATTTTCCGTGGTTTTAGTGTAGACACATTGTCACACTCATTTATCTTAAATCAACTTTGCATCATGGCATTATCAAAATTTTGATGCCATTGTTTTGTTGCTTGTTTCAAGCCATATAATGACTTTACTAACTTGCACACCTTATTTTCTTGTCCATGCGCAACAAACCCCTCGGGTCCATGTAAATTTCCTCTTCCAAATCTCCATTTAGAAAAGCTGTTTTTACATCCATTTGATGTATTTTAAGATTCCTCAATGCGGCAATTGCAAGTACAACTCTTATTGACGTTATTCTCGTGACGGGAGAAATACGTGTCAAAATAATCTTGGCCTTCTTTTTGTCTATAACCTTTAATTACAAGTCGGGCCTTATACTTGTCAATTGTTCCATCCGCTTTCATTTTTCTTTTGAAAATCCACTTATATCCTAGTGGTTTACTTCCCAAAGGAAGATCCACTAATTCCCATGTGTGATTTTGCAAAATGGAATCAATTTCACTTTTAATTGCTTCTTTCCACAAAGGTCCTTCCGAAGAGCTGACGGCTTCTTTATAACTTTTTGGCTCACTTTCTACCATATAGGTTAGAAATTCCGGACCAAATGATTTTTCAACCCTAACTCTTTTGCTCCGTCGAGGTTCCACCTCTTCTTCTTCACTTTTATCTTGAACATGTTCTTCTTCTATTGAATCTTGTACCCTCGTCGATGAGCTTGCCTCATTCTTGACTTACACGGATTCTCAAAGAAAGACACGTTTATAGATTCCATTATAGTATTCTTGTGTATATCTTCAATTTTTGAATCATACACAAGAAATCTATAAGCACTACTATTATGTGCATACCCAATAAATATGCAATCAATAGTTTTTGGTCCAATTTTCACTTTTAGGTGAAGGTATGGCTACCTTAGCAAGACACCCCCACACTCGCAAGTGTTTGTAACTTGGCACTCTTCCATGCCATAGTTCATAAGGAGTTTTGTCTTGTTTCTTTCGAGGTATCCTATTTAACACGTAGTTAGCCGACAACACGGCTTCTCCCCACATGTTATCCGGTAATCCCGAACTTACTAACATGGCATTCATCATTTCTTTTAATGTCCGATTTTTTCTTTCGGCAACACCGTTTGTTGGGGTGTATAAGGTGCCGAGGTTGAATGTATAATTCCATTTTGAGCACAAATCGCTTCAAATGGAGATTCATATTCACCGCCTCTATCACTTCTTAACACCTTAATTTTCCGGTTTAATTGATTCTCAACTTCATTTTTATAAAGAATAAACTTCTCTATAGCTTCATCTTTTCTTTTGAGAAGATACACATAACAAAATTTTGTGCCATCATCTATAAAAGTCATAAAGTACTTATTGCCACCACGTGATTGTATTGATTTAAAGTCACATAAGTCCGTGTGAACCAATTCAAGTGGTTCACTATTTCTTTCAATTGAATGGAATGATCTTCTTGTTAATTTTTCTTTTACAAATGTTTCACATTTTTGTTTACAATCAACTTTAAATTTTGGAATAAAAATTAAATTTGTTAAACGACGTATAGAATCAAATTAACATGTCCAAGTCTAGCATGCCACAAATTAGATGACTCAAGCAAGTAAACGGAATAGATATTCATTTCATTAGCATTTGGCTTAACCACCATTACACTTATCTTTAACAAGCCAGCATTGACATAGCCTTTTCCTACAAACATTCCACTGTTAGACAAAGTAACTACATTGGACTCAAACACAATACGGAAACTATGCTTAATCAAAAGCGATCCGGACACCAAGTTCTTCCGGATATCGGGCACATAAAGCACATTGTTGAGAGTTAGCTCCTTCCCGAATGTCATTTTCAAAACCACCTTCCCTTCACCTTTGATTCAGAAGTGACCGAATTCCCCATAAACAGTTTCTCGCCATTTTCCTTAGCAACAAAAGTACTAAACATGTCTTTGTTGGAGCACACATGCCTAGTAGCACCGGTGTCAATCCACCACTGATTTGGATTTGAACCCACCAAATTCACCTCGGAAATCACAGCCGCGAGGTGCATCTAGGACACGTCCTTAGCAATGCCTTCCACCAAATTTTCTTCACGAGCCTTCTTGGGCAACTTGCAAGCATGAGCTTTGTGGCCTTCACCACCACAATTGTAACAAGTTCCTAAGAACTTCTTCTTGGAAACACCACCCTTTGGTCCCAAGTTGGACTGTTTTGCGGTTGACACAACCTTCCTTTTTCCCTTGCCATGGCCTTTGCCTTTGGAGCTTTGACCATGCTCTACCACATTTGCCTTAGCCACACTAGGGGCAAACTTTTTCTCAGCCGCCCTATTACCTTCTTCAATACTCAATCGAAGAATAAGCCCTTCAACATCCATTTCCTTTTTTGCTTATGCTTAAGGTAGTTCTTGAAATCAATCCAAGATGGAGGCAATTTTTCAATGATTGCAGCCACTTGGAAACTTTCACTTAGAACCATACCCTCGGCATGAACCTCATGCAAAATGGCTTGCAACTCATCAACTTGAGTTTTCACAGTCTTGTTGTCCGCCATCTTATAATCAAGGAAACGAGCAACAATGAATTTCTTTGTTCCCGCATCCTCAATTTATACTTGTGGTCTAAAGACGCCCACAATTCCTTAGCAGTTTTCTTTTCATTAAACACATTGTAAAAGAGAATCTGAAAGCGAATTGTGGACATAGTTTTTGCACAAGTACTCCCCATGTTTCCATGTTTCTACCGCAGCCAAGGTAGTAACATCAGTTTCATTTTCACTCACCTTAACCATATCCTCTTTCAGATATTTAGCCAAATTCAAGGTAGTGAGATAGAAAAGCATCTTTTGTTGCCGACGCTTGAAATCGTGGCTAACAAACTTCTCGGGCTTTTCAGCATGAGGAATCGAGATATGAACTGTTGTGGGATTAGTAACAATGGTCGAACTACTTCCAGTTCCAGTTTGGGTTTCCTTTCCAGCAGTGTTGGTATCAGTCGCCATCTGAAACACAACAACCAGTTAGTACCTTAAGTTTAACCAGTTCATATGAAATCTATAATCGGTTCCCTCTGTCAGGGAATAAGTCTTAAGATTGTTAGCGGTTACAACAGAAAAGAACTATTACAGAATAGAAATAGAAACATAAACTGGAAATACAAAAAGAAAATTAGGTTGCTGATTGCACGAGCCCAATGGTAGTCACTATCTCCTTAAGACTTATTCGTCCCCTCAACGACTGTGCTTGAGTCTTGTTGGAACGCTAGTCTCCTAGGATAGAACGTGCGGACCGGGGGGCACTTTGCACCTAAGTTTCCCGGCGAACGGAGCTATGCTTGGACAGTATCACCACTACTGTAATGCAAGGAGGCCAAGAGAGAATGCAGAGCAATATGCAGCAAAAGATAAATAGGGGAGGATTTTTTAGTTCGTGTGTAAAACTGTTTATGAATACTCCATTTTATAGCTGAGGAAAGGCAAGGATCAAAACTGATTTTTTGGTCATTAATCCGAAATTAATTTGGATTCAATCAGTTTTTATTGCTATCTTTAATGTCGAAATTAAGACTGCAATTTGATCCTTGGCAGTTACAAAATCAAAACTGCTCATCAATTTTTGATTCACAAAATCAAAAAATTTAACCAAAGGTGGTTTGTCCAGGAAGGCAAATTCGGTGCTACATTCCTGTCCGCAGGACGCGCACATGCATGAGTACGCAACTCGCAAGCCAAATTGGAACTTGATTTGCACCCCCCTGCGTGCGAGAGAGAGAGAGCCTCTATGCTAAATAATCTTGAACGCTACTATTGTGCCTAAGTATATATGCTAGCAACAAGTTCATTTTCCTTCCAATGTGGATAACCACATTTTCCCTTTTCAACCCACTTACTTTGAGCATTCATACTTTCATTCATCCAATAACCATTTTGGACAAATAAATACTTGATTTCTTCTTCTTATGGAGTAGAACACAAACCCAGAATTAATTTAGTAATTTGACAAAATTACCCTTACGGAAATAATACCCAATTTCCTTCAAAACACACTTTTTCCAACATAATTCTCCGGCGGACGACCCATTTGCAGAATGTCAAGCCGTCTCTCTCCATATCGTTAATGCCCTCAACCCTTCTAGTTGTCACTCCCAGTAGCCTCAACGGAAATCCATGACCAACGACCCTTTGCAAATTTGACCAGCCGATCCCCATCTCTGTCAAACACAACTATATTTCTCACTAACCCAGGCGGCTCTAAGCCCAATTTTTTCTGCAATGTTTGAAGTTTTCTCGTCAAATCGGGATGTACATATAATTTGAAATTCAAAATTATGAATTAGGTTGTGGTGGCGATGGCAACACCCAATTTGAATAACCCTAATATGTTTTTTCATATGTAAAAGTCAAAATCGATGTTTGATTTCAGATGTGCTTGTTATATAAATGTTCATTCATAGAATATAGACTGAAATTGGTGTTTTATTTGGCTTATGGTGGTTGTGATGGTTGTGGTGTTGGTGGGAGCTTGGTGGTGGTGTTGGTGGTTATGTTAGCTTGGTGTTAGTTGGACATGGTGGAAGACTTTGAAAGGTTTTTATACTTAAATGACATTTTAGACCTTAATTTTTCAAGTCAAAAGATGTAAACACCCATCATGTGCCATGCACATGTCAAGTTTCGTTAAATTTCTAACGTCCGTTGGGATCTATGGTGCAAAGTGGGCAAAAATGTGAAATATGAACTTTTAAGGGCTAACTTGACATTAAAAGAAGTAGAGGGGGTAAGGTGTAATATTCAAAACAAATTGGCTATTGGATTTATATTTGGTGAATCTCAACCATGCTTTGTTGTTTTGTCCTTTAATTATGTTTTTTGTAATATAGATGTATAGTAGAGAGATTTCGACCGTTAATGGTCAAAATTCTGTATTCTTAAGCAATTAGGAAAAAAATCTGGCCCAGTAATGAACGGGCGGGCACCTCAAAGGGCGCGGTCGTGCAGTGCATTTTTCTAAAAAAAATTGCTCTCCGATCAACCATGTTGCACGGGCGAGCGATGGCTTGCATTGGTGTGTCTTCTAAAAAAGAGCACGGCCGTGCAAGCTTAAAATCCATATTTTAGCCTTTATATTTGATTTGTTCTTTGTGTGTGACCTTATATGATTATATTAGGGCCAACTGCAATTTAGTGACCTGAGTTTTACAATATTTTGCAATTGGATATCCAATTTGTCAATTTTGCAATCCGACTCCACAGTTTGCTGAACCTGAGCAATTGGGTGTAAAAGTCGTTAGTCAGTTAAGAAACTAACAGAATGGACATCATGTGTGAAACACGTGAGTTTTCACACATAATCTAACACATTGATAATCCAAATGACATTGATCTAATCAGTTCATTTGAGTATGGTCATATATTTTATCAATAATATTCATCGAGGGGTTCAAGTTTGACATCTTTCGCGTGGATGGACAAATCTCTTCTTGGCTTATTACACCTCCCTACATGAATCCGATTATGCCAATCATAACCTTTATAACTAACATGTTAAAAGGTAATGTTTGACTATGTCAAACATAGTGTTCATACATGTGGAAGACCGTAATAACCCCAGGTCTAATGATTCAAATGATATAACTAGATTTAATTATGACATTTGACCATGAGATAAATCTCATAACGGGTCAATCCAGCACCTTGTTCACCAACAAGTGTCTACAAGATTAATCCGCATCACCATGCACACGATGGCCAATTCGGGAGACTTTTAACACGAGTTGAGACCAAATGGTCATCCATCAAACTTGTACTAGTTCTTCATAAGTAAATAGGGTCGCAAATTATTATAAACAAAACATGCAACAATATATATTATTCATAAAACATGTAATATCTCTATATAAATGAAAAGCAATGATAGCATACTATTGTTCTAATAACGTGCGTAGGGTATATATACTAACAACAACAAAGTAAGAATCAGTAACCTCATCTTCAAATATAATGGAGGAAAATCAAGCATCATATTGTATTTGGGTGGTGTTGATTTGTTGGAAACCCTTGATCTTGTTCATCTTCAAGAACTAAGCCCTATGTGACGTTTTTTTCGACTGTGTGTGAAACTGTATGCGTGTGTGAGTATGTGTTGTTTGTTCCTAGTTCCTCTTTGTAAACTTTTTATGTGTTTTTTTGTGAGATTGTGTTTGTATTTTTGGGAAGGCAGAGATGAAGAGGGCATAAAGGGGAGGGAAGAATATTAGAAAGAAGAAAAAAGGAGGCGGTGGTGGAAGAAGATGGTAGTGGCGAGGGGGGGGGGGGGGGGGGGGGGAATGAAGGTGAACTCCTAACATTGAAGGATTAATTTAAATGCTCTACAATGATAATGCAAAATTTGCACACTTAAAATAAGACATGTGCATGGCACATTATAATCATTCCATAAAAAACTAATACTCTCTGTCCCACCTTAAGCTTCTTAGTTTGACTTGACACGAGGATTAAGAAAAAGTAAAGTGTTGTGAGTATGAAAAGTAAAATATGAGAGAGAAAGTGGGTATGAAGTTTTTGTTATGAGAATGACAAGTGGATCCCATTGTCTATATTAGGTAATAAAACAACTAAGAACCTTAGGCTGGGACAGTAGACAAAAAAAGAAAGTAAGAACATTAGGCTGAGACGGAGGGAGTACTTCATTAATTAATTTTTTTTATTATTATTATTATTTACAAATTGCATCAAAATGACGAACATAAGAGTCTTATTGCAAAATTTACAATCTTGAGGACTATATTGCAAAACTGGTAACAAGTAAGCAAATTGCAATTTGCCCCTTTCTAAACAATTAATTTTGCAAATATAAAATGAATAGTGAAAATAAGCCGGTAAGAAACATTTAGGGATAAAGTTGTATACACAAAGAAAAAAAAACATTCAATTTAACGGAAAGATTTTTTTTTTTTTTTTCTTAAAATGGGCATTCATTTACCGAAGTAAGGAGTATGAGACAAAACAGCAAAATGAGTTGTCTAGTGTTTCGTAAAATTCGACGGGCATGTGCCACTTTCCAGCCTCAAGCATTTTACCTACGAGCAATGCTAAGGGCCACAAAATCTTGCTCACAAAATAAAGTGGAGATATTTTATTGGTTGCGTCAATAATGGACCCACCACGCTCTAATTAAAAACACCAATAACTTTATTACACCTAGGATTTTGTGAGCACGTTTTTGTGAGTTTTTTGTGCCCTAGTATTATTCTTTTACATACATTGCAGTATCTACCATTATGCCATGAGGCCTCATGGCAAAAACAAACCATTTGTCTTTACCATTATGTTCCTTATAACATAGACAAACACAACAAACCAAAGAATCATACTCTATGAAGTAACAGAAAACAAAATAAAAACAAGGCAGAAATGGAAGAGAGGGGGGGGGGGGGGGAAGAAGATAATGAAGTTCAAATATCATATTCGATAACAAACCTAAAATAGAAATGCGAAAGTAATTAACCGCACGTCCTAGTTTAAAGACATTAAAAGGACTTAAACGAAACTTCTACAGAGTCTACAAAACTGTTCCAAAACTCATTTCAATGTTCTTGCTAGTACAGTAAAGCATAGCACAACAGATATAAGAAGCTCCAATGAATAGCTTCACGAATGGTGGCCTGCTCAAAATGGGTAGAGATTTAGGAGCTGTGGCACCTGTTGCCCCTGTTTTTTTTTAAATAAAAAAAAAACAAAAAAACAAATGGAATATAGTTAGATTTAATGTTTACGACATTAAAAATGACTTACAAATATATATAGTATCCGAAAAAAGAGTAAATGGAATTGCCTGTCTTTGCAGAGTTCGATTCTCCATCAATGTCCGTTGCGCCTAGACGGGAATACAATGAAAACATGTCAGTATAGACAAATGGCAGTTAACTCTAGTAGATATAATTCCAACATGTCCCTCATGCTGGTGTTTATATTGTTACTATTACTTTTAGTCTATGATAATACAAATTACAAGTCAAATTTATTTATTTCACTTGAATATTTGATACGATGCTGCATGATGATTATTTCAGTGAACTACTTGAGATTTCCACTACAGTTTTCACCTCTTGTGTACCATGAGAGGGTGTTCACTGTCTTTCTTTTTTGATTTTTTTCCCGTTTTGTCGTCATTTATCCTCTTCACTCTATGAATTCAAAATATTAATACCCGTCAAGCAAAATAAAATAAAATTGTAAGGCCTAAAGACAAATGAAGAACGTTGTCAATCAACAATCATTGAGGCTGAAAATCTTGACCCTGTTAAACCAAAAAGGAAGAGGATACTAAATTTGAGTCAATATGGATTTCTTAGGATTCTGAGTTTGACTAGTTTTAGGGAATTTGACTCGGTATGGATTTCTTAGGATTCCTTGTTTAACTAGGTTTAGGGAATTGTATTTCCTATTCAGATTAGGCTTTGGGCTTTTGTGTAAACCCTACATAAACATGTTTGGCGGCCATACACATTGTGTGCTTGAGGGAAAAGTCAGGATGTTATAGAGAGAATAACAAAAGAGAGTCAACAAAAGCCGAAAGCTAAGAGAGCCTTGAGGGCAGTCCGCCACCCCCTTGTCATGACCATGACGTGTGTGTCTTCTAGAAATGAGATATATATGAGAGAGTGTGTTGCACATTGATAGTAGCCTTGTTTGTATTTGTATGATCACATGTGAAAAGTTGTAAACACCCCATATATCGATTATAGTGAATATCCTAGCTTGAATGTAGTCATGTATTGACGAACTGAGTTACCGAAGTCTTATGTTGATTCTTTTATAATATCATCTCTATTGATTCTCCCTGTAGTTGGTAGTGGTACTACTAGCATGGGCTAGGTTGGCGTGTGACCCCCACCCCAAAATTAAAAAAAAAAAAAAAAATCCCTAAGAGACTCGGACGATAATATTTCATAAACGTCTTGCAATATGACACTCTATCATCTTACAATATCAAGCTATAACACGACAACCATAAGTAATCATCAAAAAAATAGGCTTCCATTTCACGTCTATAAAAAATGTGCCATCATATTTAAGGTGATGAAATACTAACTGGGTGAGAGACTAGAAAGACTTGGGCTAAAGACCAAAATGCTAACCACCGGTTAGGAGGCCTAAAGAGTGGAGAAGTAATAAAATGGCGAGGGGTAGGGGAAGACCCAAGTAAACTTGGATTAGGTGATTGAAAAATGACATGAATTTACTTGAATTGGATGAAAATATGGCTTTGAAGAGGCCGGAGTAGTGGGCAAAAATTCATGTGGGTGATGGGGGTTGATTTTTTTTTTTTTCAATTTCCCTATCTACTACTTCCTCCATCCCATTTGAAATTAAAACTTGCCATTTTGGGTGTCCCATAGAAATTGCAAATTCCAAAAATAGAAAGCTTTTAATAGTTTTCAATTACTGGGACCCACTTGCCAAACTCACATCAACTAACCCACTTACTATTTCGTACCCCACTTTCTCTCTCCCACTCACAACACATCACCTTTTCACTTTTTCCCTTAATTCTTGTGCCATGAGTTTTTTTTTTTTTTTTTTGCAATGAAAATGGGATGGAGGGAGTATATATTTGTTCCTTTATTATCACTATTTCTATTTTTTTTTCTTCTTTTCATTTCTAAATTTCTTTTTCCCGCCTACTTCTTTTTAACTTATTTGTTTTTTCTTACATCTTTTCTTTTAAGATGTCATATGAGGATTCATAGGACTAAGGCTTTGTTGTTGTTGCTCTTGATCAAGAGCAAATTTGAAAGAAAAAACCAAAAAAAACCAAAAAAAAAAAAACAAAAAAACTTGGACTTCATTATGGGACAGAGGGAATACTTGATCCCTGAGTATCGAAGGCCAAGCTCTTAGCATTAAAACTTTTAGCTATGATCCAAGTACGACGACAAAGTAAACTACCATCACACATCTCCATAACTAGTGTATGCTCATAATTAAGAGGACCACTTCATTACCTTTGGCTCTATGCTCACTTAAGAATGACATTATATTTTTTATCTGAAATTTGTTTACACCTCTATAAGGTCAATTTAGTTACTCCCTCCGTTTCATTTAAGTTGCAACAAAGAGAAAAAATTGTAGGACCTAAGGATATACTACCTCTGTCCCTAAATGAGTATCCAAATTTCATTTTAAGGGACATCTGAAAATCTCAACTCTTTGTACAATTTGGTGGCAAAGATTCATATATAATCTTGTAATCTCCTTTCCAAACATTTAGTTTTGCACGTATAAAGAGACCGGTGAAAAAAAATTTGAAAAAAATAAATTTAGGGACAAAGTTATGTTAAAAAAAGACATTTATTTTGGGACAAAGATTTTCTGAAAATGGACACTCATTTAGGGGACAGAGGGAGTAATATTTTTATTAAAAATGAAAGGTGGTGAGAAGGAGAGAGAATTAGTGGGGGAGGAAAGAGAATGAGTGGAGAATAGAGCATGAGTGGAGGATTATAAAATAATAATAATAAAAAAAAAATCCATTTTTGGACTTGTTGCAACTTAAGTGAAACACCCTAAATGGCAACTTGTTGCAACTTACTTGGAAAGGAGGGAGTATATATTATGATCGCCATTGTGCAATATTAATATTTCATATAAAAGAAGATGATATCATAAGTAATGCTCGTTGTACCTGCAGGCTTTGCTCTAGTTGTTCATACATTAGCCTCTCCTGAAAAGAAGATTTATCTGTTTAGGGCCTTCAAAATGCATCTAAAACTGTGTATATACTCGTTCCATCGCGAATAGATAGTCCCATTTGATTTTTAATAGTCAACACAAGTGAACTTCGACCAAACATTAATGTAAATCTAATCATCCCAATGAAGATATAAAATTCGTTCATTTGATAAATCATTAAGTGATTTATCAATAACAGCTTTCATAATTTCATTGGGATAGTTATATTTACATTAATGTTCGGTCAATGTTCACTTGTATTGAACATCAAAAATTAAATGAGACTATTTTTTCGGAACGGATGAAGTAGATTTCAATGCTTGAATTGGAGAAAGAAAACAAGAAATGTCAAACCTGCTTCTCTTTCACAGACACTAAGCCTTCACTTGGTAGGTGCTGAAGCTTCTGTTGGTGATCCAAGTTCATACCAGTCAGATCCTTGCCCACCAACCGCCTGAAAAAGTGTAAAAATAATTAACGCACAAAGTCAGGTACTTTCTAATGGTGGAAGATAACAACAAACAATTTTGTTAATTACGAAAGTTCATACCGCTGATTAGCTTTGAGGTTTGCAATTTCCTCTTTCAGTTTTGCAATTTCGTCTTTCATAGTTTCCACCTCATCCACCCCCTGCTTTTGGATAGTAAAAACGGAGAAAGACATAATTTGAAACCATTCAAGACGAAAATGTTTTCTCATATCCGACAGCCAAATTCAACGCAGAAACGCGATTTTACGGAGAAAAAAATCACAGATTCAAATGGACTACTAACTAGACACATGAAGACTTTCAAAACTTTGTATAAAAATAGTTCAAGAAAAAGCCAATGATGATTTTCCCTCCGTCCCTAAATGATTGTCCAAATTTCACTTAAGGGACATTCGTTCAAAGTTTGAACTTTAGCATATTTAGTACCGAAGTACATAAACAACCTTAATGATCACACCAGATTGCATAGTGAGTCTAAGTGTGGAATTAAAACTTTTTGTACGTTGAAGGAGTGTTTAGTAACTTCTAAAATATTGGAAATTCATTTTGGGACAAAAGTTTTGAAATTTGGATATTCATTTAGGGACGGAGTAACATTTAATTTGACTTGCAAGAAGTTGGCAGGAGTAAATAAAGATCTTATACCTGGTTGGCCTGGGCCTCAGGTAGGCGTACAGAAGAAGCGGGAGATTCTGAGTGCCTCTTGTACCTTGAAAGAATTCCCGTCATGCTGCAATTAAGGATGAAGGATCGGTTAGTTTCCAAAGACAATTGAACTCAAATATTTAACGCATATTTTCTGAACTCTGAGAATGATGATAAAACACAACTCTTCTACTACTTCCGTCCGTAAATGAATGTCCATAATTCATTTAGGGGACATTCTGAAAATGTTCACTTTTTAACAATTAAATTGGTAAATATGCATAATATTCTTGTTATCCACTTTCTAAACACTTAGTTTTGCAAGTATAAAGTGACTAGTGAAAAAAACAATGGTAAAAAAACATTTAAAGCCATAGTTTTGTACAAAAAGGACATTCAATTTGGGACAAAAAAATCTTGAAAATGAACATTCATTTAGGGACGGAAGGAGTATCACTTTTGTTAAAGCATTCAACTGAAAATCCATTGGTAGAGGAAGATTCTCCAAGATGAAATATGTACTATGCTCACAATTTCAGGAAGTGCAAGCTCTGACACCTTGTTTAACATGCAATTGCAAGCTCATGTGGGGAGCAAATATATGGATAGAGAAAATGCAGAAGTATATACCAGGTAGGTGAAACTCTCTCTTAGTGTATTAATGCAATGCATCCAACTCTAAACTTAGTAGCATAATGGAGTCCAAGCTAAATATGCCAATGAAACACGGTAGTCAAGCTCTCAAAACAAAGTTCTTCAAGTAAAGGCATGCAACATTACAACAGCTTTATTTCAATAATAAGTCAACATGGCAACGGTAAATACTGAATTTCCTTAGTCCCTAGTTTTCGGAAGAAAAGAGCAAGTAAAACATTAAGGAAAAACTGCAAAAAAAAAAAAAAATGTCAGCCAATTATTCACTTTTTTGTATTTGATCACCCAACCTTTTTTTTTTTTTTTTTTGCATCCAACGTTTTTTTTTTTTATGTCCACTAACTCCGTCAATATTTATTTTTTGGTATCTAGTCATGTTCGGTGCATGTGACAAACTCTTAAGGGTAAAATAGGAAACTTGTTGACCCAACTCTTTTATAAAATAAAAATTAAAAATTCAACACATCCATCTCCATCTCCATCTCCCCTCCCTCCTCCTCACAACAGCGCCAACATCACCGCCAAAATTGAAGGATTTTTTTGTTGGTGTGCCATTTCCAGCCGGAGAAACTTAAGATCCAAATAGCGACCATTACAATTTTCTGGAATTTCAGGGGCAAAATGGTGATTCTGATTGTAAAGAGAAGGAATGAAACGGAGAGGGAAGGATCGGTCACTGATTCAGATGATTCCAACTTCCAGGAAGGATCGGACACTGATTCAGATAGTTCCAACTTCCAGTCCCCAAAGTTGTCAACAAAATTGGTTATTCATGCAACTGTGAAAGGACAAATGCGTTCAGAACCTTTATATAAAATCAGTTGCATTTCAACAAAGTCTGATCAATCCCAGGTTTTGATAAAAGACCCATTTATTTAAAGACTAGACTGTATACCAAGCATATTGGTTATCAAAATTCTTTCAAAACAAAAAATGAAAGATACTCACAAGCCATGCCAGGTAAATAGAACTCAAAGCACCAGCGAATCAACTGATCATCACCAACATGCAACCACAAATTTCATTACACGATTCAATTTAATGCAACCCCAAATCTCATTCAAAGATTCTATTTTAATGTTAGGGGACAGTACAAATCAATGAGCTTCAGTTAAACATTAAAGCCACTAACAAAAACAGAAAATCAATTGATTGACCCTATAAACTACAAAACATACAAAAAGCACAACAAACCTTAAAATGATCCTCTGCATTATTATAAGAAAATGGAATCTTTCCCCTTCCAACCAGTTATTAGAGAAACCAATTGGTAATCGCTGAATCCATAATAACATGCAGTTCAAAAACTCAAAATTGAAAGGGGAAAATGGAAAAGGCCCTTACTTCGAGCTGGAGAACTCAAAAAGATTCCCACTACTTGAAAAAATAATGAAACCAACTTCAGCATCACAAAGAACAGAAAGCTCATGGGCTTTCTTGAACAACCCAGTACGCCTCTTCGAGAATGTAACATTCCTGTTACTCACATCCTCAATTTTCTCAATTTTAGCTTTACCCCTCCCCATCCTTGATCGATTCCTCACAATTAAAAACAAACAACCCAAGAAAAAAACTCCCTCTTTCTCTCTCCGTCTCTCTAAATTCTCTCTCTACAAAAGAAATCTGTCAAAAAAAGGGTTTGCTATATATAGAGATAAAGGGGTAGGAGATAGATGGGGCGTGGGGTAAGCTTGCATGCAAAAACACTATTTCTTAAATAAATCTCTTCTCTTTCACACCTCTTCTTTTGCCACATTTGGTAGACCCATGGGTCCCACCTCTCTCCTAATATTTTCAATCTTTTTTCAGTGGCTGAGCCAGGATTTAATGAAACAGGGTCACGATTATTTTGTTAGAGTATTATAATGTAGTACCTAAATATAGTTTAAATGGGGTAAAATCATAATTAAGTATTAACTTTTTCTTGGTCCTAGAGGGGGGAAAATGCAATCTATAATGGTCTAAATCAAAATTTTCAAAATTTAGTAGCACTAAATTGAGTGGAGATCTTCTGGACCACTTTTTGTGTACCACTTGTGTACCACAAGTGATCTGACGGCTATGCATCCCTTTTGACATTATAATCATTTAAATCTTAATATCTTATAGTCGTCAGATCACTTGTGGTACATAAAAAGTGGTACAGAGGATCTCCTCTCCACTAAATTGGTACACTTTGAAAAGTAAATGGGTGTAATTGACCCCTTAACCCATGGGGTGGCTCCGCTACCGCATTTTCCAATGCTAAGAGTTTACCCAATTGGGTACTTTTTTGAATTGTAAAACTTGGGATATTAAATGTTCATTGGTTAGGGGTATTTATGTCATTCAAATGTTTGGTTACTCTGTTTTCCAACGGATAAGAGGAGCTTTTTGAGGAGTTCAGTTCAGTTTTTTTGGTAATTTTTCATATTTGGGTATAACAATTAGATGTGACAAGTTATGATATTGTAGAGTAAAATATTTGCTTATTTATAACCTGGCCTAAATTAAGAGATTTTTGTTCCAAAAAAGGACATGGACTATTTTGAGATTTACTTTCTTTGACATAGCTCAATATGTTTTCTTTGCCCTTTGTTTTATAATACTTTATTTTCATAATCTCAATTTCAAGAAGATTGGAACAACTTGAAAAAGGAAATCAATGGTATTCGCAAATCCATTTAAGAGCAATGGTTGCTTCTAGGTCTCTGCACAATTTATTTTATACACGGCGGTAAGTTTCCAATTCCAATGTTTGACTTTACTATTATAACATTACTAATAAATTTATGTACAATAAAAGTTGTGTATGTATTTCCAATTAAAGAGCTTGTGATTGGTCGCAAATTGGTATATAATTGTAAGGATTGACTAAAAAAATGCAAGACTTAAAGGGCAAACTGCAAAATAGAGGTCTAAAACGTGTAGTAAAATGCATTTACATAAAAAAAAATGTTTAACCTACTTTTTTCTTATTCTTACTTTTGAAAGGGAATCAATATATTAAACACTTTAATTTTCTACCAAATTCAGCCATGAGCTTCTTACCTTCTTCGGTTAAATTATTTGTCGGCTAGTTACTAGAGTCAATTACTAATAACGGTTACTTCGCAACAATGGATACCAAACTCCTTAAAGACGGTACTTATAAAACATGACTACATCATAATCCAATTCCAACCCAATCAATATTTGTCGTATTTACCAACAGTTTGTTGAAATATAGGGCGTCATATAATTCAGACATTATTTACACAAAGTTTGTTGAAACTTTTTTAGTCCATTTTATTCGGTCCAAAGCAAGGTCATCACAAATGACACATTTAGTAGATACTCCATTTTAAACATATGTTTTGTAACAGTCTTTTCATTTATATATAGTATCCTACTCCAATAAGAACCTGAATAATATAGGAACCATAAGAACAAGACACAACCGTTAGATTAGAAAATAATAGATGGCTCAGATTAGATTGTCATTAACACATGTGCGGTGGCATTTTTGTAATTGTTTTTTTCGTTTTTTGTGAACAGGGAGGGCAGTAATGTAAAAGACGCGTGGTGGCATTTTTGTGATTTACGTCGTAAGAGAGTGCCTTGGAATCAGTAGCTAATTAGCTACTGAATCCAATTGGATTTTAAACATTACGCTTGAATTCAAATTATCTACTAAATCTAAGTGTATTTTGAACATTGCAGTTGGATTCAATAGATAACTTGGATACAGTAGATACTTCTCTACTGAATCCATATGTATTTTTAACATTGCAGAAGGATTCAGTAGCTACTTATCTACAGAATCCGTATGTATTTTGAATATTGCACTTGAATTCAGTAGATACTTATCTACTATATCCAAGTGTATTTTGAACATTGCACTTAGATTCAGTATATAAGTTGGATTCAGTAGACATTTATCTGCTGAATTCATGTGTATTTTGTACATTGCACTTGTATTCAATAGATACTTATCTATTGAATCCATATGTATTTTGAACATTGAACTTAAATTCAGTAGATATTTATTTACTGAATCCATATGTATTTTGAACATTGCACTTGTATTAAATATATAACTTGGATTCAGTAGATATATTTTGAACATTGCACTTGGATTCAATATATACTTATCAACTGAATCTATGTGTATTTTGAACACTGGACATGGATTCAGTAAATATTTATCTAATGAATACATGTGTATTTTGAACGCTGAACTTGGATTCAATAGATATTTCTACTGAATCCATGTGTATTTTGAATATTGTATTATCTACTAAATCCAAGTGTATTTTGAACATTGCACTTAGATTGAGTAAATACTTATCTACTGAATCCAAGTGTATTTTGAACATTGCACTTGGATTGAGTAGATACTTATCTACTGAATCCAAGTGTATTTTAAACATTGCACTTGAATTTCATTTTTACTTATCGATTTTTTTTTCTTTTTCAAAACCCTATCTTCAGGGATATCATTTGATTCGCCTCATCGAGAAAAAAAAATCAGTGTTCTAGGATTCATTTTTCACCTGAATCCAAGTGTATTTTGAACATTGCACTTGTCAAACTTTCACCCCCCACAAGAAGTTTGCAACAAGGTGGCCGCTTATCTCTGTAAATGTTTGTTTTGGTCCTAGATGCTCTGCTATGGAAAATCAATGTCTAATAAGCACCGTCCAACATCATTACCTATTTTCTTCTAGTCGTGAAGGTCCAAAATTCCTGCATTAGCCTTTGCTGCTGACTGTTTTTCGCAACGACGCTTCATCTCTCACAAATTTTTGCTCTACCATATCTGAATATTGTGTGCTGCTTCAGACCAAGTTCTTATTCTTGATAACTCTTCACTTCTATTCTCGCCTAGCAGAACTCCCCTTAATAAGGTAAAAGCCTCTCAAATCCTGGGTATTCGCTACTGTACCACAAAAGATAAATACCTAGGTGATCCTCTCATAAAAGGTAGGGTGGAACTTTTCCTCTCCTTCACTGCTTATTTTCAATCTCGTGAGTCTACCTGGGGACTTGGGGACTTTGCTGCTATCCAAAGTTGGACGGCTTAGTTTAATCAAATGGATACTTTCTACAGGGCTTCTCAACTCACCTTAAACGACTTCCTTTAATTTCATGGAACCGTACTGCTAAACCTAAGGTGGTGAGGGGTAGGGGAAGGCCTAAGAAAACTTGGATAAGGGTGATTGATAGCGATATGAGTACACTTGGATTTGATGAAAATATGGCATAAGAGGCCGAAGTGGAGGACGAAAACATGTGTGTGATGGGGTTTGATTTTCCTTTTTTTTTTTTTTTCCTTCTTTCCCGAAAAATTCATCCCACTTATTTCTTCTTCTTTTTTCCTTCTTAACTTGCACATTTTTATTTTATGTTTAAATTTTAATATTTTCTTTTTTCTTTGCTTCTTTTTGCCTTATTTCCTTTTATTTTAATTGTAATTATTTTTACTATATACTCCCTCCGTCCCAACACAAGTAGGACTAAAGGATTGGCTCAATAACTAAGAAAATGGAGTATATGTGTGGTAGAAAATGAAGAGGGAGAATGAGTGGTGTAAATAGTAGTGGTGGTTGAATAAAATTGAGTGGTGAAAAATGAAGAGAGAGAATGAGAATGAGTGGGGTTAAATAGTGGGATAGAGTGAATATAAATATATTAAAACATTTCCATTTTGGCCAGTCTCACTTGTGGTGGGACGGACCAAAAGGGAAAAGAAGTCTCACTTCTGCAGGGACGGAGAGAGTATATTTATTTCGTTTTCCTTTTCCACCTATTTCTTTTTCTAAAATTATTTTTTTCTCACATCTTTTCATTGACGATTACATATGTGGATTCATGTTCGCCGACCCCAAATTATTTTGGTACTCAGGCTTTGTTGTTGTTGTTGTCGTCGTCATACTGCTAAACCTACTGAAACAGGTGGTCTTGGTATCAAAGATTTGGTTGTTCTGAACAAGTCTTTCCAGCTTCAACGCGTTTATGGACAAACTCAAATTCTCTGTAGGCACAATTACTTAAAGCCAAATACTCCTCCTCAACACATCTGCTTGAGTGCTCCTCTCATTTTTCATCTTCTTGGGTCTGGAAAAATATGTTGAAACTTTTACCTTATTTTAAATCTGCTTTAGCCTTTCGGGTTAAAATTGTGTCTTCCATAGCCTTTTGGTCGGATATTTGGTTGGGCCACAAACCCCTAATCCAATTCTGTCACCACACCAGAACTCTTCATGACCATTGGATTTCCAAAACCAATAACTTTATTTAGGACTGCTTCTGGGTGGATTTGGACTCCTGCAGCACTTTCACCTCGAGCTATCTTAAATCTGTTGAAAGCCTTTCCGTTTCCCCTTCACCACCATACATCAGCTTAGAACCTATCAATCAAGAACTTGTGATCAAATTACCAACATCATCCATATCCACTCCTACTCAAACCTCTGTCAAACAAGAAACAAAATCATTTTTCAGCGCCGGACCGTATCTCCGTCTCTCTTTATCAGTCAAATCCAAACACTAACAAAGATTACCTCACCATAACTAAAACCACTCACCATCCAACAACAAAGCATGTTATGGTTATGCTTTGTTGGTTACCACACCATTTGCTCTCTCAAAACTCAATACTGTATCCGTTGCATTGGCGTTCAATTAGCCCTTAGACATAATAGTCATTCATTAAACCTTAGGACCGGCTCCAAAGATGCCTATATTTCATTTTTAGGAAGCAGGACCCTCCTCTTCATCTCCTGCACTTACTCTCTTACTGTGGCATGCTCCTCAACATTTCAGTCGGGGTTGGTGTTCTTTTGCATATAGGGAATGTAAAAAAGTCGGAGACCTTCTTACCAAACGAGCAGCTATCATGGAAACATAGGATCTTTTGTTTGTGAAACCTCCCACCTTTCTGTATCATGTTTTGTGTGTGGATAGGTAGGGCATTGCAAGGCCCTGTTTTGTTGCTTCTTTTGAAAACTTAACAATGGTTTGTAACTTAGCTACTCCCTCCGTCCCAAAATGATCTTCATAATTGACTATTCAAACTTGTTAAGGATGTGAACACTTGCTACACTAGTCATGTTTTATTTATGCACTTTTTAGCCTAAATTTTAGAAATGGGAAGAACATTTTGGGACAATAAAAAGTGGCAAATAGGAAGATCATTTTGGGACGGAGGGAGTATTTTCTTTAAGCTATACATATATGTGTGTGTGTGTGTGTGTGTTTTCGCTTGGCTAGATAAATTTAATACTCTCTCCATCCCAAAATGATAGTCTTATTTCCCATTTTTTGTTTGACCAGTAAAGTCTCATTTCCAAAATTAAGGCTTCAAAATCACTGAATTCCCAAAGCTTATAATGTAACCTTAAAATGTTTGAAAAGTCGTGTTTTGGGATCAAAGTTGGTAACTACAAAATCACATTTAACAGAAAAAAAATGTCATGTGTGATGCTGACCTTCCATGATAAAAGAAGAAAATATTTCCAATGTTCAAAAAGACAGTCACACTTATAGAGGTCAACACAACTTAACTTTCTCCAAAATTTTATGCAATTTGATTATTCTCATGAAATTCTAAAATTGTAGTGATCATAACAACTTTAGATAATCAAATCAAAAAAAAAAAAAAAAAAAAACTAGAAATTCATCAGGATAATCAGTTTTTAATTAATAAAGGTTTTTCGAAATTACCTCCTCTGTTTTCCCATCTCCGGGAAGCTTTACGCGATCGACAGGATGAACGGAATTCCCTAAAACCACCGTCAAATTGGATGAAATTGAAAAAAATAGAGAAAGGGTTTGCTCCGGGAAACAATCCATAATCCATCAAGCTTAATTGGCTACGGAAAGTATAGGATTATGGGTATGTATGTGGAAATCATTTTATCAGGATTAAATTAAACGAGGATCAATGTCCATACACCAATATCAACAAATTGAGACACGGGTTTGTTGAACCGACGTTGATGCCGGGTGTAGGGATTGTGATTAGGGTTGTTTCAATATATCCCCACTCCATATATTTTTTCAAAGTGTACTCGCTAAATAAAACTCCATCCGTCTCATAAATATATATATATGGACAAAATTTGATAAAAAATAAAATAAAATATATGGACAAAATAAATTGTGCACAGAAATTAATAGATAAATAGTAGTACTCCCTCTGTCCCCAAATGAGTGTCCATTTTCAATAAATATTTATCCCAAAATGAGTGTCTTTTTTAACATAACTTTGTCCCTAAATGAGTGTCTATTTTCAAGAAATCTTTGTCCCAAAATGAGTGTCTTTTTTAACATAACTTTGTCCCTAAATGTTTTTTTTTTGAAATTTTTTTCACCGGTTTCTTTATACTTGCAAAACTAAATGTTTGGAAATGAGATTACAAGATTATATATGAATCTTTGCTAGCAAATTTTACATAAAGTTAAGATTTTCAATGTCCCTTAAAATAAAATTTGGACACTCATTTAGGAACAGAGGTAGTAGTTGGTAGTTGTTGTGAGTGTGAAAAGTGAAAGAGACGGTTTCCTGTGCAACCGCTGCCGGCTGCACAGCGTGCGACGGCTCGCACGGAGCCGACCATTTTAATTTATTTATTTTCCCCCAACTTTTTTTTCCTCGCTATTTTTTGCGATTTTTTTTCAAATAATTCCCTTTTGAATCCATATGTACCAGAAGACACTAGGGAAAATTTATGTACCAAAATGACCACTTTGTGAGAAGTCGGCATTGGTAGTGCGGTTTTTGGTTTGAAGTCGTCATTGGCAATGCCGACTTTAGGTTTAAAGTGATGTCGGCATTGGCAACCCCGACTTTAGCTAGGGTTTACAGAATTTCAATATACTTCATGGCCTAATTTTCGTGGGTTACTTTTTTGGCAACTGGGTTTTAAAAAATTCTTTGTTTTTCCTTCAAATCTTTGCAAACTCATCACCCAAATCGGACTTTTCGTTGATTTCACGGAATTTTCTACCAATTTTGACAACGAGAAACCACGATTCCACTTTTACCTTTCCATCTAGGACCAAATTTCCAAATTTATTGATTAGGGTTTGGTTTCTCAGTTCAATCCAGCTGGAAAGATATGAAATTGGACCTGAATTGTGCTGTATCTGAAGCCTAATTTTCGTGGGTTACTTCTAATTTGAAGGTATACGGAATTATGGTTTTCAATTTCAATGAATACATGTTCTGCTTCATTCTTTACGTCTAGAATTAGGTTTGATTAAGCACGTAGGTACAATTGAAGATCAGATTTTCTCCCCTTGATTTGGTGCTTTTGGGATTCAGGGGTGCCAAGTTAAAAAGGAGGAAAAAAGAAAAGCATGGAGAAATACGAGCTTGTGAAAGATATATGATCTGGTAACTTTGGGGTGGCAAGGCTGATGAGAAACAAAGTTACCAAAGAACTTGTGGCCATGAAGTATATTGAAATTCAGTAAACCCTAGCTAAAGTCGGCGTTGCCAATGCCGACTTCACTTTAAACCTAAAGTCGGCATTGCTAATGACGGCTTCAAACAAAAAACGGCACTACCAATGCAGACTTCTCACAAAGTGATCATTTTGGTACATAAAATTTCCCTAGTGTCATTCTGGTACATATGGATTCAAAAGGGAATTATTTGAAGAAAAAAATCATTTTTTGCTCGCCAACAAAAGTAACACTTTTTATAACTAAATGTAACATTTTTCTTTTTCAAATGTAGCACTTTTGTTTTCAAAATGTACCACAAATTGACAACTAAACTACTGTCACATTTTATTATAAATGAATTTAACATTTTTATAAAGAAATGTAACACTCTTTTTTTCAAATGTAACACTTTTTTAAAAAAAAAAAACACATAACATTGACAAACTGAACTAATGTTACATTTTATATAGATGAATGTAACGTTTTTTTTTCAATTGTATCAATTTATATTCTTAAATGTAACATTATATCTGAAATGTAATAATTTTTATTGAGAAAGTAACAATTGAGATGCAAACCCGATTATATACATGAATTTTGACTCTCTTTTTTTTTTTAAGGAAAAATGTAACATTTACTAAATAAAAATGTTACATTTCATATATATGAAAATCATAAACATATATGCACTCTGTTACACTTCAAATATTATTTTTTCTGACCACAAAAAACAATAAAACTATTTCTGACCACAAAAAAAAAAAAACTATTTAGATTTTCTTGCAAAACTGCTGTTACATTTAACAGTAAAAAGTGTTACTTTTTGATGACGAAACTGTTACTTTTATTAACAGAGTGTTACATCTTAGGTGACGAGCAGCTCAAATTTTTGTTTGTTAAAAAGT
>JAOWBW010000900.1:125021-430334 GCA_026119855.1 Campanula takesimana
CGCAGTGAAGGCAAGCGCTAGACAAAGCGCTGATCCCTTGCCAGGCGCAGATAAAAGCAAAGGAAAACGGGTAGTTGATGACCCTCCTCGTGCGCCTATCAAACGTACTAGATTTGAAACTGATGAAGAACGAGATCTAAGGCTAGCGCAGGAAGCCAGCAGACTTGAGGCTCAAAGAAAAAGATGAAGATTTTCAAGCCAAACAAGCTGCTGAGTCAGAAAAGTTAGAGCGCATGAAAGGCGTTGGATCAAGCGCTGATATTGAGAAGGGCCTTCTGTTTCCGCGCCTACCCAGCGCGTGCCTACTCAACGCGCCCCCACTCCCCGTGCGCCCTCATTCAAATTTCAACGGACGACCGTGTCAAGGGTACAACTCCTCTCTGATTTTTTTTGGCGATGATGTTTCAGACTTAGAGGAACCAGTTCAGGGGGAGCAAGAGACCATCCCTCAGCGCACTCCTTCTCCAGTTGCGCCTCCACCTGGACCAGATCAGATCACAACAGAAACAGTTGTTGTTGAAACTGTTGATGTTGAAACTGAAGATGAATTTGAGTCTCCTACTCATTCACCTCCTCTTGCGCCTCCATCTCCTTCTGCGCACCTTCAAGATGTTGAGCCCCTTCAGATAATGCGCCCCTGTCTACCCCTGCGCCTCCTCCATCTGCTCCCGATCTGAGCGAGGTGCTTTCCATTCTTCATTCTTTGCAGCAGGGGCAAGCAAACTTAGAGCAAGGACAGACCCATATAAAGTCTCAATTTGAGCTTCTTACTTCCTTACTCACTGATCAATCTGAAGAGATCGCTGCCATTAAGGGGGAGAGAACTCTCTCAAGGACAAACTTTCTGCTCCTTCTCCTCCTCCGGCGCAGACTCAGGTTCTACCTCATACTGATCAGGCGCAAACAACCTCTTCTGCGCCTACTTTCATACCTCAGTCTGCTGCGTCTCAATCCAACATGAACGTGCTAGTATCTAAGTTGGATGTCCTGAAAGAATTGGTCGTCACTCATTTCACTGCTGCTCACTCAAGCTCTGACAGACGCGCCGAACATATTTTTCTTCTGATATTATCACGGCTCAAAATGCCATTGAAGCTCACATTCAAATCTTGGAAGAAAATATTTCTCAGCAGCAGCAAATCACTCAGCGTTCCATTGATGAATACCAAAACATCAATGTGAATCACTTGAGTTACATTAGAGACGGTATCACTGCCACTCACTCCAGTGTCACTGACACTCAAGGGTTAGCGAACCGTTGTCATCAGCTCGCAAAACAAATTCAGCGTTCTGTTTTAGAGATCGTTGAAGGATTGAAGGAAGATGATGCGCCTCCCAACCCTTAGGTTCTATTTTTTGATTGTAAGTTATTAGATTTTTTTTTTTTGTAATAGAATCAACTCTTTTGTGTTAGTGATTTTTGTGCTTACTTGTTTTAGCACCTTTTGTTTTTGTTCTATTCGAAACTTGTAATTTGTAACTCTTACACCCCAAGTTTTAATGAGAACAATGCATCACTTATTATCAAACCTTGTTCACTCAAACTCCTTGTTTGTAGAACAATGAATTTGTTTAAATTCATATGCATCATATTGAATTGTTTCATACTTTCATGCATAAAGTTTAAACTTGGTTTAAACACATTTCAAAACTAAAAATCATATATCATCTTGAATGTGTTAAACTGTTGTTTCTATCTTTCCATATGTAACTCTTTATTCTTATTGGAATAGATTAGGAATCTATATTTTGGACTAGTGTGTACATTAACTTGAGACATGAATTACCAATTTCATTCATTTGGACATGTTTTTATCAAGTATAATGTTTGTCCTTGATATAGTAGGTAATGGCATCAATCAAATAGGGGGAGATTGTTGGGTATGCCCACGCATATCTCAGTTTTTATGTAATAGAAATTATGAGATTTGATTGATCCATCACCTAAGTTTTATTTCATGGACTTTAGACCCACATGTAAGAAGTATTTATACTTCATTTTTTAAGTTGTCCATTGTTATAGAATAGGCTTAGAAATAGGGCAAGAAGATCAAGTTTCAAGAAAAATCACTCAGTGAGTTTGAGCCGCGCTTATGCGCCTCCTGCGCCACGCGCCACGCGCCTTCTACATTCGCGCCATGCGCCATTTAGAGCGCGCGCATAAGGATTTCTTCATAAGCTATGTTACGCGCCTCTGCGTCCCTTGATTTAAGCGCACACTTACTGTGCGCCTCTTGGCTCAATGCGCCTGTTGGCTCAAACGCGCCTCAAAGTGTTTATTCAAACTCAGTGATTTATTGAAGACTCGAAGACTTGAAGAGAATTCAAATTACGCCAATGATCCAACGGTGGTTAAAAGATGCATATGCGCCTAATCTGTTGACACGTGTCCATAACGGTCACATTTATGTTGAGTGTCAAAATGGGCATAATATATGCATGCTCCAATCAACGAGCGACAGCTCATCTTATCCACAAGGATTTCCAACGGCTAGTTTTTTGAAGTTCACTATAAATACCCCATAACTTCAACATTTTGAAGTTGCTGAGTTTTGCTAAGAATTTCAAGAATTTCTCTCTCAAAGCATTTGTTGAAGATTTGAAGATTGCCTTCGTTTTTCCAGATTTCCTCAAGAACATCTTCATACCTTCATCCTTAGCCCAGATATTCAAGCTATAACACTTTAGTTTCATTGTGCTCTAAATCATAAAGATCTAAAGAGCCTTGATACTAAACACACACGCACCTCTTTAAGTTTGATCATTTAGATCCATCTTTTAGAGATACACCGGTTATTGTTTTGGATTTGTTCATTCATAGAATATTAGATCTTGAGTTAGTGTAGGAGCTCAAAAGTTGTAATTTGTAACACTCACTCATTATATAAGATCTCCATTAGAAATCCAAGACTAACCATCTTGGTAGAGGACGTAGATCTTTCATTGATCGAACCTCTCCAAATAGCTTGTGTTATTATCTTGTCGTTTCTTTCAAGTTATTATTTTCACTCACTATTTGCTTGTTTACTCATTGTAGATTGATTGAACTGAATTGTGTTCTGTTGTTATATCATTTGCCTTAGTTCTTTATTTCAACCACTTTGAGCCAAAATACTTAGAGTGTGTGTGCGCCCCTTTATCACACTTTGCGCCTATTTTTCATTACTAAATTCCGCTGTGCATTTCACTCACTCACTTAGGCGCATTTCATAACGCTTACTTGATAAAGTGCGCATTTGCAATTGAGTTTTTCAAGGGTACGAAAAGAATTTTAAAACAGCTATTCACCCCTCCCCTCTAGCTATTTTTCATACCCTTGTTGCCCTTTGGGACCAACATGTTTTTTGTTGATTTTGCAATCTGTGACTTGAATGAGATGTAGGGATGTTTGGTAATTTAGCTATTTATATTTGTAATATTGTACATTTGTATTACATGGGGACTCACAGGTCACAGCAGTCAGGCACGTATGACTGCCATAAAAAATGGTAAACTTATCGTGTCAACTCATACCCAACCTGGCTCGTTGAATACCCGACCCACGAGACCCGCAAATGTAATCGGGTTGTGGCGGGTTGAACTCGTGTGACTCTGTAGATACCCCGGAAAAGCCCACTACTTGGCTAGAGTGGTGGAAGGATCCTAGGATGTCTAATTGGTTTTAGATTGTAGAGTCGCCACCTATGTTATTAAGGGAACATAAGAAAAACCTAAGTATTAATGTTACGAAACCAAAGATTCGGGAGAGAAGGGTTCGGGGGTTAGGTGACGGAGTGGGAAATACTTAAACACCCACTCCGCCCCGCTTACACGGTTCTTGCTACTAAAAGTGTTCTAATGCATAAATGTCCTTCTTTTACTAAATAGTGCTAACAATTATATGATAGATAAAAAGGGGAAATAAAAGGGAAATAAAAGAGAATTGCTTTATTGATTTAATGTCAGAGGTTACATGTAATAACTATGCTAGCAATTACATAATATAGAATGAGAAGATTAAAGTAGTATTTGAATGTTGGATGGAAGATAACCTTGACCAAACTTCAATAGTGAAGTGGCCTTTTAGGTCATGTTCCCTTTTATGGGGATTGCATACATTGATTAGACAAATAAAATAGAAGAAGAAAAGTTGTACCTTTTAGAAAAGAGAACTTCAAACTTTGACTTGAAAATGGTGTTGTTGTAGGGAAATTGTTGTGGAACAATTTGTGTAGAGTTTTTGTAGAAAAATGTGTTTGAGAGAATTTGTGTAGAGTTTTGGTGTAAAGAAAGTTGAAGTCTAAAAATTGAGGGTCTTTTCGTAGAGAGGAGAATTTGGGTCCTTTTTCTAAGGTAAAATGAGATGGTTTTTATAGGTGAAAAAGAGAGAAAAAACATGTCCATTTGACCAATAAGAAAAATAGAAGAAAATCAAATAAAATGAAGATCAAATGTTTTGTTTTAAGGAAAAGGCTAGAATATAGAATTTAGGAGTTATGAAATAAGGATGGATGAATGTGGAGGTAAAAAGAGGCTTCTTGACTCAGAAAATGGAAGGAAAAATACTGCAATCCATAACTGCCAAAATGGGAAGCGCGCGGGTCCCGCCTATGGGGAGAGACGCGTGCGCGGCCCACTGGGAATGCCGGAGGCGCCCGAGTCTAAAAGTGACAGAATGACATAAAAGACTCTAAAGTTAACTCTGTTATGCAGTTTAGTCCAAAACTAACAGAATCAGTTAGGAACTTAACCGAAGTAACATAAATTAACAAAAATAAGTTAAATAAAAATACTATGTATGCAATCAGGGTGAGCGGTCCAAGGCGGGGTGTCTACAGACTCACCAACTCATCTCAACCCGCTTGTACCCGACTCAACCCGTTTGATTGACAGGCCTAGTTGATATATTCCTTTCGTCTCGTAACAAATTTCTCATTTGTCATTTTAAGTGTCTTATTAAAAACTCACACTTATAAAAAAAGAAGTTTCTCTCCATTTTCTCTCTCCTTCCATTCATAACAACCATCCTTTTACTATTATATACCCTACTTTCTCTTTCCTTTCCACTTACACCACTTACTTTTCATTAATTCTCATTCCTAACATTCTATGGAAAGTTTGTCATGAGACGGAGTAAGTATGGTTAACGATTATTTTAGGCGAAATAGATTAAAATCGATAAGAAAACAGTGAGTGGATAGTTATTGTGAGTATGACAAGTGAGTCATGATTTTAAAAGTGTTAAAACATTTCCATTTTAAGATTTAATAGATTAAAGTGGGACAATCAAAATGAAATTTTTTGTAGATTTAAAGAGGGACGGAGGGAGTATCTTACTTACTTTTTTTTTAGTTGTTAAAGAATAATGTTTGAAGTTTTCTTATTATTTAAAATATATAATAAGACTCACTATCATTTCTCACTTAAAAAACTCTATACTCACTTTCTCGATTTTACTTTAATTTTCATACTTATGATATTTGTCAAAATCTCACAAAAAATGCGTTTTTAAGAATAGGAAAAACCGGTTTTGCGATCAACGGAGGAATAGGGAGGCCGTTCCGTCTTCCGATTTCCAGCCATGGAATTCAACCCCCTCGTATTCATTCTCCCCTCCCAGTCTCTTAATTCCTTCTAGCGCCGTCCAAGACTACCTACACACACTTGGTGATCCAAGACGACTATAAAAATGGCGTTCGAGAAGATCAAGGTTGCCAACCGCATCGTTTAGATTGATGGTCCATCTCAATCCTATACCTTGAAATTAACAAAACCTGAACGATATAAACCTAGCACAACCATGGGCCGAGGCTGTAGATACCCCGGGGAAACCACGGCTTGGCTAGAGCGGTGAGTTATCCTAGGATGTCTATTTGGTTTTAGAAATTAGAGTCGCCACCTATGTTTTAAAGGAACATAAGAAAAACCTAAGAAATAGCCTAATGTTTGTTACGAAAACCAGAGATTCAGGAAGAGACGGGTTCAGGGGTTAGGTTACAGAGTGGGAAGTACTTAAACACCCACTCCGCTCGGCTAAAGCCGGTCTTGCTACTAAAGGTGTTCTAAGTATGAAAAGTCCTTCTTTTATTAGTGTGAAATGTGCTAACAATTGCAAGGGAAAGAAAAGGTAAATTCTTTATGTATTGATTAATATCAAAGGTTACATATAAAAAAACTATGCTAGCAGTTACATTAAGAGATAAATGGTAAATTGAAATGGAGTTTAGAATGTTGGAATATAACCTTAACCAAACTTCAATAGTGAAGTGTATTTTTTGTTTTTTGGTTATTCCTTTTATGGAGATTGCATAAACATTAGAGTTTTTTTTTTTTTTTTTTTTTTTTTTTTTTTAAGGAGAACGGCACCTCCCTAGATTTTATTAATTAATAAAAAATACAAACTTGGTGGGGGACATGACAACCTCAACCACCATGAAAAGAAAACCAAGGGGGAAGGCCATAGACAAACTATATGGTCCTCTACAGAGAGAAGGGGGAAACTACCAAACATCAAAACCAAAAAATAAAGAAATCTAGACATAGCAAAGCACTAAAGTCTAATATAAGGAATATCTGCTCTATCAAGATTATAAGCTCCTTTGCAACGGGAGATCATGAATGGAATAGAACTCAGAACTAGAACAATTAACCGCAACCTCATTAGCCAATCTATCGGCAACCTGAATTCCTTCGCGAAGAATATGAGTAATACGAACACCAATCTGAGAAATAAGCCTTTTAATATGGAGAACTTCATACCAAATGCTCCAAGGAATATGATACTCACGGATCAACACATTCAATAGAACTTCAGAATCAATTTCTAACCAAATGGATGAAATACCAAAGCGAGAGGCATAAATAAGACCATCAAGGACAGCTTTGGCTTCAGCAACCATATTCGAACCCTTGCCATAAAACTTCGAAAGAGCAAACACCATATTCCCATGTCTATTTCGGAAAATACCCCCTCCAGAAATGCTGCCTGGGTTTCCTTTGGCTGCCCCGTCCGTATTCAGCTTGATGAGCTCAATAGAAGGGGATTGCCACAAAACAAACCTCAGCTTCGGAGGTAAGTGACCAGCTATAGGAATATTAAAACGCTGAAAGAGATGAGGGCCCATCTTAGGACACGGAAAATGCAGATTATAAGGTTTAACAACTGCAGATATCTACTCAAAGACTGCATAGATAACAGCCCTAGAGGACATCCGAATATTATCAAACTTAGCTTTATTACGATGCTTCCACAACTCCCAAAAAATGAAACCAGGGAGAACACGGCAAAGCCAAAAAATACCCTCATTTTTCTCAACAGCCGTGTTATACCACCAACTAGCGAGAATAGTCTTCACATTATGAAACGAGACAGGAATACCCATCAAATTCGCAAAAAAACCCCAAGATTCAACCGCCACTTGACCATGAACAAATAAATGGTTTATATCTTCAAGATCATGTGAATTGCAGCAAACACAAGCCGAAACAAGAGCAATACCATGAGATTGGATGGCTATATCAGTGGGAAGCCCATTATGTAACATACGCCAAAGAAAAACTGAAACTTTGATAGGGACATGCTTGTTCCAACAAAGATCAAAAATTAAACTTTTAGCATGCTTTTCTCTACAAACTTGCCAAGCAGAAGAAAGGGAGAACTGACCTTTTAGAGATGGAAGCCAATAAAGGCAGTCCGGGACATCCAAAATATGAATATTCTGTAAGACTTTTATTTGGGCTTACCATTAATTGTGGATTTATTTGTTTTAATAAAACGGGTTTAACTATTATAGTCCTATTGAGTAGAACAATGCACGATAAGCCCAATTGTTATTATGATCTATTTATGGGCTTGTGCACACTTTATTGTATGATGTGGGTTGTAATTAAGTGTAGGCTTTGACCCAATTTGAGTCCGTGATGGAAGGGACACAAATTGGAGTTCCTATTGAATAAGGATATTAAAGTCCTTATGGAACATGGTTATTAGTTTCCTTAAAGAAAAGGAATTGCTAGGTCCCTTTCCCACTCTAAAACCCTGGACTTATAAATATTGGTTATTCCATTAAGCCATTGTCCATAGCAAAGAGTAGGGAAAGAAGATCTAGTAGCCGTCTCCGTTCTCGTTCTTGTTCAAATTATCGCTTCCGCCTAGTTCAACGAGATGACGAATTCGGGTACGTAGTTTATTTATTATGTGTTCTATTATTCATATGAGATCTCTAAATTATTCCAACAATTGGTATCAGAGCCTACTCATATGAATATAGAATCATAAAATTATGGAGAATATTATTTGATCATAATAATTGATGTCTCGTGCATGAAGCCGTTCATTCGGCATTTTTTTTTTCTTGCATGATCAGTTTGGTATGAGTTACGGCATTGTCATGTACCATAAACTTGGATGTATGTCATGTATCATAAACTACTGGATGTATGCCATGTAAATACCTTGTTTGCTATTAATTGGATTCCTATCAAAGTTTCCTTGGTCATATAATGTTTAATAAATGTTAAGATGGTTGACACTTCATAGTTGATTTTCTTTTCCATTTAAATAAAAGAATTGCACCTTCCAGATGCTATTAGTATGTTTTTTTTCTTTCACTTTGTTTACCTATATGCATAAAGGCAGTAGCATATTTGTATTCTATTTTGTTGAGTAATCATATGAAACAATTGCATTGGAATATTTATCGTTTATGTGCATATAAACTCCGGTGTTTGAATCCAAATTCCCTTTTCAGCAATCATACAGTGCGTATGAAACTTTTATAACTGGAAAATTATTACTTGGATTCCTTAGTCTCTTGGGTTTAATTGTGGTGCACGTGCCTTTCATTGGTTGTTCCAAGAAATTTAAATATCTCTTGTTGTATTAGTAAAATTCAATGGATAATGTTTTCATGTAAAGATTTTTAAATTTCTCTTGGGCTAGTCAACTATGTTGAAGTTTTGATTATTAGATATTTTAATCATTCTTGTGAGGTAAATACACACTACAAGTCGTTTCTCAACGTGTATTATCTATTACTTCACTGTGACGAAAGGTGCATTATATTTGATTCGGTTATATGGATATATTTAATAATTTTACTTTTATATACTAGAAAGTAAATTTGTCTAATATCAAATATTATGTTATTTGATCTGATGAGTATGTCTTGATTTTAATATCATTTGATTTATATATTACCAAAGTGACTTTTGATATATATGATTATTTAGTTGTTCATATTTCATATGGGTAGTGATGATTTCCATAATGCAAGAAGAACAACTGACATGTTTTCATATATGGATTTTCGTGATTCCAAAATATGAACTATTTGTGACAAAATTTTCTTTGTCAATACAAAATACTACCACAATCCATTTATACTGGAGCCAATTTTAATTTTTGGGTGTTCTTATATATGATGCCCTAAATCTCCTGTGGATAGCATAGATATCATAAATATGAATATTTATTACAATTTTGTAGATCAATATAATTATACTAAAATAAACATTTATTTTAAGATTTATTTTACCAGATCGTCTGAGTGTAGGGATTTGTTTTAGATTCCCTATATAATTGAAAGACATCTATAAATGGGTAATTATAGGCATAATTGTTTTCCCTACAAATGAGTTTGAAAGATTTTAGGATTCAATATTATATAAACGTTTGCTATTCCAATTTTGGGTTCGTTTATAAAATTTTGTTTCCCTTTCATATATTTCTCAAAAGATCTAGGGCTTCTTTATATGGTTAGATCTACCATAATTTTGATTGCGTGAAAATATTTTCTATCAAAATTTGATCATCTAATGTACATGGGCTAAATATTTTGTTCTAATATTTTAAGGGTTGTAGGATTTTGACTTCTTATAATTTCTCCCTAAAATATAATTTACAATTTTCATACTAAGAAAATCATCGATATATTGTGCTACTTCAAATTTGTTAATACCATGTAAATCTTATGCCAATATCAAGTCAATAATTTGTTTACATTGTTTTATTGCATTTTCTCACATTGCAATAGTAATTTAATTATTGTGTACAACATACATGCTATGAGATATATAACTTGAACCATATTATTTCATTTCGGTTGAAACAAGTTCTCATAATAATGCATGTTATTATTTGTATGCAAAATTCTAAATCTTGAATTATGATGTTCCTACATAGCTATATATCATGATCATAATGTACTTTAATAGATATTGGGACCTTACTAGCTACATCTTTGGCCGCATGAGAATGTTTACGAGCTAATATTAAATGGTTGTTGCCAAAGTGACCCATTCGTTGGAACTTGTTACATATTGTTTTTCTCATAATTTAGGTGCGGTGAGATCATTGATTGCAACTTACGATTGCCTTCCCAAAAGGGGTTATCGTTGGTTGTGATTACTGACATAGAACAATAAGATGTGTGAATCAAAGAAAGCTAGAGCCATACTAGTCTAGAGAGTTCATGAACCCAAAGGTGTGGACTTCTTAAAATTAGTGTGCCCTCATTGTTAGCTTTATGTGGAGATACTTGTTGCTTATAACAATCTCTACCCAAAGGGGAGATTGTTATAATGTGATAAGTGTTTCAACTTTGTGACTTATAGTGTTTCAAGTCACTTATTAATTTACGTCCCATTTGTCTATCTAGTAGATCATTATTGATGTCAATTTTGAAGAAGAAAATGAATCATAAAGCTATCGGTATGCTAGCCTAAAGGGTCTATCAACCCAAAGGTGTAGATTTCTTGAAGTTAGCATGTTACCATATTTTGCTTTATCTTGAAAGGGCTAAGTACTTTTGACAATTTTATCCCAAAGGAGAAATTGTTATAATGTACCGAAAACTTTCCTAGTTGTGGCTCATTTTGCTTCGAGTCACTTATTGATTCATTATTCTTTATTCTTCTTCCTTTTGGATCATTATTTTGGTAATACTTACAAGTGAAAATTATTTGCAAAATGAACTTATGCAACTTCTTGATCATTATTTAAGAGTTTAACCACTTCGTAGTATAATAGAACAAAAGATGACTTAAAATATGTGGATGTTCTTAAAGTATGTGTGATGGTAAACTTGTTCACATCTAAGTAAACACAATGCTTATGAAGTGAATTATGTCTATTTGGTTTAGTCTAATAAGTGCTTGAGCCTATTGTTAGAAATCGCTCATATTTGCACTTAATAATTTTATGTAGACTATCAGACATTGGTGACATATATGTGTTTTTTAATTGAGTATAACATAGTTGCATCATATTTGATATTAACGAATGTTACTACTTGTACATGTATTTATGTGCTTGCATGTAGTAGTAGTGAGAGTAGTTATTGGGATGTGTTTCCCATATAGTACACCTATAGTAATACATTTGTAGTCTAAGTTTATGGTCTTATAAAGTTGAGAGGCTAGAGATTTCATTTGTCAGCATATTCTTAACTTACTCTATTGCTTAGACTATACCTTAGTGTCAATTGTCCTTGGAGTTCTCACTAGTTATACTCCATACCCTCTATAAAGATTTCATATCCAAGTTGGAAGTGCGGAGATCCTAAAAATGTTACTCGTATGATCTAATAATACATTTTGCGAGAAATAATCATATGGCTTTAAGTGTCTTGAAAAATAAGTGATCATGATAAATCTCACTAGGTTTGTTCTATAATAAAACATAGTTTACTGATCTGTTAATACTTGGTCCGTTGCACTATTGGTTTTGGTGGATTAGATCAAGTTTAATATAGAGCTCAATTGAGATTTTTTTTTAATTCTCTTCATTCCATATTTAAGTTGAGAATATCACTTTTAAGAGATCTAGTTTTGAGACCTCTTGTTAGGGATAATATGATTTATTTTGCATAATTGGGTTTGTAGATAAACTAAAGGATAATTTTTGTTGTCTCTTTTCTCTTGGTGAAATCAATACTCAAAGTAATTTACTTGAGATATATTTTAAACTAAATTAATGGGTTCAACTTGCAATTTTGATTCCTTACAAAATCATTTATAACTTTAAGGACCCTTGTCTCCTATTCATAAATATTTTGGAGCATGGCGTTATGAGTATTTGATTCTCTCTCATTGTAGTGAGTAAATATAAAATGAGATGGTTGGCATACATGTATCTCACTTGATTGATCTTGGGACACCTAAAGTTGTTAAAGGATAAACATTGAAGAGTCACATAGTTTCGATTCCATGTTCTTGACAAATATGAATAATGTGATTGATACTCTTGTTCTTGTATATTCTAGAATACCAAGTTAAAAGCTAAGATTTTAGTTAAGTGAGGGGATAGATTGTAATAATAATTTATTTCTACATGCTACATGCCTTATTGCATCACTAAGTGTGTATCAAGATTGTTTTCTTGATTGGTGATCCACATAGAGGTTTTGAATGTTGAGACCATCATTATAGATTAAAAGGCTGGTAGTGGTACGTATATAACATTCATATTTATAAGACCTCATATATATAACTTGAAACACTCTAGTTTTTCGGCATGATACTTGAAATTTGTAAAACCTACTTTTCTTGGATTTGTTGAGACTAACATTGATTATTGCATATATCTCAAGTCCAGTGGGAGTGCCTTTATTGTCCTTGTTCTATATGCCAATGGCTTGCTTTATTGCTTGCTTGCTAATAATCCTTGGATTTAATTGGCCTTATGTATTGAGATTTATGGTGACAAATTATGTTGGTTGTTAGTTTCCTCCTAGAGTTTGCATTGATCGTTTTCTTGAAATTTCATTTAAATGCATAAATCGAGGAATACTTTAGTAAATGATAATAACCTTTTGTTGTATATATATTATCACTACAACAATGTTGTTACTAGTTAATCTATTAACCAAGGGGATGTGACTCATTATGTTATGGAAACACGTTTATAGTATGAGTATTTTATAAGTCCTTTGATGCACTTGGTTAGTGGGAGTGTGTTTCTCAACATGTCATCTACCTATTTTTGAAAAGAAACATCTTGTTTGCTATACATTGTTGATGTCACTTATTATATTTGTACACATTTGACTTTGAGATGTAACTGTGTATATATGTTTACATCATTATGTATGAAAGAATTTGAGACTTGATATCAACTCAAGTATAGATTCTTTCTGAATAGTTATATGTCTTGTTATTGATATCATTTGGACATTCAAAACATATCAACTTCATAAGAAGTTAATTGATTCTTTTGTGCACATTGAGTTGCATGTCAAGCTATGAGAGAACTTAAGATTTGATATCGTTCTTGAGTATAGATTCTCTCAACATTGTTATATGTCTCATTGATGATATCATTGAGAATTTGAGACATATTGACTTCATGGGAAGTCGGATGATTTCTGTTTATAGTGTACCAAGCATTTAAAGAAATCATGAGTTGGACCGACAATGAAAATAGATGCAATGGGATCATATTTGGTGACTATTTTCATTGCTACACTACTACATCTAATTCCATGTCGATAGGTCTTCTAGTCTTGTGAACATGGATCAAAGTTACGTTCTTAAATGACGTAATGGTTGCCATGATTCGTGATTATGAGGGTTATTGGACCGGAATGAGCTTAACATTAAAGTGTTGTTCTTGGACTATATATATATATTTTTAAACTGTGGCCACATTGAAACTTGAGACAAATTTTCGAACTTTAAAAATTCTGTCTGATGCTACTGTGCGACCGCACAGAAAATATTGGGCGGCCGCACAAGTTTGGGAGACCGCACAGATTTTCTTGGGCGGCCGCACAGTTTGTCAGAATCAGAATCAGATTCTGGAATTTTGATGGGGTCAACCGAATCAGTGACAATACCGGCCAGACCTGCTGACCTGGAGCGGGTTTTGGGCAGTTGGTTTTGGTGTGGATCTTGGGGTTTGATTTTCCTATTTGTTTTGATCTTGTGATTATAAGATTGGTTCAAGGTTTGGATGGCTAATCTACGTTCATCGAGATTGTGTTTCCCAAACTTGATCGCAATCAAAGTTTCAAAGATAAAACGAAGTTAGAATTATGAAGAGTTCATAATTGCTAAAATTGAGAAACAAAGTTCTTGATTCAATGATTGGAGATCCATGTGGAATTGTGGATGCAATTGGCCTACGTTTATCGAGACCATCTATTGCTTAGTTTCGGCCACATGGACTACTTTCTTGGTTTCTTGAATTAGTGCGGAATTGTGGATGCCTTATGGCTTAGTTTCGGCCGCACTTCTGGTTGTCTTGATTTGGAGATAATAACCAAAGTTGAAATAGTCTCATCCTCATAATTATAGAGAAACTAATGACACATAAATATTATGATTAAATTAATGGAGATTAATTTAGTGGCTAAACTTGATGCGTAACATGTTTATATTATGTGCTCATAAATGTGTTGTATGCTACATGTGATAAACCTTCAAAGAAAGTTTTAAGTCCTTTATTGCCATGCCATGATTAAAAACACTTGTTAGTACATGGTGAATTTAATGTAGACTCCCCTAGCGAGATGCATTGACTTTATTTATGTATGAGCAAGATAGATAATGTGGGCACGCCCTGGCGAGGCACATTAACTATACGTTTAAAATGGTGGACTTAATTGGGGTTCAAAACAGTTTTGAGCCTAGGCAAAGATGAGATTTAACATGCTTTTTGAATAGGATTTCTTAAAGAATCTCATAAAAGGAACTAAGAGTCATATGAGATATGATTGACAAGAGTTGTCTACCTAATTAATTTGATTTTGTGTAATCCGCCTTAGCGGACTTAAAATTAAATTAAAGTTGGATCTTAGCCCATTAAATTATATTATACATTGGATGTATATGAAGGTTATATAATTTAGTGGGAGTATTTTTTATTTGAAAAATACATTATTTATTTCTTTAATGAAACCGGTACTTATTAAATTTTGGAAATTTTGCATATTTGTAGAAAATGACTACTAACACTCAATCAGTTTCGTTGTGATCGATCCTTGAGAAGGATAAGCTCCAAGAGAATGGTACTAACTTTATGGATTTGATCCGTAGCCTAAGAATTGTTCTAAGGCAAGAAGATAAGTTGTACATTCTCGACGGGCCACTTCCTGCCGAACCAGAACCTACTGCCCCTAGGGCAGAAAGAGACAATTACAAGAAACATCGTAATGATTCTAGAGATGTAAGTTGTCTCATGCTTGCTACTATGTGCTCAAAACTCTAACAAAGTTTGGAACATTTGGAAGCCTATGATATAGGCGTGGAGTTAAGAGCCATGTTTCAAGAGCAAGCTAGGCAAGAGAGGTACAAGACCATTGTTGCATTCACGTCTTGCAAAATGAGTGAAGGGCAAACAGTGAGTCCTCACATGCTTAAAATGAAAGGTTATGTGGAGCATCTTGAGAAACTTGGCTATCCAATCCCATTGGAGCTAGCCACAGATCTCATTCTTAATTCATTGCCTAAAAGTTATAATCAGTTTGTGATGAATTATAACATGCATGGAATGGATAAGAATCTCTCCGAGTTGCATGGGATGCTTAAAACTGCGGAGATGAAGATTATGGAGAAAGGTTCTCCTGTGCTCTTGGTTCATGATGGGAAGAAGCCTGGTGCCAAAGGAAAGGGTAAGGCAAAAGTTGTCAAACCCAAGATAAGCAAGGCAAAGGTTGCCAAGGCTTCTGAGGCAAAACCCGATTCACAAAAGGATGCAATCTGTTTCCATTGTCAAGAAATTGGTCATTAGAAACTTAATTGCAAGGCTTTCTTGGAAGAGCAAAATAAGAAGAAGAGCAGCAGGCTGTGTCGACTTTAGGTTATATATGATAGATATTCTCCTTCTACACTGATTCTTGGGTATTGGATACCAGATGTGGTTCTCACATTTGTTTAAATGTGCAGGGACTAAAGAATAGGAGACTGCTTAAAGAGTGTGAAGTAGACCTACGCGTGGGGAATGGAGCAAGAGTTGCTGCATTAGCCGTAGGGACTTATGAAGTCACTTTACCTTCCGGTTTAATACTTGTTTTGAACAATTGCTATTATGTACCGGATAAGTAGAAATATTATTTCAATTTCTTGTTTGGATAATGAAGGTTTTTAAGTTTCTTATTGAGAATAAGAATTTTCCATTTATTTAAATGATGTGCTTTATGGTATTGCTAATTCATTTAATGGCCTTTATGTCTTGGATGTCAAGAATGAAAATAATGAAAATGTCTATTATATAAATAAGAAATCTAAACCTAATGATGTAAATCATTGTTATTTGTGGCATTGCTGTCTTGGTCATATTAATGAGAAGCGTATCTCAAAACTCCATGGGGACGGTCTCTTGGGTTCATGTGACCTTGGGTCATATGATACTTGTGAGTCGGTCTTCTTGGGAAAATGACTAAGACACCTTTTACCAAGCTAGGTGAAAGGGCAAGCGACCTATTGGGGTTGATACATTCCGATGTATGCGGACTATTAAGTAGCAATGCTAGGGGAGGATTTCAATACTTCATAACCTTCACTGATGATTATAGTAGATTTGGGTATGTTTACCTAATGAAACATAAAAGTGAAGCATTTGAGATATTTAGAATATTTCAAAATGATAGAAAAAAAAACTTGGCAAAAGTATTAAGGCACTTCGATCAGATCGAGGTGGAGAATACTTGAGTCATGAATTTGATGATCATCTAAAGAATTGTGGAATAGTTTCACAATTGACTCCACCCGGAACACCACAATGGAATGGTGTGTCCGAGAGAGAAATCGGACTTTGTTAGATATGGTTCGATCAATGATGAGTCAAGTTGATCTTCCAATACCCTTTTGGGTTACGCTCTAGAAACCGCTGCTTTCACACTAAATCAAGTTCCAACTAAATCGGTTCCAAAGACTCCATATGAGATGTGGAGCGGAAAGAAACCTAGTTTGTCTTTCATGAGGATTTGGGGTTGCGAAGCTTTTGTCAAAAGACTTGTCTCCGACAAACTAGCACACAAATCTGATAAATGTATTTTCGTGGGATATCTTAAGGAAACTAAAGGATATTACTTTTACACCGAGAGGACAACAAAGTGTTTGTTGCCCGAACTGGTGTCTTTCTAGAGAAACAGTTTCTCTCCAAAGAAATCAGTGGGAGTAAAATAAATCTTGAAGAAATTCGAGACCCAGAAAATAACATTAAACCAGAAGTGGAACAAGAACAGGAACCACAAGGAGTTGTGGAATCTGTTCAAAATACACAAGTAACTCACAGATCTGGTAGGTTACGATCCGAGCCCAAGAGATATGGATTTCTCGTAACGGATAGTAATGATGAACCGACAACCTACCAAGAGGCGATGTCTTCTCCTGATTCGGACAAGTGGCTTGGAGCCATGGAATCCGAATTGCAATCCATGCAAGACAATCAAGTTTGGAATTTGATTGATGCACCCGAAGGTGTAAAAACCATAGGATGCAAATGGGTCTTCAAGAAGAAAACTGACATGGATGGGAAGGTGCATACTTACAAACCTAGACTTGTAGCGAAGGGTTATGGCAAGTTCATGGTATTGACTATGATGAAACCTTTTCACCCGTAGCAATGATCAAGTCCATAAGAATTTTGCTTGCCATTGCCGCATATCATGACTATGAAATATGTCAAATGGACGTCAAAACCGCTTTCCTAAATGGAAAACTAAAGAGGATGTGTATATATGACACAACCGGAAGGTTTTGAACAGAATTCTAAGGTATGCAAATTGCAGACATCTATCTATGGATTGAAGCAAGCTTCAAGGAGTTGGAATCTCCATTTTGATGAATCGGTCAAAGAGTTTGGTTTCATCAAGAACGAAGATGAACCTTGTATACAAGAAGATTAGTGGGAGCATAGTGATATTCTTTATTTATACGTGGATGACATATTACTCATTGGAAACGATATTCCTACACTTCAGTCCGTGAAGACTTGTTAGGAAAATGCTTCGCAATGAAAGATATGGGTGAAGCCTCATATATACTTGGCATTAAGATCTATAGAGATAGATCAAGGAGGCTACTTGGTTTAAGCCAAAGTACATACATTGACAAGGTCATTAGAAGATTCCGTATGGAAAATTCTAAAAGAGGAACCTTACCAGTGTTACATGGAATTTCTCTAAGCAAGACTCAATGTCCTAAGACAAAAGATGAGCGAGAGAAAATGAATGATGTTCCATATGCTTCGGCAATTGGGTCCATCATGTATGCCATGATTTGTACTAGGCCGGATGTATCTTATGCGTTAAGCATGACAAGTAGATACCAATCCGACCCCCGTGAAAATCACTGGATGGCTGTAAAAGCGATTCTTAAGTACTTGAGAAGAACTAAAGATTCGTTTTTGGTTTTATGGAGGAATGGAAGATGATCTCGTTATAAATGCTTACACAGATGCAAGCTTCCAACCGACAAAGATGACAGTCGATCGCAATCGGGTTTTGTGTTTATGTTAAATGGTGGAGCTGTAAGCTGGAAGAGTTCCAAGCAAAGTACTACCGCTGATTCTACAACGGAAGCTGAGTACATTGCTGCATCAGATGCTGCAAAGGAAGCTGTTTGGATTAAGAAGTTCATTACTGAACTTGAAGTGGTTCCTAGTATTGCTAATCCAATAGACCTTTATTGCGATAATAATGGTCCTATTTCTCAAGCAAAGGAACCAAGAGCACATCAGAAATCCAAATACATACTTAGGCGTTTTCATATCATTCGAGAAATCGTTGATATTGGAGACGTAATATATGCAGAGTACCTACTGATGGACAATGTTGCGGACCCGCTAACAAAGGGTCTTCCACAAGCTAAACATGAAGGTCATGTTAGGTTCATGGGTATTAGATACATGGGAGATTGGGCCTAGGGCAAGTGGGAGATTGTTGGTAGTGGTGCCCTAGGCACGTTTAATAAACGTTGTAATTGTTATCATTTATTTCATATCAATAAAGAGATGTTTTGATTATTATTGTTGTTCATGTTTACTTATAATAATCTCCGTCCCTAGTACTTGTTAAGAACTAGTATAAAGGCTAAATGATCATGGGATGATCATGTTAGATTTATGGGTACTTGTTTGGAACAAGGTACTGGACATGACCCGCTGTATGAGATTTATGTCATGGTCTATGTCGTACTATATATCTCATATTAGTTATGTCATTTGAATCCTTAGACATGAAGTTATTATAGTCTTCCACTTGATGAACATTATGTTTGACATATTCAAACGCTACCTTTAACCGGGTAGTTATAAAGGGTATGATTGGCATAATCGGATTCACGTAGGGAAGAGTAATAAGCTAAATGGATTTGTCCCTCTTTCGGAGAGATGTCAAGCTTAGGCCTCTCGTAGGAATGATGTTGATGAAAATGTTCAGCGGACTCAAATGAATTGATTAGATCAATGTCATTTGGATTATCAACATATTCAGAATCGAGAAAGTATTGAACAAAACAAGTTGATTTGTTGACCATGACTTGTGTTCAATGACATCGTGGACAAAGGGATTGTGACATGTTCTAAAGGAATGCGAACTTGTATCTAGTTATACTATTTGGGTAGGTATGACGGTTTGCTAGAACCTAATCATATCTTTTGGTTTCATGTTTGAACCCATTGCCAACTTAGTGTAATCCTAGAGGGTCACACACAATAGAACGAATCTTAAATAAGGACTATATTGGAATATTGAGTCGAAGGACTTTGGAGGAAATTAGGGAAATCTAGGGCAGGTGTGCGACCGCACAAAAGGGCTTGGGCGGCCGCACAGCTTGGCTTAAAAAGTACCAAAAACCTTCCAGATAGATGTGCGACCGCACAGGTGGTTTTGGGCGGCCGCACACCATGACGGGACTGGTTTCCTGATTTAATTAGGAAAAGGATTTTGGACGGGTTTTGACACAAGTTTCCTATTTGGAATAGGTCTAATTTGTATATAAACAACCAAATTCGGGCCAGAATAATCCCTATCTTTTGTGCAAGTCTCCAAAGAGTTTGAGAGAGTTTTATTTTGTTCTAAGATATCCTAGATTGAAGAACAAAATAATACACAAATAAAATTCCATATAGTTCATATTGATTGTGGAAACGTGTTTCACAATTTTGGTCTAGCAACCAGGATCAAGTGTTCTTGATATTCGTTCAAGGTGTGGATACCGCTAGAGGGTGAAGCTCATCATCTTCAAAGTTCATGTTCTTACTTGTTCGTGATTAAAGCTTCAATTTCTCCACCAAGATCAAAGACCAAATTCAAAGTCATCAAGGGTTAGTTTTCTAGTATTCATATTGCAAGTATTTGATTTAATCATATGAATGGATCTATGGGCTTTGGGTTTCATAAAATTTTAAATGCTATTTTCCGCTGCGCATGTTACTTGGAAACCCAACAAGGGCTTCATCATTCACGGTGAGATAAAGCAAGAGAGGCTTCTCTTTGTGCGGTGGAACCAGAACTGGAGGCACGTCAAGTAATGCTTCACTTGGTCGAAGGCTTCTTGGCATGTGTCGGTCTATTCTAGAGCCACATTCTTTTTGAGTAACTTGAAGATTGGCTCGCACATTGAAGTGAGTTGGTGCACAAACCGACTAATGTATTGAAGTCTACCCATAAAGCCTTTGATTTATTTCTGCGTCTTTGGAGGAGGCATGTCAATGATTGCCTAGATTTTTGAGGGATAAGCTTCAATTCCCCTCTCGGTGACCATGTAGCCAAGAACTTTGCCTCGTATAACCCCAAAAGTTCACTTCGCGGGATTGAGCCTCATTTTGTGTTGTCAAAGCCTTTCAAAGAACTTGTGGAGATCGATCAGGTGCTGATCGTCGGTTCCTTTTGGATGGATGATCATGTCGTCCACATAGACTTCAATTTCTTTATGGATCATGTCATGGAACAAGTCCATCACGGCCCTTTGGTAATTATCCCCTACGTTCCTCAACCCAAACGACATGACTGTATAGCAAAAAGTACCCCACGGTGTGGTGAAAGCAGTCTTGTGCTGATCTTCCTCAGCCATAAGAATCTGATTGTACCCGGCAAAACCATCCATAAACGAGCGGACCTCGTAGGCGGCAGTTGAATCGACTAGCATGTCGATGTTGGTTAGTGGGAAGTCATCCTTTGGGGAAGCCTTGTTCAATCCCAGAAGTCCACACAAACACAGACCTTGCCGTTAGCCTTTCTGACTGTCACAATGTTTGCTAGCCAAGTCGGATACTCGATGACTTTGATGAAGCCTACACTGAGAAGGTTTTTATCTATTCTTTGACTTGCAGAGACCATTCAGGCTTGATCTTTCTGAGTTTCTATTTGACTGGCTTGGCATCTTCCTTGACCTGTATTCTTTGCTCGGCGACCTTTCTGTCTAAACCCGGCATGTCTTTGTATGACCATGCGAACACTTCCATGAAAATCTCTGAGCAATTCAATCATTCTGTCTTTATCTTCCCCCTTGAAGAAGCTTCCGATCTTAGTTTCCTTCGGCTCTTCGTCGGTACCCAGATTAACAACATGCAATTCTTCATCAGCCTCTAGACTATTTTCACCATGACTACGGACCTGTTGAGCTAGTTCATTTAAGTATGTTTCATTTTCGTGGTCTATTTCATCATAGTTTGAATCGTTAGTAACTAGTTCATTAAGTTCATTATTAGTTAATTCATCATTTATGATGTTTGCAATCTCAGGGTACTCAGAAAGATCAAATTTTTCATTAGCAAAGAAAGGGAACACACGCTTGGCTATTGCCTCCATATCCTCTTGGGTGAGGGTGTCGGAAATACTCTCGGACTCGAAAGTGAATGTCAATAAGTCTTCCTTTAATGCCTTGTGTGGAATGCAACCCATTTTATTGATAAAGAATTCTTTGGATACCATGGGCCCCTTTGTTGAATACCAGTTGTTGATCGGCTCGGAGCTCGGCTTGATCTCGCTGATAGGCTTGCTTCCCATATCGGTGTCGTTGGAGATTGCGTTGACTTGGCATTCATCCATTACGGCAAGTTCCTCGAACATGGAGGCTAAATCAGTCAATTCTCCCCCCACAGTGATCTCTGTCTTAGTTTCGATGGTCACTTTCTTTCCCCACCATTCTCGAGGAGTAGGTTCATCCTCATGCTTCCGAATTTCACGATCGGTGAAGATTTCGACCAGGCTTTCTGATGCCCTTGCTGTTGACCCACGGTTTGGGAAAGATCATGTACGGGACATCCTCCCCCTGGCAGACAAAGTAGCCATTTAATGTCTTGCGATAAGGCCTCAAATTGGGGATTTATAGTGATGGCCTTCTATGCGAGCTCGGGCCTTTTCGTTCTTATGGCTTGCTCGTATCTCATGTCATCTTCAGAAGGTTCGTACCCCAATCTGAATTTGTTTGTGACAAAAGGGACCTCTACGGGCTCCTTTCTCCCTTGCTGGTATTTCCCTAGGCCTAAACCGGGGAAGTAATTCATTTTCCTCATCATGCGGAGGACTTTGTGATTACTGAGGGTCCATGGTCCATTTCCCCCTTCTTTGTCGATGGCGTTGATTGAGACGCCGGAGAGGGTGGAGTCTTCTAACCCATGCTGAACTTGGTGGACGGGCTGTCCCCCATTTTTGTGGATAGTGACATTTTCGACCATGACGGTCACTATTTCATCTCCATTTTGGAATTTAACACATTGATGGAGAGTAGAAGGGACGGCATTGGAACTATATATCCAAGGTTGGCCCAAGAGTAGATTGAGTGAAGAGGGGACATCTTGCACTTAAAATGGGACGGACATAACCATACTCCCAAATTCAATGTCCACTTCTATATGCCCATGACTGTTCGAGCATTGCTGTCGTATCCTCAATCACTTGACTAGAGGGCTGCAAATCTGAATTTTTAAGCCCCAGTATGCCCATGATTCGGCTAGGCATTAAGTTGAGTGTGGAACCACCGTTGACCAAAACTCTTGAAATAGGTCTCCCTCTCGCCCTTACTTTGAGATAGATGGCCTTATTGTGATCGGACCCCAATGGTGGAAGGTCCATGTCAGCAAATGTGATGACATTGCCAAAATGTATGTGGCCTATCATAGCAGTAAGGTCTTCAAGAGTTGTGTCAGGAGAGACTGATGTGTCGTTGAGGTTGCTGATGACGAGGTCTCGGTGCTTCTTTGAAGATGCGATGAGGTGCCAAATGGATATGTTTGCTTGAGTCTTCTTGAGTTGAACTAATAAAGGATATTCGGGTGTGTCGCGAGTTTGCTATCTTAGAGAAGAGGTGCTTGCTGCAGAAGTGATGGGATTGCTTGCTATGACCCTGCCGGATCGAGTTAGCATGTTGACGCTCCCGTTTTGCTTCTCAATATCTTATCATAAGTCACAACGAAACAAGAATTATCGATGTTATTCATATCATTGGAGCCCTCATTCACAATAGGAATTGAATGAGTGGTCTCCTCACTCTCGCCTAGCTCTATTACATGAACCTCACTAGGAACTATGAACTCCTTTTTGTCGATGAGGTCTTGAACAATGGTGCGGAGGCTAAAGCATTCTTCGGTAACATGGCCACTATGTTGATGATAGTCACACCATTTGTGATGAGCATGGTTGGCGGTAATCATCTTGGGCTTGTACCCTTGGAGAGGGGTAATTTGTCCTTTGGCCTTGAGGGCCTCAAAAGTTTCGGCAAGAGTCATGCCTTGGAGAGGAGTGTAGACACGGTCACTTTGGAATTTCTTGCCTTGGGCAGTGGAACTTTCTTGTAGTTCCCCTTGTTGGTAGTGATGGCATTGACAGAGGCCTTTTTGTTGAGTTAGAGGCGGTCTTGAAGCGGAAGCTAGGAGTGGTTTTCTTGATCTCCTTGAGAAAATCATCCATTCGGACCCCCGCCTCATACATTTGAGCAAAGTCTGAGTAGCAAGCCCCACTTATGTGGGTGCGGAGATCAATCTTGAGACACTTGAGGAAGATGTCCATTTTTCTATTTTGTGTTGGGCCTCTCCACTATCTCGGCGAGCTTATCATTCCACCTTCTTGTGAAGTCAATAAAGGACTCATTGTCCCTTTGGGTGGTGTTCTCAAGCTCTTTCTTTGTCGGGCGGTGAGTGGTGTTGCCTTGATATTGGCTCTTGAAGGCAAGCATGGCGGCATCCAATCAATTTTTTTTTCAGCGAAAAGAGGACGGTACATCCCTAGATTTTATTAATAATGAATAAGAAGTACAAACATGGTGGGGGACATGACCACCTCAACCACCAGGGAAAAAAAAAAGAAAGGACTTACACAAGTTGTAAGCTCCTCTATAGAGTGAAGAGATCAATCTAATAAAAAGAATACAAAAACCTAGCCATCAATAAGAGCGAATAGAGGGGATTCCGGCTTTATTAAGAACATAAGCACCTTGACAGTCAGCCGGGAGCAGGGAACCCGGGTACCAAACCAAAGGGGACTTGACATCCGCTGCCTTATTTGCCAAACCATCAGCCACCTTGTTACCTTGGTGAAGGATATGAGAGACCCGTACGTCTATAACACCCATTATGTAATGAATCTGCCGAATAAGATAAAATATCTCCCATGGAATATTATAAACTTTAGTGATGATCTTAGCCAGCACCTCAGAATCCGCCTCAAGCCAAACACTAACCATGTTGAACTCCATAGCCAAAGTTAAGCCATCTAAAGCAGCCTTTGTCTCGGCCCATAGGTTAGTTCGAATACCATAGAAATTTCCATAAGCAAAAACAAGATTTCCTATGGAATTTTGAAATATGCCACCACCCGAAGAAATGCCAGGATTGCCTCTAGATACACCATCCGTGTTCAACTTGAAAGTACCCAAAGCAGGTTTATTCCAAGACACCAACCGAATAGGGGATGAAGGAATTGAAACCGAGTTAATATTGAACGTCTCCCAGATAGAAGAATCAAACGTCTGGTTTCTAAATCTTAGATCAAAATCTTTAACAATATCCATAATCTGATTTTTGATTGATGATAAAATAAACTGGAGAGAATGCTTAGTACCTTCAAACTTCCATTTGTTTCGAGAAATCCACAAGAACAACAAATGATAATAGGAAGAACCCGAGCCCCATTTAGAAACCTGCCGAAGGCTACCCAAACGGCTACGAATGCCAACAAGCTGCAGCATCCCAATCAAGACGGATGGTGAGTGGGAGAGTTGCATACCAAATATTTGCGTCCCCCTCGAGAGTAAGAAGGAAACATTGTGCCATCACCTTTGGAGATACTTTCTTTGGAACCATAGCCCATATGTAGGTTTCAATGTGGGCTATAGGGATTGTTTCCTTGAATTTACTGATGTCGGGCATTTTGAACTTATTGGGAGAGCGCCCATTGTGCTCATGAGAATTGATGATTGATAAAGGCTTGTGTCGGAGCCTTTTCCCAAGTTGATCCCATTGAAGCGTTGGTCAATGTATGCCATGATTGAGTCGACCATCTTGTGATCATTGCTCTCGATGCCGGAGTGATCAATTCACGAACTAGCCGGTTTGCTGAGTCTCGGTAGATGCGGTAAGTACCAATCGGACCTAAATTGAAGAAGAGGCCATTGTCAGTCTCAAGTAACACTTTCGGGGTTTCTATGAAAAATGACTTTTTTTTATAAGTCGGAAGGACGTAGTCCTTTTTGGGGTTTCTAAGAAAACAATGGAATCATCACACTAGTATATAGACCTTCTCGCGGTCCCATATAGTCATCGGATTCCACCATGCTTGTGAATCCTACACATGATGGGATTAAACTAAATTAATGTAGTAAAGCATACATGCAGGGACAGATTTTATTTTATCCATAATAACCACTTGTTTCTCTTGGAAACGATATGTATGATTTGAATACATTAGTTTAGGGAAATCTCGGGACACGAAAACCGACTTGGTCACGGAGTGTTAGACCCTAACTAGAATGTGTTGGCTTGTGCTCGGCTAAAAAGAGGCTTAAAGGTCACCCCCAGCATGTAGTCATGAACTACGCCATGGGCTGAGGTTTACCGCTTCGAGAGAGTCAAGGTTTGGTGGATCTTGAAACTCTCTAGGACGGGCCTCGACGGGTTTAGGGTTATGAACTTGTGCGACTCGATAGTGAGCAATTGATAAGAATTTGTGCACGTAGTGTGAGGTCAAACATATGTGACAAAAAAATATATATATATATATATTTTTTTAAAAAAAAAGACTAAAGAAGATCAAATAAGCATGTAATTACAACTTTCGAATCACCCGTGTGACCGATGATATAAGAACACATAAAAACAGTTAAGGAGTCCAAATCATTCCTGATGCAGGCAACTGTGCCCACACCCCATCATTCTGTCCAGTTCTGGGAATCTGTTTATGTTCTGGAAAACTGCCCAAAAGCGCGCGCCTCTGGCCTGTGCAATAGGAAGTGCGCGCATCGCGCCTAGTAACTGAGAGGCGCCTGTTTCTGGGTGAACCTGTCAGACACTTGGACTCAGGGGATTTCCCTGGTCCTTAACATATTTTGGAACCCCAACAGAAGTGATTAGCACAGAAAAATAAGAATAGGAAGAACACATAGGAGGCGGGCGATTCTGGTTACTGATGTGAGACGTGCGCGCCTTAGGCCGAGAAGGCCAGAGGCGCACGCTTCCCACCATCAGGAACTAGAATGCCCAGAAAGATGTAGATTATGAACAAAATGCAAGTTAACCCTCAAATTTCCCCAGCGGAGTCGCCACTATAGATACCCCGGGGCGCGGGCAACCCACGCGCTTTAGGCTAGAGCGGGCAGATTATCCTGGGATGCCTAACTTGTTTTAGTGTTTAGAGTCGCCACCTATGTTTTATAGGAACATAAGAAAAACCTAATATAGCCTAAGTTTTGTTACGAAAACCAGAGATTCTTGTATTGAGGTTCGGAGGTTAGGTTACGAAATGGGAAGTACTTAAACACCCATCTTGGCCAACTATCGTTGGTCTTGCTTGCTCATAATCTACATAAAAAAGAGTGTTCTTCCTATTATTTGAAAATGATTTAAGGGGTAAAAAAAGAGGGGTTTGAATATGGGGAGATAACTCCTTGGCCAACTTTAATGGAATAAAGTGACATTTGGTGTCATGTCCCAAAATGGTTTGGGTGATTGCACACTTTGATGAGAAATTAAAGAAGAGTTTGAGATGAGAGAAATAGAGAGAAAAGAGAGAGGTAAAAAGTACCTAAACTTCAAGAAGTCTTCAAGGGCTTCTTTGGAGAAAATGCTTGAAAATGCCTTAAGAGTTTTGGTATCATTTTGTTATCTAAAAATTCCTCCCCTTTCTTCAATGGTGAAGAAGAGGGGTTTTTATAGTTGAAAATCAGTTGTTTTTGGTGCCAAAACAAAGTCATAAAGAGGGAATTCCCGGGCAAAATCATGTAAATTGAGCAAGGGAGGGATTCTTGGACAAAATCTGTAACTGACGCCCAGATGCGTGCGCCTCCAGCCTATAGAGGCGGAAGGCGCGCGCGTCTGACCTATGGAGGCGGAGGCGCGCGACTTTGAAAAGGCATTTTTTTGACAGAATGGACTGAAAAGTTAGAACTGTTATTCAGTTTAGCTCCTGAACTTAACGGAGTCAGTCAGGAACTTAAAAGGACATGGCAAGAGTTACTCCATTTCTCATGAAACCTTTTGACATACTTTAGGGGCACATGCTTGAAGAAGCTTGAAAACTGAGTCGCACGTTGTTGCCATTTGTGATCCAAACCAATTGGTGCATTAAAGACCATTCGTGCAACCTCTCACCCCTTTTTGACTTTTTGATGACATGAGCTCATTCTCGAATTGGCCTTATTTCACATGAGCCCAAAAATGCACATCAATCTCTCTTATGCCAATAACCCAAAACTGTCACGACCCGAAAACCCGCCTCTACTTCTTAGTAATAAATATTTAATTATTTATTTATTTCTTATTTATTTATTTAAATTATTTATTTATTTAAATGATTATGTGTGCATTTTGTGTTTCATAATATTTTATGTCTAGCATTTTAATTGATCATTTGTGCTAGTGTGGAATTTATTGGGTATTAGTTGATAGCAGGGAAATGGATTTAATTGTTCCTAGTTGGGTCTAGAGGGGGCCTAGGTGTAACATTCTAAATAATTATCCTACACCTCCTTCCTACTCCCTCACTCTTCTCTTTCTCCTGCACACACACACACACTCAATCTCTCTCTCTCCTCCATTGTTAGAAAGGTAAGAACTCCTCCTTCTCTCTTCATTTTAGTCATCTTCCTCTCTCTTTTCTTAGTGCTCATTTTATGAATTTTATAAATGTGTTTAGATCGTCAATAGGATCGTGTAGAGCCAAAAATATTTGAATTCCGTCTCATTCCGTAAAATTCAAGTAAGTTACTTTTTCCCCATTTTTATGCTAAAATATTCATCTTTAGTTTATGTAATTATTTAGTTCATATGTATGTCATTTTGGTTGAGTTTGGAATTTATTTGTATTTTTGTTCATCTTTTGTGATTTTGAGAATGTTGGGATCAAATCTTGGTTTGGGTTGTTAAATGATGTTATATGAGTTAATTTTAGGCTTAGGAGTTATTTTGGCATTTGGGTAAACTAGTTGGAAGTGTTGGTGTTGATTTGGGTTACTATGGTGATTTTTGGTGTTCATTTTCGGGTTGAAGAACCCAGCTGATTCCTACCCAGTTCGTCGACCAGGCGCCCGCCCGGGTTGAGCCAGGCGCCCGCCTACCTGGCCATTTCCTTCTGCCAACCTTCTGACTTAATAAGCGCCCGCTTGACCTATAGTGAGCGCCCGCCCGCCCCTGTTTAGGCACCCGCCCGCCTCTGATTCCTGGCATTCTCTTTTGTTTGGTTTAGGCTTGGTTTGTATATTAGGATAGACTTTGGGTGTCACTCTAATTAATTTAAATAGACATTGTGGGATACTCTAGCGTTGAAAATGGTTCCTTCGTGAACAAATGTGTTATGGGATTTGATTAATTATTATTTGGGAATGGTTGAACACTTTATTATGTGTGGTTGGTTTTATTTCATCTTCTTGGTGATTAATTGGTATGGTTCCCTACTTTGGAATCATGAGTTGTTTATTTGAGCTAGTATTTATTACTTGGCATTTATTTGAAAGTCCAGCTGGTATTCGTGGTTGTGTCGGGCGATGGAAAAGATTATAATGGCAACGAGCCGAGTCCATTATAATGTTGACCATTGTTTTGCCCCATTATTTCCCTCCTCCAGATTGGCCTTGGATGTGAGATGAGCTAGCTCCTTTTTTGGGAGCAGTCTAGCTATTATAAGGGGTTGCGACTTCGTGTCGTATACTCAGTTATCGTTTGGTTATTGGTTCCGGTACCGGGTTTTCTCTTCAACTATTATGCTGCTATCGTTGATTGGTTTATCAGCTCTTTGATGCTGCTTATTGATGCTGCTCTTCGATGCGGCCCTATCGCCAGTGATCAGATTGTTATATCCTTTGTTGGGAAACCTTGGCTCAGTATCCTTTCTTACTTGTTTATTTCCGCTGCTATCTGTGAAATGATATTGCTACGTGCTATGTGAGATTATTATTATTGTTTATTGCATTATAGCATGTCATGTAGTTGCATTAGTAACTTATTGAGATTTATCTCACCTCCTTTCTTTTATTTTTGTTTTTCCTTAACCCCCTAGGAGGAAAGGATTAGGATTTGCGGATCGAGGAGGACGTCGAGAGGATTGAGATTTTGGGCAGGTTGTTATTGATCGGTTTGCATTATTTAAAGGTATAACCTTTTGGGGATAGTTTTACCAACAATGACGTCATTAAGATTTGTAATCTTTTGTATTTTTGGTGTAAGCTTGTGGAGCTTATACTAGTAGTATATTGTTGTTGTTAAACTTGGATTTCTAAAACTTTGTTTTAAACCCTTTGGGTATAAAAATGGATTTTTATCTTCAGTATTTTGGTGTATTGTTGTAAGTCGACGTCCAGCTCGCGAGTCCCCAGCCCGCGGGGTCGGGGTCGCGACAGCTGGTATCAGAGCTATGGTTTAGCTCTAAGTATAAGTATAGGTGGACTAGAATGACCTAGGAGGGTAGTTGTGGTCGGAGTGAGTAACGGTTGATGTTATGCAGGTATTTGTTCTAAATGGCTAGAAGAAGAGCTGGTGAAGGTTCTAGTGGGACTCCGAATCAGAATGATCTACGGGAAGAGAACCGTGCAATGTTTCAGGGGATGTTTGAAGCGGCGATGAAAGCAATTCATGACCACGGGCCGAGAGAGGAACATGTAGCACCTCCACGATATGGGTTGGAGCAGTTCTTAAAGTTGAAACCAAGTGAGTACGATGGTGAGCCTGATGTAAAAAAGGCGGAAATGTGGATTGAGTCAATGGAGAAGATTTACGATGTTTTTGGTTGCACGGACGAGGATAGGGTTCGGTTTGCGGCTTACAAGCTAATGGGAGCCGCTGAGCATTGGTGGAAGGCACTTAAGACCAGTTGGGATGCGACTCTTGTAACTTATTCTTGGGAGTTGTTCGTGAGGAAATTCGGGGAACACTTTATCCCTCTAGTGGATCAGAACCGAAAGAGATCGAGTTCCTCAACTTGGAGCAAGGCTTGTTGTCAGTAGCACAATACTCGGCTAAGTTCACAGAATTAGCCAGGTATTGTGACTACCTTGTGCGGACCGAGGAGCAGAAAGCAATGAGGTTTATCAGGGGCTTGAAGACAGCTATTAGGACACAGTTAATAGCCCAGAGAATTCAACTTTTTCAGGATGCGGTGGACCGTGCCTATTTGATAGAGCAAGACATCGGGGAACACAAAAGGAAGACTGAGATGGTAAATAACAAGCAAGGAGGGCAGAGCAAGTCACAACAGCAAAATTCGGATAACAGAGGTAATTCTAGAATGCAAACTCGATTCGGAGAGCAACCTCAGGGACAACCAATAGTGAGGAATCAAGGTACTAATCAGGGGACACGAAATGGGAAAATCTGCAACTATTGTCAGAGGGAAGGACACTCGGAAGACAAGTGTTGGAAGAAACAAGGAAAATGTGTGAATTGTGGTGTGTTGTGGGCATTTTGTGAGAGACTGTCTTAGGGGCAGATATCAACCATCGGGGAGTGACGCTGGTGCTGCACAGGGTTAGAAGATAGATACTTCGGGAAACCCTAAAGGTTCAGGGTAGGGTATTTGCGATCAATCAGCACTCAACGGGTGACTCATCAATTTCAGGAGGTATTAATTTTGTGTCGAGAGAGCGAGCGCGTGCATTTTTAGGATCATCGCATTCATATGTTTCTGTGCTTTTAGTTGCATTTATTTCTCCTGAGTCTTTGACTTATGTGTTGCCAGTATCTACTCCTATGGAGGAGTGTGGGATGTCTGATGAAGTCTTATGTGCTTATGTTGTGCTTAAGGGTAGACATGCCTTACCTGCTAAATTAATCATATTACTATTTTAAGGTTTGATGTTATTTTGAGAAGGGAAATGTCACGCTTTAGTCGATTGTTGTAGGAGGATTGTTACATTCTCTATTCCTGATTTCCTAAAATCGTTTTGAGACCGTTCCTTTGGGTAGAATTATACACATCTTTTCTTATATGGAATTTGAATATATAACTTAGGTAGGTGACAATGGGATGTCTATACCAGATTGTTAGGTGTATTTATCATTTGTAAGATTTCCATTTTCTTCTGAATAGTGCTTAGTGTTTGGAGAGGAACTTGGATTAAATTGAGTTGTTATGGTACAAGGTGGTAGTGCTAATAATTAGATCAATATCCATATTGTATCGGTTGGGTTATAAGAGCGGAGGATTCAATTGAGGATTTCTTGATAGGAGATTTTTGTTTACTTTTAGTACATCTACGTGAGTGCATCGGAATTGGTTAGTATGAAGAAGTGCATGATTTGCTATGAGTGACTAGTATATTGTGGAAGTTATGATCATTAATGGTGGTAAGCGCGTTAAGTTTGAAAGGACTAAGCACATTTTGAGAGGGCAATAATTTCTCGAATTGTATTAAAGGCATTTTGAGTTTTAGTTAAATGGTTGTTTTATGGTTCTAAATCTTTTCTTGGTGGCGTTTCTCGATTTGGATTAAGGGTATGTGAAGAAAGTAGGGTATCAATACTTGGGCTTATTAAAGAGTACTATGATTTGGTAGCGGGTCAGTTGGAATGTAGCTAGCCAATTGGTTTATTATGATGGTAGTACGATTGGGCCTAAGTATCATCGAGATTATAAATGTATATGTGGAAGACGTAGGTTAGCCATTGAAGATCTAGGAATTGCTAAATTTCCTTGGGTGTGTAAGCATGATTATCAATTTAAAAGGGAGTTAGAGGAAATCCCTTGGAGATAAAATTTTGATTGTTTTACGACGGACTACTGGGCGTTTGTAATTGTTTTAGGCTTTCAAAGATTTGGAGTAATGTGATGATGAAATTATAGCGTGAATCTAAGTAAACATTTTGTATTAAAATTTTGGGCTTACATTAAACTTCTAGTTTAAGGTGCCATCTAAGGTGAAAGCACTATAATGGAAATCCTTGTAGATATAGCCACTTTGGTGAATATTGTGGGGACGGAAAATCTCTTTAGCTTTCCATATTTTAAGAAGCTGATTTAGCTCTAGATGGTTTAATGCTTTTGAATCTCTGGGGAGTAATACTAAGTACGCGGTTTACAAATGGAAGTATCCTTGCAGTGTAATTAAGTTTATGAAATGAGATAAGCTTGTTGTATCTCGAGAGTTATGTTTAGGAGCAATTTGGATTCTTCGATTTTGAATATGGATTCTAATTAATAGTAAAGGTAATGATTGAAGGAAGTTAAGTACGAGAGGTTGTTATGTTGTAAGCATTATTTAAGGTTACCATATGATGGTTTAAAATGGATGATTGAGAAATTCGGGAAGTGGCGGAATTAGCGTACCCGTGGCTATTTGATCTTTCGGGTAAGTAATTTAAAATTCGGGATGAATTTTCTTTTAAGGTGGAGTGAATGTCACGACCCGAAAACCCGCCTCTACTTCTTAGTAATAAATATTTAATTATTTATTTATTTCTTATTTATTTATTTATTTATTTAAATTATTTATTTATTTAAATGATTATGTGTGCATTTTGTGTTTCATAATATTTTATGTCTAGCATTTTAATTGATCATTTGTGCTAGTGTGGAATTTATTGGGTCTTAGTTGATAGTAGGGAAATGGATTTAATTGTTCCTAGTTGGGTCTAGAGGGGGCCTAGGTGTAACATTCTAAATAATTATCCTACACCTCCCTCCCTACTCCCCCTTCTCCCTCACTCTTCTCTTTCTCCTGCACACACACACACACACACAATCTCTCTCTCTCCTCCATTGTTAGAAAGGTAAGAACTCCTCCTTCTCTCTTCATTTTAGTCATCTTCCTCTCATCTTTTCTTAGTGCTCATTTTATGAAATGTGTTTAGATCGTCGATAGGATCGTGTAGAGCCAAAAATATTTGAACCGTCTCATTCCGTAAAATTCAAGTAAGTTACTTTTTCCCATTTTATGCTAAAATGTTCATATTTAGTTTATGTAATTCTTTAGTTCATATGTATGTCATTTTGGTTGAGTTTGGAATTTATTTGTATTTTTGTTCATCTTTTGTGATTTTGAGAATGTTGGGATCAAATCTTGGTTTGGGTTGTTAAATGATGTTATATGAGTTAATTTTAGGCTTAGGAGTTATTTGGCATTTAGGTAAACTAGTTGGAAGTGTTGGTGTTGATTTGGGTTACTATGGTGATTTTGGTGTTCATTTTCGGGTTGAAGAACCCAGCTGATTCTACCCAGTTCGTCGACCAGGCGCCCGCCCGGGTTGAGCCAGGCGCCCGCCTACCTGGCCATTTTCCTTCTGCCAACCTTCTGACTTAATAAGCGCCCGCTTGACCTATAGTGAGCGCCCGCCCGCCCCTGTTTAGGCGCCCGCCCGCCTCTGATTCCTGGCATTCTATTTTGTTTGGTTTAGGCTTGTTTGTATATTAGGATAGACTTTGGGTGTCACTCTAATTAATTTAAATAGACATTGTGGGATACTCTAGCGTTGAAAATGGTTCCTTCGTGAATAAATGTGTTATGGGATTGATTAATTATTATTTGGAATGGTTGAACACTTTATTATGTGTGGTTAGTTTTATTTCATCTTCTTGTGATTAATTGGTATGGTTCCCTACTTTGGAATCATGAGTTGTTTATTTGAGCTAGTATTTATTACTTGGCATTTATTTGAAAGCCAGCTGGTATTCGTGGTTTTGTCGGGCGATGGAAAAGATTATAATGGCAACGAGCCGAGTCCATTATAATGTTGACCATTGTTTTGCCCCATTATTTCCCTCCTCCAGATTGGCCTTGGATGTGAGATGAGCTAGCTCCTTTTTTGGGAGCAGTCTAGCTATTATAAGGGGTTGCGACTTCGTGTCGTATACTCAGTTATCGTTTGGTTATTGGTTCCGGTACCGGGTTTTCTCTTAAGCTATTATGCTGCTATCGTTGATTGGTTTATCGGCTCTTTGATGCTGCTTATTGATGCTTCTCTTCGATGCGGCCCTATCGCCAGTGATCAGATTGTTATATCCTTTGTTGGGGAAACCTTGGATCTGTATCCTTTGTTACTTGTGTCGCGACCCCGACCCTGCGGGCCCGAGATCGCAAGCTGGACGTCGACTTACAACCAAAAACTCTAAAATACAGAAGGTAAAAATTTCATTTTTGAACCAAAAGATGATAACACAAGGTTTTTGCAAATCCAAGTTTAAATCAACAAAGTACATCTAAACATAAGCTCCACAGCTTATGCCAAAAGAATAAAATATACAATTCTTAATGACGTCAATAATGGTAAAACTATACCCAAAAGGTTATACATTTAAATAATGTAAAACCGATCCATAACAACCTGCCCAAAATCTCAATCCTCTCGACGTCCTCCTCGATCCGCAAATCCTAATCCTTTTCCTCCTGGGGGGGGGGGGGTAAGGAAAAACAAAGATGGAAATAAACGGGGTGAGATAAAATCTCAGTAAGTTACTAATGCAAACTACATGACATGCTAATATGCAATGACCAATAGCAATTAACATAAGACAGATAGCAGCGGAATAATAAGTGACATGCTGTCGAACAGTAACATCCAGTAATCAATCATGTAAATAAACATATAACAACAAATGAGAGGCTCCCTATCGCCAACCGTCCCATACCGGTTGGAAATAACACCAGCTCATCATGCAACACATAAAGCTGAAATCATAACACTCATAAGGGATACATAGCCAAGGTTTCACCCAACTGAAGAACCAAATAAAAGGTCGCTGCGCAGCTTCAATAATCAACAAATCATCATCTTCAAAATAGCATGAAAGCTGAAGAGAAATCCCCGGTCAGAAGCGACCGATCAACCCATCGATCAACAAACCATCTTCATAGTAGCATAAAAGCTGAAGAGAAACCCGGTACCGGAAACCAATAACCAAATGAAGTGTCACAGGGACGGGAGACATGCCGACAAAGTCATGCTCAAGTAAAGCTAAAATGCACACAAAGAGCTAGCTCTTCTCACATCCAAGGCCAATCTGGAGGAGGGTAATAATGGGGCAAAAACATGGTAACATCACAATGGACTTGACTGTGCCATCATAATGTTTCGCATCGCCCAAACACACACAAAATACCAGCTGGACTTTCAAGTAAAGGGTAAGTAATAAAATACTACCACAATAAACAACCATTGATTCCAAAGTAGGGAATCATACCAATTAATCACCATAAAAGATGGAAACGATTACTAAGAAGAGTTCAACAACAATAGCACAAGGAGTTTCTCATAAAAGAGTCCAACAACATTGGACATTAAAAACATAATGATTCCAAGATAAGGCACGTACCAAATACATCCTAAATATGATACCCACAAGTACTCATAAAGAGCACAAACCCAAACGGCCCCCTCACAAATAGCACAAGAATGTACCAAAATGACCCTAAACATTTACTCATAAAGATATACTAGGGACCATGAACTCAACCATCTCTTACACCTGGAATTCCAAGTAGGGATCAGAATGAATACACCTTAAGGTTAATCAAACCATAAGTACCCAACGCCAATTAACGCTTACCTTCGTCCATAACGAACCAACTCTAAAACACCCCAAACGAATCCAAAAGGTTACCCTTATTAGAACACGATCACGACCGGACTAAACCCTACATTTTAGTATTCAATAACAACCCTCTAGGTACTATAGGACATCGCCTAAAACCTAGACCAAGTCTTACTCGAAAATCAATTCGATTGGAACAATCACGAACGCATCGTAAGATGCCCAAACATATACCAAATGATCATCACAAAGATAAGTCAAACCAACAATACCTTAATAAGGTGTCCCAAATCCCAATTAACACTTAATTAATTTCAAACACAAACTTGATCACAAGGGACCCAATTCTATCACTAGAGTGTACTACAATGATCACTAAGGTCGACTAGAAGGACACCCAAGACTTAGACCAAAACGCATTCTTCAATCACACAAATTAACAAATGAAAACTTTTAGAGGTTCTGTGCGGCCGCCCAAACCCAACTGTGCGGTCGCCCAAAAAGCCATCAAACAAGAACAAAACCTTTCAGATAGATGTGCGGTCGCCCAGACATTTTTTGGGCGGTCGCCCAATCTTCTGAACTGCTGGAATTCGGGAAGAACAAACTGGGTTCTTCCATTTTCATACCAAAACACATTTCACCAAAATCCAACCCTCTAACTAGCATACTAATGTACCAAAACAACTTATAAGTCCAAAAAGACTCATACAACAACATTTAACAACCAAAATCAAGATTCAAACCCAACATTTATAAAATCACCATTTTTGACCAAAACTCAAATAAATTCCAAATAAATTCGAAACTCAACCAAACTTTAAATATAACAACTCAAGCATCATTAAACATGAGATGAACACTTTAGCATAAAAATGGGGGAAAGCAACTTACTTGAAAATAATGAAAGTTGACGGAATTCGAATATCTTGATTCTACGCGATCCTATCGACGATCTAAAACACATTTCGTTATAGAGAGAAATGAGAGAAGATGAGGGGAAGATAGCTAAAATGAAGAGAGAAGGAAGAGAGAAAATGTTTACCTTTTTCTTGAGGAGAGAGAGAGAGAATACTGAGAATGAGTTTTGTGAGGGAGAAGGAGAAGAAGGAAGGGGGTGAAGTTAAAATCGAAGTTACACTTAGGCCCCTTCCCCATCTACTAACACAATACTACACTCCCTCCTAACAATAAAGACCCAACAATATTACACTAACCCGAATGACTCGAATAAAATGCTAAGCATAATTATTATGAAACATAAAATGCACACATAAATATTTAAATAAATAATAATTTAGATAAATAAATAAGCAAATAAATAAATAATAATTATTTATTACCAATAAAATAGAGCCTAGTTTCGGGTCGTGACAACTTGTTTATTTCCGCTGCTATCTGTGAAATGATATTGCTACGTGCTATGTGAGATTATTATTATTGTTTATTGCATTATAGCATGTCATGTAGTTGCATTAGTAACTTATTGAGATTTATCTCACCCCCTTCTTTTATCTTTGTTTTTCCTTAACCCCCCCAGGAGGAAAGGATTAGGATTTGCGGATCGAGGAGGACGTCGAGAGGATTGAGATTTTGGGCAGGTTGTTATTGATCGGTTTGCATTATTTAAATGTATAACCTTTTGGGGATAGTTTTACCAACAATGACGTCATTAAGATTTGTAATCTTTTGTATTTTTGGTGTAATCAGGTGGAGCTTATACTAGTAGTATATTGTTCTTGTTAAACTTGGATTTCTAAAACTTTGTTTTAAACCTTTTGGATATAAAAATGGAATTTTTATCTTCAGTATTTTGGTGTATTGTTGTAAGTCGACGTCCAGCTCGCGAGTCCCCGGCCCGCGGGGTCGGGGTCGCGACAAAAACGACCTTTGATTGTGCCATATCTTGTCGAGGCTTTTGTAATTCCAAAGCTGACTCGGTGGGGAATTGACTTGCCGGGGGGATTCAATGTAGAACTTGTGTAGTTGTCTTCTTTAGAGGCTGGGGATCTCTATTTCTCTTTCCCTTCTCTCTCTCACTCTCTCATTTTTTTCATGACGCACCATGTTTTTGGCCTAGACCGCCCTTTCGGGTTTTCAATCTAGCGGGCATCTCTTTTGCGTCTTCATTTTGACTTGATTAATGAGGAAATGTGCATGGACTCTAGCGGAGGAGATAAGACATGTGATTTTGCGGTGGAGACCTTTTGTCACTAATGATGAGTAACATTGACTCGACTAGGGAAGTAGCCCCTAGTATTGACTTCATGTATTTATATATTTTTTGAATGACTCACGAAGGCAAGTAAATCATTAAGAGAGAAGAGAAGGAAATCCCCAATTTGATTGCGAGAAACTGGGAGTATCGCTGAAAGATAAGAAGCCCGTAGACTCGATAAGGAACACAAAGCGATTCCAATTCTAAGAAAGTTATTCAATCTTGAGATGATTAATTTATTGGCAAATGAATCGTATAAAGGTGTCTTGATAAGTTCGAGAGGAAGGCCAATCACCATAACCTACTAGGTAAACATATCTTCTTTCTTGCATGAGACCGGACCCGAAGGTTGCCTACGTTCCTCCAGTGTAGAGGCTCAGGTCACCGTAGTTCTTGTTGATGCTCCTTTTGACATGAGCAATTGTTGCTTCGTCGTGATGGTTGTCGATGTAGCTTTGTCCTTTGTTGGTGGAATGATGTTGATCTTGTACTTTTTTTATTGCGGGGGGATTATTTTTTTTTATTATTTTTTTTAACCCCCCTTAAAAACTTTGCTTGATACTTCTTCATGGTTGTTGCTCCACCTTGTTTTGCTTTTTGCCTTGACGCCTTGGCTTCGTCGTTGATGTTGTTGTCTTCGTTGCGATGTTTAGCCCCTAGGCGTTCAAGTGACAGCCTTCGTTCCAAAACTTGCTTAGACATATTTTCATCATTTTGCCAAGAATTAAATTGAACAACTTGGAATAGTGTATGGGGACAAGAACGACTTTTATTTTATGATAAGACTCGAATTTTTACATAAACAAGATGAAAGAAAACTTAATGCACACTTAAGAGGAATTTTGACTCTTTTTTTTTTTAAAAAAAAAACTAGGTAGAGAAAGAGAAATGGAGATTGTTGTCGTCGTCTTTGTTGTTGTAGTTCTCCCCATTTCAAACCCAAGTCGTTCCTTGCTTCACAATTACCTCTTCCTTGATGAGTTCGCGCATCTTGCGACTCTCTAACGGTTACTCTTTACCCACGGTAAATTCACCATTGTCAATCAAAGCTTGGATGACGTCTCGGAGAGAGAAGCGCCCCTCGGTAGTGATACGTAAACTTGTGTATTTTCAGAATAAAAAGAAAAGGATATGGACTAACTCAAGAACCTCGCAAGGAATAAGAGCTAGAACTAAAAAACCTAATCTCGCAAGACTAGGGCCTGTCCTCGCAAGGGCAGAAAGGGGTTTAAACCTCGCAAGGCTTAAGAACAATTCTTGCAAGAATTGAAGTAAGTTCGCAAACTCACAAAGGAAAATTTTATTCAATCACTCAATGCCTTACAGCTACATCTTGTAGGGTATTTATACTACTCTTGGAACATACTTCCAAGTTAGGATAAACTAGACATTAATTATTAAGAGATAAGAAAAATAAAGATAAGAACTAGGTGAAGAAAACAATGTAAATTCGGCCAATCTGAACAGTCAGATTCAAACAGCCACAACTCTTCAAGTACTTGTCCAAAAACATGCCATAAGTAGTCATATGAAAGATCACAACCTTATCTTCAACCAAATGCGGAAATAATCACCATCTGGACTGTCATTGCGTAGATAATAGCCGAACAAAATTATTCCAGAAATTGCTCAAACATTTGGCCCACTTATTTAAGCCCAACTAATCATGTTAACAAAGATTGGGCTCCAATTGACCCCTAAAGTCTGATCCACACCCTTGGAGATCAACATTAGCTCATTTCCATTATCTTCTACCTTTGCTTCCGCATCAGGTAGTCTGGCCGTTATGCTTGTGGTAGTTGCACCATTAACCATGTGCATGGTTCTTTTGTATCTTCTTAGGCTTGTACCCTTCCAAAGTCTTGACCTTTCCACTTGCCATTAAAATTTCAAATGCTTCGGTTTGGGTCATTCCTAGGAGAGGAGTGAAAATTTGGTTGTCGGCGGCACCTTTGTCTCTTTTGAGGGGGAGAGACATTTGAGCATGCATTATCATCGACCTTTGCCTTGCCGTCGGTGAATTCTTTCAAATGGGCATTGAGTTCGGCAACCTCTTCTTTGTGAATCCTCCTCTCGTAATCAAGACGGGCCTTGAGTTCGGAAACTTCTTCCTTTTGGATACTCTTGTTGATATCAAAATGGGCTTCCCACAAATTGTCTTTACGGCGGGCATCCTCGATAAATCTATCAATTTGTTCCCCCCGTTGATTTCATTATGTTGAGTAATCCTTCGTTGAACACGAAAACATTTCCGCCATTGTTGTTGTTGCCGTTCGAAGCCATTGGACCTATTGGAGGAACACGGTTGATCTTAGGTTGGCCCCACAATTACCTTTTGAGTAAAATTATTCAACCCACAAACGAGAAAAAGACTCAACCACATAAGGAAAATGACTTTTTTTTTACAAGTCGGAAGGACGTAGTCCTTTTTTTGGTTTTCTAGAAAAATAGTGGAATCGTCACACTAGTATATAGATCTTCTCGCGGTCCCATATACTCATCGGATTCTACCACGCTTGTGAATCCTACACGTGTCGGGATTAAACTAAATTAATGTAGTAAAGCATACATGCAGGGACAGATTTTTATTTTGTCCATAATAACCACTTGTTTCTTTTGGAAACGGCATGTATGATTTGATGACATTAGTTTAGGGAAATCTTGACACATGAAAACCAACTTGGTCACGGAGTGTTAGAACCTAGACTAAGAATGTGTTGGCTTGTGCTCGGTTAAAGAGAGGCTTAAAGATCACCCCCGGCATGTAGTCATGAACTACGCCACGGGTTGAGGTTTACCACTTTGAGAGAGTCAAGGTGGGTGGAGCTTGAAACTCTCTAGGACGGGCCTCGACGGGTTTAGGGTTAAACTTGTGCGACTCGATGGTGAGCAATTCATAGGAGTTTGTGCATGTAGTGTGGTCAAGCCAAGTGACAAAATCATTTTTTTTTCAAAGAAAGAGAAAGCAAATTAACACATATGTACATCTTTCGAATCACCCGTGTGACCAATAAAATAAACAGAACATAAAAGTGGTTATGTGTAGGCCCCCAACGCCCACACTATCAATCATTCTGTTCTGTGCACTATTCTGTTTTCTAGAAAATTGCCCAGAAGCGCGCGCATTGGGCTATGTTGACGGGAAGCGCGCGCCTTATAGCGTGAGAGGCGGAGGCTGTCAGGACCCAAAAACCCGTCTCTATTTTATTATTAAATAATTATTTAATTATTTATTTATTTGATTATCTATGTATGTGCGCATTTTATATCTCATAATATTACTATGTGTCTAGCATTATTTGGTTGATTTTGTGTTAAGTGTGTTAGTAGGGGTGAGGGGGCCTAAGTGTAAGTTTTTAAAATCATTCTCCTACTCCCTCCCTACTTCCCCTTCTCCTTCACTCTTCCTCACCTCACACACTGCACATCTCTCTCTCTCTCTCTTTCCATGGAAAAGGTAAGAAATTTCCCCTCCCTTCTTCCTTCATTTTAGTCATCTTCCTCTCATCTTTTCTTGGTACTCATTTTATGAAATGTGTTTAGATCGTCGATAGGATCGTCTAGAGCCAAGAATATTTGAATTCCGTCATCTTTCATAAAGTTCAAGTAAGTTTACTTTCCCCCATTTTTATGTTAAAATGCTCATTCTATGTTCATATGATGATTTAGATGATATACATTGATTCTTGGTTGGGTTTTGAAGTGTTTGATTGATTACTCATTTTGTGATATTTGATGAAGTGTTCATTATTGATTGTTGGGATTTCAATCTTGGTTTAAGGTTCCTAGATGTTATTTAGGCCCTTACAAGTTTTAGGTTGTTTTGGTACATGATTATGCTTAGTGGAAAGTTTGGTTGTGATTGATTTGAGAAATTTGTGAAATGGGTAAGAAAATTGAAGAACCCAGTTGCTGATTCCCGACCCAGAACCAGACCAGGCGCCCGCCCGGTTCGAGCCAGGCGCCCACCCACCTGGTCTTTTTCCTTCGGCCAACCTACTGATGAAATGAGCGCCCGCCTGACCCATTACAAGCGCCCGCCCGCCCCCTGTTCTGGAAATCTGCCTTTTGCTTGTTTAAAACTAAGTGGCTTCCCTAGTTTAAGTTTTATTACTCTAATTAACTTAAGTTAACATCGTGGAACACTTTATTAATTGGAATTGGTTCCTTTGTGAATAAAAATGTTATGAGATTTGATTAAGTATCGTTTTGGGAATGTTGGACATCTTGATGTGTTGTTTGGATTGGTTTACCTTTGTGGTGATTTATTTGGAATGGTTCCCTACTTTGGAATCATTAGTTGTTTCTTTAAGCTAGTATTTATTACTTAGCATTTATTTGAAAGTCCAGCTGGTTATTTGTGTTCGAGTCAGGCAATGGATAATGCTATAATGGCTCAAGCCAAGTCCAGTATAGCATCGCCCATTGGTCCTTATTTCCTCATCCAGATTGGCCTTGGTTGGGATGAGCTAGCTTCCTTTGGAAGTAGTCTAGCTAACTTTTTGGGTTTTGACTTTGTGTCATCTCCCCCGTCCTTTGTGACATGTTACTATTGGTTATGGTTCTGGTACCGGGGTTTTCTCTTCAGCTTTTATGCTACTATGAAGATGTTGATTGGTTGATTGTTGAAGCTGTGCAGCGATCCTTTATTTGGTTCTATCAGTTGGGAAACCTTGACTAATATCCTTTGTTATTTGTTTATTTCCACTGCTATCTGTTAACTGCTATTGCTATGTGCTATATGTGATTTATTATTGTTATTGCATCATAACATGTCATGTAGTTGCATTAGTAACTTATTGAGATTTATCTCACCCCCTTTTCTTTTATCTTTGTTTTTCCTTAACCCCCCAGGAGGAAAAGATTAGTACTCGCTGATCACGAGGACGACGTCGAGTGTGGAAGTAACTTTTGGGAAGGTTGTTTTGGTTTACATTACTTAAATGTAAAACCTTTTGGGAATAGTATTACCAAACTTTGACGTCATTAAGAATTGTATTTTGTATTTTTTTGGGTATAAGCTCGTGGAGCTTATGTTAGTGGTATATTGTTGTTATCAACTTGGATTTATAAACTCGTACTATCGTCTTTTGGTATAAAATGGAATTTTTATCTTCAGTATTTTGGTAATTGTGTTTTAAGTCGACGTCCAGCTCGCGAGTCCCGGGCCCGCGGGGTCGGGGTCGCGACAGAGGCTCCTGATTCTAGGCAGTACCTACAAATCAGTGCGTTCAAGGGATTGCCTTGACCCTAAATAAGAAAACTTTCCCCTGCAGAATTTGTTAGAACAATAACATGCAATTTGAAGGACATGATGGAAGGCGGGCAATTCTGGTTCAAAGGGTCAGACGCGCGCGGTTTATGCCAAGAAGGCCAGAGGCGTACGCTTCTTACCCTTTTCACCAGGAAGCCCATTAAACAGAATTAAGAACACCAAAATAAAAACGAAAGTTTAACCCTCTATGCAGTCCCCAGCGGAGTCGCCACTGTAGATACCCTGGGGAAACCACGGCTTGGCTAGAGCGGTGAAATCCTAGGATGTCTATTTGGTTTTAGAGATTAGAGTCGCCACCTATGTTGTTAAAGGAACATAACAAAAACCTAAGAAATAGCCTAATGTTTGTTACGAAAACCCGAGATTCGGGAAGAGACGGGTTCGGGGGTTAGGTTACGGAGTGGGAAGTACTTAAACACCCACTCCGCCCGGCTAAAGCCGGTCTTGCTACTAAAGGTGTTCTAAGTATGAAAAGTCCTTCTTTTATTAATGTGAAATGTGCTAACAATTGCAAGGGAAAGAAAAGGGAAATTCTTTATGTATTGATTAATATCAGAGGTTACATATAAAAAAAAAACTATGCTAGTAGTTACATTAAGAGATAATGGTAAATTGAAATGGAGTTTAGAATGTTAGAATATAACCATGACCAAACATCAATAGTGAAGTGGCCTTTTTGGTTATATTCCTTTTTATGGAGATTGCATACACATTGGTAGAAAGATGAAGATTGTAATTAAAAAGTTTTGATAAAGAAATGTAATAAAATGAGATTAAGAGTTTAGAAGAAGAAAATGGACATTGTACCTTGTTATTGAATGGGGAAGAACCAAATTGTCTATAGTAACCACCCTTGAAAATGGACCTTTAGTTTGAGAGAGTTTTCTGTAGAGTTTCTTTAGAGTGAAAATCTTCATTATTTTTTCTTGAAGGTGGAATGGAGAGGTATTTATAGGTGTTAGGGATGTGTTTGAGCTCACAAAGATGGTCTTTCCCCGGATCAAGCCAAGGCATAATGGTTTTGGGGGTTACAAATCAGAAAATGAGGGAAATTTCGCAAAATCTGATATGCTGGAAGCGGGAGGCGCGCACGTCCCACCCCCTATGGGAAGCGCATGCCTCCCACAAAGGAGGGAAAAGGCGCACACGTCCCACCTTCAGAAAATCTATATTTTAGCCCAAAAGTTAACCTCGTTATACAGTTAAGCCCCAAAACTAACGAAATCAGCCAGAAACTTAATGAACACCACAAAAGTCAACAGAAACAAATGAAACAAAGACTCAAGGTTGACTTTTTCACTTAGTAAAGTCCAAGACTAACGGAGTAAGTCAAAAACTTAACGGAAAGTAATGAAAGTTAACGAAAAGTAACAAAACTTAACAGAAAAGAGGAAGACAGAGAATGTGTATACAATCGGGACATGAGAGGTCCATGCTGGGGTATGTATAGGGGCATACCTGTGCAAAGCCCACTAGGAGGCTATAATGCCTAGGACTACCAAGAGTAGTACGTGCCTACCAGGAGAAGTACGTGCCTACCAAGGCTGCACACCAAACCTTGGACCTATAAGAGGACCTCCATGAACTGGGACATGGGCCAAGCCCAACCAGCACAACACTTCACCTCCTCGGCATTCATACATGCTGACCAAACCATTAGAAGGCGAAGACCAAGTCTTGGATACTACATGCCTTCCTCGGTTTCATCCAAACCGACCATGAGGAAGCGTATGCCTACCAACCCAGTTCCAAGGGGACCAAAGTTCCAAGTACCATGACTACCCTTCTAGGTCTTATCCAAGACGAGGACGAGGAGTCTTAGGATGAGGATGAGGATTCTAAGAACGAGGAGTCATAGATCAATCACGAGAAATCTTGTACTCCAATGATGGGACCAAGTCCCGATAACCATCTCTCCCTCCTTGGTCTATCCATGATAAGGAAGAGGAGCCCCAAACCGACCAAGCCTGCTCGACTTATCCATATGGCCGCTTCCAGGAGACGAGCTTAATAGGGACCTTCCCTCCTAATCACTTTCCTTGGATTCATACGAACCGAGGACGAGGAGTCTCTATGATGACCAAGGCCACGCCCAGTGACTTAGTTAAACACCCTTAGACTTTTCCTAGTCAAACATAGAGTCCACACAGAGTCCAAGATACACTCAAATAAGGAAATAGTCTCTAAGCAAGGAGATCCTCTATAACAAGGAAACTACCAGAATACAATCCTAGTCGGGATTTTACTTTCCTAAACTACAGTCCTATTGTTTATACCCCATTCCGATGCAGCGAGGCATGGGAAGTTTCTTATTATTTATCTTATTTTATCTTTTCTATAGGACACGATATTCAAATTAGCACTTAAATTATTAGAGTCGCCACGCCGTTTTATTGAGCTAAAATATTGAAAAAAGCTAATTTGTACAAATATGAGGGTTCAGGGGTCAAGTTAGGATAAGATAAGAATATTACAGTGATCACTCCTATCGCCTGAGCAGTCGGACTTTCTATCATAGTTGAGGAAAGTGTTAGTTGTGTGTTAGTGTTTTAGACCGGATCTAAAGATTGCCTACGTTACTCTCGTATGAGAAGCTCAGGTCAGTGTAGTTCGCACATAAGTGGAGAATAGAGAGATGAAGCGGGATCATGCATATAGTAGGGGGTGTCGCGACCCCGGACCCCGCGGGCCCCGGGACCGCGATCTGGACGTCGACTCTAAAACCAAAACTCAGAAATACTGAAGTTAAAAATTTCATTTGATACCAAAAAGGGTAATGATCCGAAGTTTACAAAAAGAACAAGTTTGATAAAAATCAATTACAACTTACATAAACTTCCACAGTTTATGCCCAACAAAATACAAATGTACAAAATCCTAATGACGTCAATGTTTGGTACAAATACCCCAAAATGGTTACACATTTACATAATGGGAACCAACCTATAATAACCTTCCCCAAAAGAACGGATCCACACTCGACGTCCTCGCTCTCGTGATCAGCGAGACTAATCCTTAGCACCTGGGGGGGGGGGTTAAGGAAAAACAAAGATAAAAGAAAAGGGGTGAGATAAATCTCAATAAGTTACTAATGCAACTACATGACATGCTATGATGCAATAAGCAATAAACAATAATTATTATCACATAGCACATAGCAATTATCATATAACAGATAGCAGCGGAAATAAACACATAACAAAGGATATAGCCAAGGTTTTCCAAACAGGAACATCCAAATAAAGGATCGCTGCGCAGCTTCAATAATCAACCGATCATCATCTTCATAATAGCATGAAAGCTGAAGAGAAAACCCCGGTACCGGAACCAATAACATAAAAGCGTCACAAGGGACAAGGATCATGACACAAAGTCATACCCGTTAGCCAGATGCATTCACAAAGGAACGCTGACTTATCCTTTCCAAGGCCAATCTGGAGAAGGGGTAAAGAAGGGGCAAAACAATGGTCAACATTATAATGGACTTGGCTTAGCCATTATAATCTTTCCCATCGCCCAAACACACACAAAATACCAGCTGGACTTTCAATTAAATGCTAAGTAATAAATACTAGCTTAAATAAACAACTTAAGGTTCCAAAGTAGGGAACCAATCCAATTAAATTACCACAAAGGTAAACCAATCCAAACCGCACATCAAAATGCTCAACATTACCAAAACGGTACTTAAATAAATTACACATCATATTTATTCACAAAAGAATCAAATCCACACATTAAAGTGTTCCACGGTGTTATCTTAAGTTAATTAGAAGGATTAAACCTAAACGAGTTAAGCCTTAAGTCTTAACCCCAGTAAAAAGGTCAAAATTCTGGACTAGGGGGCGGGCGGGCGCCTGGGACAGGGCAGGCGCGCGCTTGAATTTCCAGTAAGTCTGGTCCTCCGAAAATACCATGTAGGCGGGCGCCTGGAAAGGGTCAGGCGGGCGCCTGGTCAACGGGTGGGAGGGATTTCTGCAGCTGGGTTCTTCCAAATGCCAAACCAATTCATACCCAAACCATAATCACTCAAAATCAACACTCCCCACTAGATTTCCAAGGTACCTAAACACAATTCAGCCCAAAAGGGGACCTTAACAACACCATTTCTCAACCCAAACCAAGAATCAAGACCCAACATTCATCAATCCACCATTTTTACCCAAAACTCAAATAAATTCGAAATAAATTCTAAACAAATTCAAAACTCAATCAAACTTCAATTATAACTTATCAAACATCATATAAACATGATATGAACACATTAGCATCAAAATGGGGGAAAAGTAACTTACTTGAAAATAATGAAAGTTGACGGAATTCGATTCTTTTTGGCTTCCTACGATCCTATCGACGATCTAAACAATGTTTACGTTTTAAGAAATGAGAGAAGATGATAGGAAGATGGAGTAAATGAAGAGAGAAGAAGGAGAAGAAAAAGAATGCATACCTTGGAGAGAGAGAGAGATTTGGCTGGGAGATGGAGTAGGGTGAGGGAGGAGGAGGAGGAGTAGGGAGGTGAGGGAGTAGGGGGAAATCATTTTAAAAAGTTACAACTAGACCCCCTCCCCATCTACTAACACTATACTCCCCACTAACAACTAAGACCCAATTATCTCGATTAAAATGCTAGGCATAAATATTATAACACATAAATTGCACACATAATTATTTAAATAATTAATAATCTAATTAAATAAATAAGAAAATAAATAAATAAATAATTATTAAATGCTAATAAAATAGAGTCTATATTTCGGGTCGTGACATTCACTCCCCCTAAAAGAAAATTCGACCCGAATTTTAACGAGACTCACCTTAAACAAAAAGCCACGGAAATTTCCTCTCGATCTCATCACGAAGCTCCCAAGTCGACTCCTCGATGTTGTGATTCTTCCAAAGAACTCGAACCAACGCAATACTCTTGCTCCTCAATTCTCGGACCTTGGAATCTAGGATCCGGACCGGTCGTTCCTCATAACTCATATCGGGCTCAATATCCTCCGGTACCCTCGGTAACACGTGAGACGGATCATGGACATACTTCCGAAGCATAGAAACGTGGAAAACGTCGTGCAACCGGTCTAAGGATGACGGTAACGCGAGTCGATACGCAAGAAGTCCAACCTTTCCCAAAATCTCAAACGGGCCAATAAACCTCGGAGCCAATTTACCCTTCTTCCCGAATCTACGAATACCCACCTTTGGAGACACTTTTAAGAACACCAAGTCACCAATCTGAAAACTAAGATCTCTCCTTCGGTTGTCTGCGTAGCTCTTATGTCGACTCTGAGCTGTCTTCAATCTATCCCGGATAACTTTAACTTTCTCAACCGAATCCCGAAGCAAATCAATACCCAAAACTTTCGCTTCACCAACCTCATCCCAACAAATAGGCGATCTACACTTCCTTCCATACAAGGCCTCAAACGGTGCCATCTCGATGCTAGCCTGATAACTGTTGTTGTAAGAGAACTCCACTAACGGTAGGTGCGAATCCCAAGAATCGGAGAAGTCTATCGCACAAGCTCGTAACATATCCTCCAAAATCTGAATAGTCCTCTCGGATTGACCGTCGGTCTGGGGATGAAAAGCCGTACTGAATCGCAAATCTGTACCCAAAGCTTCCTGAAACACCTTCCAGAATCTAGAAGTAAACCTCGGGTCTCGATCTGACACAATACTAACCGGAACTCCATGCAATCTAACGATCTCATCAACATAAAGGGTCGCAAGCTTCTCCATCGAATATCTGATATCAATAGGCAAGAAATGGGCACTCTTGGTCAATCTATCCACTATTACCCAAACACTGTCATACTTCCTACGGGTACGAGGCAATCCCGTAACGAAATCCATAGTCACATGCTCCCATTTCCACTCGGGAATCTCTAACGGCTGAAGTAATCCCGCGGGTCTCTGATGCTCGGCTTTGACCTGCTGACACGTTAAACACCTCGATACATACTCGGCTATTTCCCTTTTCATATTAATCCACCAAAATTGTTGCTTCAAATCCTGATACATCTTCGTACTACCCGGATGAATAGTATATCTCGACCTGTGACCCTCATCAAGAACTCTCTGTTTAATTCCATCAACATCCGGAACACACAAACCACCACGGAAAGTCAAAACTCCACTCGAGCTCAAAGAAAAATCCTCAAACTTCTTTTCTTTCAGTTTACCCATTATTTTCACCAACTCGGGATCTTCTTTCTGAGCTTCCTTTATTCTCTGAATTAGGGACGGAGATACCCTAATATTCGCAAAAATAGCCCATGTCTCGATTCACGAGGAGACCAATCTCGAACATCCTCAAGCATTTTCCATTCACGGACCATCATCGAAGCCACATAAGACTTTCTACTAATCGCATCGGCTACCACATTCGCCTTCCCCGGGTGATAAGAAATCGTGCAATCGTAATCCTTCAACAATTCCATCCATCGGCGCTGTCGGTTGTTCAACTCTTTCTGGGAGAAAAGGTACTTCAAACTTTTGTGATCGGTAAAAATCTCAAACTTCGCCCCATAAAGGTAGTGCTTCCATTTGTGCAACGCAAAGACTATCGCCGCTAACTCCATATCATGAGTCGGGTAATTCTGTTCACTAGGGGTCAACTTCCTCGAAGCATAGGCAATCACTTTCCCATTCTGCATTAACACACAACCCAAACCCTCTTTCGAAGCATCACTATAAATCACGAGGCCATCGCTCCCATTAGGCAAAGTCAAGATCGGTGCAGTAGTCAACCTCTTTTTCAATTCCTCGAAACTCTTGTCACATTTCTCGGTCCACACAAACGGAACATTCTTCCGGGACAACTGAGTCATCGGAGTAGCAATCCTCGAAAACCCTTCAATAAATCTTCGGTAATAACCGGCTAAACCAAGGAAGCTTCTAATCTCTGTCACTGATTCAGGTCTCTTCCAATCCACTATAGCCTCTATCTTTGAAGGATCCACCGAAATCCCGTCTTTAGAAATCACATGGCCCAGAAATGACACCTTCTCGAGCCAAAATTCGCATTTACTGAACTTCGCAAATAATTTCTCCCTCGCAAGAACGGATAAAACTGTCCTCAAGTGCTGCTCGTGCTCCTCTCGAGATTTCGAATAAACAAGAATGTCGTCGATGAAAACCACACGAACGAGTCAAGATAGGGATGGAAAATTCGGTTCATCAAATCCATAAATACGGCCGGCGCGTTCGTCAACCCAAACGGCATCACCAAGAACTCATAATGACCGTACCGAGTGCGAAAAGCAGTCTTCGGAATATCCTCCGATCGAACCTTCAACTGATGGTACCCACTCCTCAAATCAAGCTTTGAGAAAACCACGGACCCTTGAAGCTGATCAAACAAATCATCAATATGCGGTAGAGGGTACTTATTCTTCACCGTAACCTGATTCAACTTCCGGTAATCGATACACAGTCTCAACGAACCATCTTTCTTCCGCACAAATAAAACCGGTGCTCCCCACGGGGAAACACTAGGGCGGATAAACCCTCGATCAAGCAACTCTTGCAATTGAACCTTCAATTCTTTCAACTCTGCGGGAGCTAACCTATAAGGTGCTTTCGAAATCGGAGCCGTTCCCGGCAACAGATCTATACAAAATTCTATCTCACGATCGGGAGGCATATCATACTCGGTAGAGAAAACATCGGAAATTCCCGAACTACCCGAACACTATCAAAACTAGGGGATTCTTTCCTAGTATCAAGAACACTAGCCAAATACCCCTCACAACCACTATGCAATAATTTTCTCGCTTTCAAATAAGAAATCAAGCGAACTTTTCTACTCAGAGGACAAGCCTCAAACACAAATCTAGGCACATCGGGAATAGCAAAAGTAGCAGTTTTCTTACGGCAATCAACGGACGCATAAAACTTGCTCAACCAATCCATACCCAAAATGACATCAAAGTCTTGGATAGGAAGAACTACCAAATCCGCACAAAGGACTCGACCACAAATAACCACATCACAAGCACGAAAGACTCGATCGGAAATCAAGCATTCTCCTATAGGGGTCGACACCTCTAGCACGTACGGTAAAGACTCGAATGCAACATTTAACATGGAAGCAAATTGCACAGAGATGTATGAATGAGATGATCCTGGATCTACTAACGCTCGCGCGCTCACATTAGACACAGAAACAATACCTCCAATAACGGATGGATCATCGGTAGCTTGTTGTTGATTCATGGCATAAACTTTCCCTTGAACTTTGAGCTTCCCGGTAACATCCCTTTTTTGACCTTGATTAAAACCAACTCCGGACCCGGATGCTTGACCTCGGTACCTCGTGCATTCTCTCGCAAAGTGCCCCATTTCACCACAATTGGTGCACCTTCCTTGCTTTTTCCAACACCTATCCTCCGCATGGCCTACCTTCTGACAAAATGTACAAGGCTTCCTAACTTGGCTCCCTTGGTTCCGGAAGTGGTACCCGGGTTCCTTGGGGTCGGTTGCCCTCGGAACTGAGATTGTCCCCCAAAGTTACCTCGGTTATCGGAACGGTGTTGTGGCTTGCCTTGAGCTCCTTGCTTACTCGGGTTAGCTACCTCGGTCTTCCTTTTGTGCTCCCCAATATCTTGCTCTATCAAATAGGCTCGGTCCACCGCATCTTGGAAAGTCACAATCCGTTGAGCAATGAGTTGAGTACGGATGGAGGTCTTCAATCCCCGGATAAACCTCATAGCCTTTTGTTCCTCGGTCCTCACCAAATAGTCGCAATACCGGGCTAATTCTATGAACTTAGCCGAGTATTGTGCTATAGATAACACACCTTGCTCCAAGTTGAGTAGCTCGATCTCCTTTCGGTTTTGATCAACCACCGGAATGAAGTGCTCCTTGAATTTGCGCACAAATAACTCCCACGCATACACCGTGCGAGTATCATCCCAAGTAGCCTTAACACCTTTCCACCAATGCTCAGCGGCTCCCACAAGCTTGTAAGCCGCGAACCTGACCTTGTCCTCATCCGAACACCCAAATACATCGTAAATCTTCTCCATAGACTCAATCCACAACTCAGCTTTCCTTACATCGGGCTCCCCATTGAATTCAACCGGTTTAAGTTTCAGAAATTGCTCCAAACCATAACGAGGTGGTGCTTGTTCTACCCTCGGACCTTGATCATGTATGGCCTTCATGGCCGCCTCAAACATGCCTTGGAACATGGCACGTGCCTCTTCCCTTGTATCGTTCTGATTCTGTGACCCACTAGTACCTCCTCTGTTTCTTCTTCCAGACATTTTGAGTAATTACCTGCATAAGACATCAACCGTTAATCACTCCGCACACTACTACCCACCTAGGTCATACTAATCCGCCTAGACTTATACTTAGAGCTAATGCCATAGCTCTGATACCAACTGTCGCGACCCCGGACCCCGCGGGCCCCGGGACCGCGATCTGGACGTCGACTCTAAAACCAAAACTCAGAAATATTGAAGTTAAAAATTTCATTTGATACCAAAAAGGGTAATGATCCAAAGTTTACAAATAGAACAAGTTTGATAAAAATCAATTACAACTTACATAAACTTCCACAGTTTATGCCCAACAAAATACAAATGTACAAAATCCTAATGAGGTCAATGTTTGGTACAAATACCCCAAAATGGTTACACATTTACATAATGGGAACCAACCTATAATAACCTTCCCCAAAAGAACGGATCCACACTCGACGTCCTCGCTCTCGTGATCAGCGAGACTAATCCTTAGCACCTGGGGGGGGGGTTAAGGAAAAACAAAGATAAAAGAAAAGGGGTGAGATAAATCTCAATAAGTTACTAATGCAACTACATGACATGCTATGATGCAATAAGCAATAAACAATAATTATTATCACATAGCACATAGCAATTATCATATAACAGATAGCAGCGGAAATAAACACATAACAAAGGATATAGCCAAGGTTTTCCAAACAGGAACATCCAAATAAAGGATCGCTGCGCAGCTTCAATAATCAACCGATCATCATCTTCATAATAGCATGAAAGCCGAAGAGAAAACCCCGGTACCGGAACCAATAACATAAAAGCGTCACAAGGGACAAGGATCATGACACAAAGTCATACCCGTTAGCCAGATGCATCACAAAGGAACGCTGACTTATCCTTTCCAAGGCCAATCTGGAGAAGGGGTAAAGAAGGGGGCAAAACAATGGTCAACATTATAATGGACTTGGCTTAGCCATTATAATCTTTCCCATCGCCCAAACACACACAAAATACCAGCTGGACTTTCAATTAAATGCTAAGTAATAAATACTAGCTTAAATAAACAACTTAAGGTTCCAAAGTAGGGAACCAATCCAATTAAATTACCACAAAGGTAAACCAATCCAAACCGCACATCAAAATGCTCAACATTACCAAAACGGTACTTAAATAAATTACACATCATATTTATTCACAAAAGAATCAAATCCACACATTAAAGTGTTCCACGGTGTTATCTTAAGTTAATTAGAAGGATTAAACCTAAACGAGTTAAGCCTTAAGTCTTAACCCCAGTAAAAAGGTCAAAATTCTGGACTAGGGGGCGGGCGGGCGCCTGGGACAGGGCAGGCGCGCGCTTGAATTTCCAGTAAGTCTGGTCCTCCGAAAATACCATGTAGGCGGGCGCTGGAAAGGGTCAGGCGGGCGCCTGGTCAACGGGTGGGAGGGATTTCTGCAGCTGGGTTCTTCCAAATGCCAAACCAATTCATACCCAAACCATAATCACTCAAAATCAACACTCCCACTAGATTTCCAAGGTACCTAAACACAATTCAACCCAAAAGGGGACCTTAACAACACCATTTCTCACCCAAACCAAGAATCAAGACCCAACATCATCAATCCACCATTTTTACCCAAAACTCAAATAAATTCGAAATAAATTCTAAACAAATTCAAAACTCAATCAAACTTCAATTATAACTTATCAAACATCATATAAACATGATATGAACACATTAGCATCAAAATGGGGGAAAAGTAACTTACTTGAAAATAATGAAAGTTGACGGAATTCGATTCTTTTGGCTTCCTACGATCCTATCGACGATCTAAACAATGTTTACGTTTTAAGAATGAGAGAAGATGATAGGAAGATGGAGTAAATGAAGAGAGAAGAAGGAGAAGAAAAAGAATGCATACCTTGGAGAGAGAGAGAGATTTGGCTGGGAGATGGAGTAGGGTGAGGGAGGAGGAGGAGGAGTAGGGAGGTGAGGGAGTAGGGGGAAATCATTTTAAAAAGTTACAACTAGACCCCCTCCCCATCTACTAACACTATACTCCCCACTAACAACTAAGACCCAATTATCTCGATTAAATGCTAGGCATAAATATTATAACACATAAATTGCACACATAATTATTTAAATAATTAATAATCTAATTAAATAAATAAGCAAATAAATAAATAAATAATTATTAAATGCTAATAAAATAGAGTCTATATTTCGGGTCGTGACAGGGGGAGGAGAAATAATCATGGAAGATGATCACATCCTAGAGTGATGATTACACCATCGATATGATTGATGTGTGATCATCGTCACTCATCCTAGGAGAGTTAATGATCATGGGAGTATCTACCTAAAGTTAGGGTTTTGAAGTAGTTCCTAGATATGATAATTAAAACCCTAATCGTAGCAATATAATATGAGTTTTATATGAAAGCATATGAACAAATATGTATAAAGGAAGATCGATAGCCTAAAACTAGCATTTATGAATGTATAAACCCTAGATCTAACATGCATATTATGAACACCATCATGAATATATGAATAAAACAATAAGCATAGGCATAAAATTGATCTAACCCTAAGAACATGGCAAGAACATATCAAGGAAAGTAATAAGTCTCACCAATCTTGGCAAGAACGAAGCCGAATCTTCTTGTAGATTCGCCATACCTTCGGGATTGCTAAAAGAGCTTAGACTTAGAGTTCTTTCGTTAGTTTTGACTCTGGAACTCAGGGGAGAGAATTGTGTATCGAATTTATGAGCTGAGGCCACCTATTTATAGGGATTTGGGCCTGGAAGGAGTGGCCGCCCGGCCAAACCTGGACTGGCCGCCCGACCAATTGTTGGGTATGCCCACTTATATCTCATGTTTTCAATGTTAGATTTGATTGATACATTACCTAAGTTATATTTTATGGTTTTTAGGACCCTATGTAAGAAGTATGTATACTTCAATTTTTAGATAGTCCATTTTATAGACTAGGCTTTGTAATAGGATCTATGCCAGAAATTTTCTTAGTGTCAGTAAGCCTTTGCGCGCCTCAAACTCATTTAGCGCGCCTAAATGCAAGATGATGCGCCTCATGTATTGCTGCGCCTCATTTCATTGTCGCGCCTAGCCAAATGTTGTGCGCCTAAAGGATACTTGGTGCGCCTATAACCATACTTAGTGCGCCTTAATGTTTATAGCGCGCCTATCATATGATGCGCTCCATACAACATTTCAAAACTTAGACAAATTTGAAAACTTTTGAAGATATAAAGACTCCAGTATTCAAACTCAAAGCCAGAATCCAACGATGAATCAAATTTTGAGAGAACTCATGATGAAGACATCTGTCCTCAACGACTCTTAAATACTTTGTGTCTAACGGCTATAATTGGACACGTGCTCCAATCAACGAGCTACAACATATGGATTCTCAACGGCTACATTTCTCAAGCTCACTATAAATGCCTCATAACTTCAAACCTTTGAAGTAGCTAGAATTCACGCTTTGAGAGAGAAGTTTGAAGATTTGAAGATTGTTCTTATATTTCCCAAAATTTTAAGATCACCTTCATATATTCATCACTAGCTCAGATCCTAAAAGCCTTGTAACACTTTAGTTTTGTTGTGCTCTCAATCTCATAGATCTAAATAGCCTTGAAAGTAGAACACACACTCACCTCTTCAAGTTTGATCACTTAGATCTTTTTTGAAGAGATACACTGGTTTTAGTCTAGGATTTGTTCTTTCATAGATAATAGATCTTGAGTTGATCATACTCAAAAGTTGTAATCTATAATCAATCTCTCTATATAAGATCTCCATTAGAAATCCAAGACTAACCATCTTGGTAGAGGACGTAGATCTTTTCATGATCGAACCTCTCCAAATAGCGCTCCTTTACTATTTGCAATTTACTTTCAAGTTTCAATTTCATCTTACTACTTGCTTTTTTGTCATTTGCAGATTTTGAATATTGTTGTTTTTGTGAGACATTTCCTTAGTTTCCATTTACACACTCTTTAAGCCAAATTACTTAGTGTGTGTGTGCGCTCATTTTCATTGTTTGCGCTCCTTTTACTTAACTAAATTCCGCTGTGCATTTCACTCTATCTTTGTGTGAATACGCCCGATTGAAAATTGAGAGTCGCCACATTGTTTTATTTGTTGTTAAAACATTGAGAAAACCATTTATGAGAATAATAGGGTTCAGGGGTCAAATTACAATAAGAGAAGAATATTAAGGTGATCACTCCTATTGCCCGACGAATCGGTCTTTCTATCATGATCAATGTGTGTGTGTGTGTGTGTGTTTGAGACCGGATCCGAAGATTGCCTACATTCTTCTCATCATGAGAAGCACAAGTCGGTGTAGTTCATTGATGAATTAGAATGAGGAGAGATGAAGCGGGATCATATATATAGAGGGGGAAGATTAGGGTTAGAAGTAGTTCCTAGATCATATTAGGGTTTAATGAAACCCTAGGATCATCATTGGCTATGGCATGTGCACATAAATAGGGATTACAATCCTAGATCTAGCATATGATATATGATAAGTCGTAAATCTAGCATTATAATAAGAACATCATGAATACATATGAATGAACACATAAACATGAAGATCGCTACCCAATAATATAGCATTAATGTAAGCAATATGTGACCTAGATCTAGTGCGGGTTTCGTGGAAACCCTAGATCATCATCGGTCACGAATATGAACGATGAACAAAACCCTAAATCTAACAATATATGAATGAATATAATAGATCTAAGTAGTTAAGTAGTAAGAACGCGTTACCAAACCGATTAAAGAAGCTTCGAAGGTTGAATCTTCACTCCTTTGGTTGATGGCGGTGATGAATTTCTTTGATGATCAAAGAGGCATCAAAGAGAGGATTCGAGAGGGTTTTGAGAGGGTTTTGAGAGGCTGGGAATAGCTTTTGTGAGGGTTTTTCCCATAGATGAAAGTTGTGATTAATAGGCTGAGAGGAGAGGCCTATTTATAGGGGTTTGGGGCCTGCAGAAGTGGCCGCGCGGAAACTCCCAGACTGGCCGCATGGCCAGTCTTTTCGGATCACATAGTTATCAAGATATCGATGAGATCTTATCAGTTTGTTCTTGGGATGAGGTCAATATCCTGATAGAATTCGATCTATAACTGATTTCGTCAATCTAGAACTTTGGAAAGCTGCCGGATAGGTCCCTGTCAGGTTGTTCTTGCCTAAAAGGTCCTCGGAGGCTCCCAAACATCTAGGAAGTCCTTGATCTTTAGATCGGGTACTAACAGTAGCCCCTCGGTGACACTTCTTGCAAGGCATGGAGGGTCGTCGATTAAGAAAGGAACCGATCTGAAACAAGTGTTCCAAATCGGGGGAAGAGAAGTAAACGGTGACCAGGTTGGTCAAACGGCTGAACCTATGTCAGGCTACCTACGTATCCAAAGGGAATCAAGCCAATCGTAGTTCGAGCACATGGGGGAGAAGGAAACAAGACATCGTAGAGCAATAAAGTCATTACAAATGGACTCTCTTGGGGAAAGGAGGAAAAGAAACGAAACATCGTAGAGCAATAAAGTCGTTGCAAATGGACTCTATTGGGGAAAGGAGGAAGAGAAATGAAACATCGTAGAGCAATAAAGTCATTGCAAATGGACTCTATTGGGGAAAGGAGGAAAAGAAACGAAACATCGTAGAGCAATAAAGTCGTTGCAAATGGACATTGGGGAAAGGAGGAAAGGCCATACGCACGGTTTGACAAGAAGTTTAAAGAATCGAGAACAGAATTAAGGATGAATTCTAACTTCCTATAGAGCGCACGTAATCGAATAATTTCTTGACAAACTACAGTGACCAGGTTGGTCAAACGGCTGAACCTATGTCAGGATACCTACGTATCCAAAGGGAATCAAGCCAATCGTAGTTCGAGCACATGGGGGAGAAGGAAACGAGACATCGTAGAGCAATAAAGTCGTTACAAATGGACTCTATTGGGGAAAGGAGGAAAAGAAACGAAACATCGTAGAGCAATAAAGTTGTTGCAAATGGACTCTATTGGGGAAAGGAGGAAGAGAAATGAAACATCGTAGAGCACTAAAGTCATTGCAAATGGACTCTATTGGGGAAAGGAGGAAAAGAAATGAAACGTCGTAGAGCAATAAAGTCGTTGCAAATGGACATTGGGGAAAGGAGGAAAGTCCATACGCACGGTTCGACAAGAAGTTTAAAGAATCGAGAATAGAATTAGGGATGAATTCTAACTTCCTATAGAGCGTACGTAATCGAATAATTTCTCAACAAACTACGGTACCTTAGAGAGGTATAGTCCTCAGGATCGCAGAATTTGGTAACCGGTAACACGGACGGTACATCGGGACAGCGCTCGCACGGGTTATGCAAAAACATGAGACACACGGTTTGAAGAAGCCATCTTACGTCGCGCGTGAATCACATAACTTTCTCGGTAAACTATGGTGCCTATAGAGGTATAGTCCTCAGGACCGCATAATCTGTTAACTGGTAACACCGATTGCCTAGAGCTCGCACGGGTTACGCTAAAACATGAGACACACGGTTTGAAGAAGCCATCTTACGTTGTGCGTGAATCACATAACTTTCTCGGTAAACTATGGTGCCTATAGAGGTATAATCCTCAGGACCATAGAATCTGGTAACTGGTAACACCGATTGCCTAGAGCTCACACAGGTTACGCTAAAACATGAGACACACGGTTTGAAGAAGCTGTTGGTCCCAAAGGGAAAAAGGGTATGAAAAATAGCTAGAGGGGGGGTGAATAGCTGTTTTAAAATTCTTTTCGTACCCTTGATAAACTCAATTGCAAATGCGCACTTTATTAAGTAAGCGTTATGATATGTGCCTAAGTGAGTGAGTGAAATGCACAGCGGAATTTAGTAATGTAAATAGGCGCAAAGTATGATAAAGGGGGCGCACACACACTCTAAGTATTTTGGCTCAAAGTGGGTGAAATAAGAAACTAAGGCAAATGATATAACAAACACAACCCAATTCAATCAATCAATCTACAATAAATAAACAAGCAAGTAGTTAGATATGATATGAACTTTAAAGGAAATAGCAAGATATGAACAAGAGCTATTTGGAGAGGTTCGATCGGGAAAATGATCTACGTCCTCTACCAAGATGGTTAGTCTTGGATTTCTAATGGAGATCTTATATAATGAGTGAGTGTTACAAATTACAACTTTTGAGCTTATACACTAACTCAAGAGCTATTTCTATGAATGAACAAATCCAAAACAATAACCGGTGTATCTCTTAAACAAAGATCTAAGTGATCAAACTTAAAGAGGTGCGTGTGTGATTTTAGATTCAAGGCTCTTTAGATCTTTGAGAATGAGAGCACAAGAAAACTAAAGTGTTATAGCTTGAGGATCTGGGCTAAGGATGAAGTTATGAAGATGTTCTTGAGAATTCTGGAAATAACAAAGGCAATCTTCAAATCTTCGACAAATGCTTGAGAGAGAAATTCTTGAAATTCTTAGCAACTTCAAATGGTTGAAGTTATGGGGTATTTATAGTAGAGCCCCAAAAACTAGCCGTTGGAAATCCTTGGTGAGTCAGAGAAAGGACGGATGTGATGTCGGTCATTGAGTGGAGCACGTGTCCTTTTATAGTCGTTAGACACATAACACAAATATGACCGTTATGGACATATGTCCTTAGATGCGAGTGCATACGTGTTATTTAACCACCGTTGGATCATTGGCGTAGTTTGAATCTTCTTCAAGTCTTTGAATCTTCATTAAATCACTGAGTGTTAAAAACATTCATGATGCGCGTTGAGCTAGAGAGGCGCGTAGCGTATGCGCGATCTGACTCATCTGAGGCGCATGAGCTATGCTAGGCGCATACTCATGCGCGCGCTTAAGAGGGCGTATGGCGCATGGATAAGGCGCATGGCGTGTAGCTCAAAAAGGATTGTTATCACAAAAAAATTCTAACAACTTACAAACAAACCAAAAACTAAGGGTTTTGAGGCGTGTCTTCATCCTTCAATCCTTCTTCAATTTCTGAGACGGAGCGCTGGATTTGCTTGGAAAGTTGGTGACAACGGTTTACTACACCGTGAGTATCTATGACACCATCTCTGATATAGCGCAATTGACTCACATTGATGTTTTGATACTCATCAATGGTGCGCTGAGTGATAGACTGCTGTTGTGAAAAGTTTTCAGTGAAGGCTTGAAAGTTAGCTTCAACAGTAGTTTGAGCAGTAAGTATATCAGCGGAAACTCTATCTACGCACCTGTCTGTACTGGAATGCGCGGCATTGAAGTGAGTGACAACTAATTCCTTCAAAACTTCAATCTTTGAAACCAGTGAATTAACATCAATATGCACGCCAGGAGCAGAGCTGGAAGAGGGCGCAGGAGTTTCAGGGGCTGGAGGCGCATGAGTTTCAGAAGCTTTGGGTTCTGCGCCAGGATCAGTACCATACACAGTTAAACCCAGGATTTCTAGCTCATCCTTAACTTCTTTGAGTTTATCAACAACACTCAGCAATTTTTGGCAATCTCCAACCACCATTTCAAACAACTTCCTTATATCACCCGCTATATTCAACTCTACCTCCCTTATAGCATTAATGAAATCTTGGCCATCAGTGAGTTTGATGCCACCATCTATGCGCTCATGAAGGGAGGCAAGAGTGCCTTTGAAAAGTTCATTCATTTGATCAATAGCTAAAAAGATTGTGGAAAATCGTATTGTTTGGAGAATTGGAAGAGGATCCATCTCAATTCATGAGCAATGGATGGAAGGGGTTCGGCCTACTATTCCAGGAGATCACATTGAAGTTGCTACTCTATTTCATTATGGGCAGCCCCGTTTAGACTATATTCGGGATAATTATGGTTTGCATGTTCTCCATCTTATTCAGAGCCAAAATATTGTTATCTCGGATGTGCCGGATAGAATGTTTTGGACTCCTTCGAATAAAGGGCATTTCTCTGTGTCTTCAGCCTGGAAAGTTTGTAGAAAGGTGTTTCCTAGCAGCCTTATTTTTGAGTATTGCTGGAACAAGGTTATCCCTTGTAAGATATCTGTTTTCTTATGGAGGATGTTGCATAAAGGTCTCCCCACGGATTTGGCCATTCAATCTAGGGGGATTCATATTGCTTCGGCTTTCGTCTGTTGCTCTCATTGCTCTAATGAAGATATTAACCATCTTTTTGTTCATAGTCATGTGGCGGCTGAAACTTGGGATCATTTCGCTAGGATGTGTGGTGTTCCCTTGATGTCCTATAATGTTAAGTCCTTTCTTGCTAGTTGGTGGTTCTGTTGGGTATGCTTATTATAAACCACTCCTATTACCTAGATTTGATTGATCCCATAACCTAATTTTATCTTTTTGTGGACTTTAGGATATATTGTAAAGAAGTGTTAAAACTTAATTTTTAGAATAGTCCATTTTGATAGTATAGGCTTGAGTTTGATAGGCTTAAATTTTCTAAGTCTGGAATTTTAGTGGTCAAGACCTTGACCGTGAATTCACTTGACCGTGGTAGACCACCTGACCGTGGAAGACCACTTGACCGTGAATCACTTGACCGGAAGTCAGTGACCGTGAGCTTTGTGGCATATCTTAACAGGTCACATCTGACCCTCGACCGCAAGCCACTCGACCGTGAGGCCTTGACCGCAAATGATGAAGTTGTCCAAGAACCCAAGTTTATTAAAACTTAACCATGGTCAAACTATGGTTAGTTTAGAACGTTGCAGAACTTGGATCCCAAGTAATTCAAATTTGAATTCATCTAAGTGGGACCACTTGACCGTGAATCACTTAGATTGAATCAAAAGGGATACACTGGTCTAAGTCTAGGATTTATTCTTCATAGAAAGTAGGTGTTGATTCAAAGCTTCATCTCTGTAATCTGTACACTCAAGAATCAATATATACCTCCATTCAAAATCCAAGACTGACCATCTTGGTAAAGGACGTAGATCTTTTAACAGATCGAACCTTTCCAAATACTTGTGTCATTTTACTTTCTGCAAATTTACTTTCAAGTATTGTTCATCTTATTCTTTATTGTTCATATTAACTTTGTTTGTCGTTTAGTGTTTTGATCTTTTAGATTTAATAACTTGCTGTGAATTGTGTTTGTCTGTTCTCCACATTGCCTTAGCTAAAATCTGACTAACTTATCTTTTGCCAAAACTTCTAAGACAACAACTTTCAAACTCTCAACCATCTCTTGACCGCAAATCTCTTGACCGCACTTACCCTTGACCGGACTCATTTGACCGCAACTTGGTTGACCGTGAGTTCTGGTATTCCTACTCAAAGATTTTAGTCAAAACCAACTCTACCTTATTTCCATCGAAAACTTCCGCTGTGCATATTACATCATGACCGCACGGTTTATTACTCGACCGCAAACTCAAGATTGTAAGCACTTGGTTGAATTTTGAAAAAGGGTTGAAATTTTAAGTAGGCTATTCACCCCCCCCCCCTCTAGCCTCCTTTCATACCCTTGTTGTGTCTTTGGGACCAACAAGTGGTATCAGAGCAAACACCTTTATAAAACTTTTGTTTTTCAAGCTTAACAGCTTGGGTGCCGATTCAAAATGGCAAGTCAGAAAACTATGGCAACGGTTAACTTCACTCACGTTCCAGCGTTCGACGAAGATAATTTTGACGTATGGAAGCACAGCATTCTAACTCAGTTCTACTCCATGGACGAGCAACTTGGTGATTGTCTTACCATTGGACCATACTTCCCAATGAAAGCTAATTCGGATCCAGAAACCAATGGTGCAAATCCGACTATCAAGAAACCAAAAGCTGAATGGACCGATGAAGAAAAAATACGGGTTGGAATGGATGTGAAAGCAAAGAGCATACTTTTTGAGTACCTTGAGTACGTCACAGCGTCGACAGATCATGGAATGTTCTACTGCAAAAGAACTTTGGGATGCAATTGAAGATTACATCGAAGGAGATCAAGCTTGCAAGGAAAGCAAAAGGTTTGCAATTCAAAGAAGATTCAACAACTTTGATAAGATCCCCGGTGAATCACTAAGAGCCACTTACGATCGTTATTGTGAGATCGTGAGTACTTATACAGCACTCGGAAAGAAGCTTACCAAGAAAGAAATCAATGTTAATTTTCTTGCCGCTCTTGGTTCGCAATATCTACACAAAGGAAACACTCTTGAAGATACCAAGCTACTAGATGACATGTCTCTCAGAAGCCTCTATGCCAACCTCAAGGTCTTTGATATCAAGCTTAACAACATTGCTGAAATGGAAGGAAAAACAAAGAGCTTATCGTTGGTTGCTCAAAAGGAAGAAGTGATCGAGGAAGAAGATCCAAAAATCTCCACATCAGATTTACTTGATATGGATGATGATGATTTTGCTATGTTCGTGAAAATATTCCAAAAGTTCAGAAAGACAGCAAGACCCGGATCAACAAGCAAAGCTCCAACAAGGTTTTCAAGGAGAAGCCCTTCAAAGAAGAAAGAGAACCTCAACTTCTCCAAGAAGAAAGAAGATCTTGTTTGTTTTAATTGTAGGAAACCCGGTCATTTCGCTTCAGAATGCCCAATTCCCAAGTATGAGTATATGAAGAAGAAAAGCAACTTCAATCCAAGATACTCAAAGCAAAAGGGGATGGTTGCTGAAGAGGACTCTACCACAAAAGAGTTAGCTACCTGGATAGAGTCAAATTCTGATGAAAGCGATGAGGATTCTGAAGAAGGTCACATCTGTTTGGTCGTTCAGTCCGATGATGAGGATGATAATAAAAGTCGTCGCTCACCAAATGCAAAAGCTAAACGGATAAGTTATACGGCCGATGAACTTGCAGAAAAAGGATTCCTAACTCCGGTTCAAAGAATGGTGATCTTCTATTTTCAAGATGTGATGTGAGTGCAGGAAAGAAGGCTCTACTAAACCCCAAAGTGAAGGAAATTCTGTCTACCACACCACAAGTCAAATTTGACATTTCCCCCGATGAACAAGAAAAGATGTTTGCAAAAGCTGAACAGGTAATTAGTAAATTCTCTGGCATGAAGGAAGCTTTAGCACTTTCAACTGAAGAAATTTCCCAGCTTAAGACGGAGAAATCTCTATTAAGATCTGAACTCACTCTCCTTAAGGAGCAGATCAAGAGTATGACTTCTCTTACTGATCGAAACCGTTTCTTAGAAGAACAAAATGCCATATTTAAGGTTAAAAACGAAGAATTGGTTGCTGAGATAAACGACCTGAAAAGGATCACTAATGAGTGGACCAATTCTCGTGTCACTATGGAACAAATACTAGAATCCCAAAAGTCTAGTGGTGATAAAGAAGGCTTGGGATTCCAAACTAGTGACAACTTTAAATGTGCATCTTGTTGTGAAAGAGATGAGAAATTTACCCAGGAAACTTTGGAAGGGTCAAAAGCTAAACATCAAGAATCTAAGGGTAAAAGACAAGAACCAAAGAAGAAACTAGAGTTCCATTATGTCTACCCTAAGAATCAAACTGGAAAGGCTTTAAAGTTGAAAGGAAAAGCCATGGAAAATCCTACCAAAGAGGAAGACTCTTGGAAGGTACCTGATCATGACCGTGCTTCTACCTCAAAGCCCGGTCGAGTAGCCTTCCGTGGCATGTCGACCGCAAACCAAGGCAAAGCGGTCAAGTTCAAGAAATTGAACTTTGTTCCGGAGAGATCTTCCATACCAGTTAACGATGTTGTGCTCAAGACCACAACGAAGTTTGTTAACCCTCAGTTGGGTGGCTTCCACCATTGTTCCGTGTGTGATGATTATGGTCACAAGGCTGCTGAATGTCTTTTAAGATTCACACCTAATCCCAGAAGGCTTAAACCCCCTTCTGTGAGGCAAGTGTGGGTTGTTAAAAGTTGCTAACCCTTTGGACCCAAAAGAATAAAAAGGGGACCTTGTTCTTAAATGTTTATTTTATAGGTCCTCTGCTTAATGGCTGGACACTTCAAGGATAAATCAAGTTTATGGTATCTCGATAGTGGGTGCTCAAGGCACATGACCGGAGATATCAACTTATTGGAAGATGTCCGTGAAGAAAAAGGGCCATCAGTAACCTTCGGAGATAATAACAAAGGAAAGACTGTAGGATATGGAGTCATCCGAAAAGGAAAAATCACCATCCAAGAAGTCTCTCTAGTTACTGGTCTACAACACAATCTACTCTTAATATCTCAGTTCTGCGACAAAGGATTGCAATGCCACTTCACTTCAAATTTCTGTCTCATCAAAGATGGCATATCCGGCGTCACTTTGCTCAAAGGGATTCGTAAGAAAAATGTTTATATTGTTGATTTTAATTCATCATGCATTTCTTCTAATCTCTGTTTTGTAACAAAGAATGTTAGTGAAAATAGTTGGCTATGGCACAAGAGACTAAGTCTCTTGAACTTCAAATATCTCTCCAAGATTGGAAGAGACAATCTAGTTCGTGGTCTACACAAAGTAGCTGATCACCACGATGAGAAGTGCACAGCATGTCAACTAGGCAAACAACCAAAATCGTCTTTCTCCAGCAAGACGACCCCTTCAACTTCAAGATGTTTGCAATTACTTCACATGGATCTGTTTGGACCTGTTACTACCGCAAGTATTGGTGGAAATAGATATACATTAGTTGTGGTAGATGATTATTCAAGATATACGTGGGTTGAAATGATGATCTCAAAGGATGATTGCTATGACATTTTGACCGCGCTCTTCAGACAGCTCCAAACACAAAAGGAAGATGACATCGTTAATGTTCGATCCGACAACGGTACATAATTCAAGAACAATGGTGTTGCTCAATACTGTGATGATCATGGTATTGACCACAACTTCTCTGCTGCTGGAGTTCCACAACAAAACGGTGTTGTGGAAAGGAAGAACAGAACGTTGATAGAGGCTGGAAAGACTATGATTGCTGAAGCAAAGCTACCTCAATACTTTTGGGCTGAAGCCGTCAACACAGCATGCTTCACTCAAATAGATCCCTCATCAACAAGACCTACAACAAAACTCCTTATGAACTTTGGAGAGGAAGAACCCCCAACATAGCATACTTCAAGATATTTGGATGCAAATGCTTCATACTCTACAACGGTAAAGAACATCGAGGTAAATTTGCTCCTAAGGACGATGAAGGTATATTTATTGGGTATGCTAAACACTCAAAAGCTTTTCGTGTATTTAATAAAACCACTCTTAAGATAGTTGAATCTGTCCATGTTACTTTTGATGAACATTCTCTCCTTGAGCCACATATGGCTCCAAATGTTACTGATGATTTTGTTGAGCTTAATGAGATAGGTACAAATCAACCACAAAATCAATCAACTCAAGGAAACCCATCTACCTCAACTTCACCTCCATCTACCTCATATGAAGCACCAGAAACTACCACATCTGCTGCTACCTCAAATGGAGCTGAAGTTGAAACACCCATCAATGTGGAAGAACCTATCCCTCAAATTACTTATGATTGGGATGGCACAAATGATGTACCACTAGAAGATTTACAACCACCATCAACTCAACCAGATATACCTCAAGAAGTTCGTGAGGTTAGAGATCACCCAATTCAGAATATCATTGGTGATTTGCATTCTGGTGTTTGAACAAGAAGATCAAACTATGATGCACTTACAGCATTTATATCTCAAGTTGAACCCAAGAAAGTTGATGAAGCACTCCAAGACTCAAGTTGGGTTGTTGCTATGCAAGAAGAGCTCAACCAATTTGAAAGATGCAAAGTTTGGACCTTAGTTCCAAGGCCTCAAGATCAAGGAGTGATTGGTACAAAGTGGGTGTTCCGAAACAAGATGGATGAGAATGGAAGCATCACAAGGAACAAAGGTAGGTTGGTTGCACAAGGATACAGACAAGAAGAAGGCATTGATTATGATGAAACTTTTGCCCCCGTTGCAAGACTTGAAGCTATAAGGATATTTTTAGCTTATGCCTCTTACAAAAGATTCAAGCTATATCAAATGGATGTGAAGAGTGCATTCCTCAACGGTGAACTTCAAGAAACAGTCTTTGTTGCTCAACCACCCGGATTTGAAGACCCCAAATTTCCAAATCATGTTTACAAACTTCGTAAAGCTTTGTATGGACTCAAACAAGCTCCACGTGCATGGTATGATACGCTATCTAAATTTCTCCTAGAGAAAGGCTTCAAGCGTGGTAAGATCGACACAACTTTATTCATTGCTAAATATCATGATCATACTTTACTCGTTCAAATATATGTAGATGATATTATTTTTGGTTCTACTAATGAATTGTTGTGTAAGCGATTTGAGAAGCTAATGAAAGGCAAATTTGAAATGAGCATGATGGGAGAATTGACATTCTTCCTTGGGCTACAAATTAAACAATGTGCTGAAGGCATCTTCCTCAACCAAGCAAAGTACACAAAGGATCTTATCAAGAAATTTGGACTTGAAAATGCAAAGGCATACGACACTCCTATGGCTACTGGTAACAAGCTAGATAAAGACTTGAAAGGTAAGAAGGTTGATCAAACCTTATATCGAGGTATGATTGGCTCTCTCCTCTACTTAACTGCTAGTAGGCCAGATATCATGTTTAGTGTTTGCGTTTGTGCTCGTTATCAAGCTGATCCTAGAGAAGCACATCTTATTGCTGTTAAACGTATTATTCGATATCTATCTGGGACTATTAACCTTGGACTTTGGTACTCCAAAGATTCGAACTTTGATCCTACAGGTTACTCAGATGCAGATTATGCAGCATGTACAATAGACAGGAAAAGCACGAGTGGAACATGTCATTTTCTTGGAAATCGACTAGTTTCATGGGCAAGCAAGAAATAAGCCTCAGTCTCTGTATCTACCACTGAAGCTGAATATATAGCTGCTGCTGCCAAGTGCTATGGATGAAGCAACAATTGGTCGACTACGGAATTAAAGAAGAAAATTGTCCAATTTATTGTGACAACACATCTACCATTGCTGTCTCCAACAACCCTGTCATGCATTCAAAGACCAAACACATTGATATCAAATACCACTTTCTCAAGGATCATGTGGAAAAAGGTAATATCCATCTAGAGTATGTGAGTACTAACAATCAAATTGCAGATATTCTCACCAAGGCTCTGGATTCCAAGAGATTTAGGTATCTTAGAGGAGAGATGGGTATGCTAGAACTTTAATTACTTGTCCATATACTTTGATTGTGCTAATGTCTTATGTTTTCTCTAAAGTCCAAAACCAAGTAGGTCTCAACGGTCGATTACCATCTCACCGGTCAAGTAATTCCGGTCGAAGCATCAAAATCTATCAAAGCTTACTGACCTCATCAATGCTGACCGCATAAATGTCGACCGCTCATATGCTAACCCCCCATTAACCGCATACAAAGATGTAATTTGTTCAGGCTTTAAAGAAGCCGACCGCATGGGAAAATGATGATATTCGTTCACTGCTTTAAAGAAGCATACATTGGCCAAGGTAACATTCTTGACCGCAAATATTCACGGTCAAGCACCTGACCGCAAAAGTTTGGTGACCAGGTAAGTATTTCTAACTTAGCAAATTTTAGGATCCTCCTAGTCATCCAAAGGGGTAATTTTGTAATTTCCTCTTTTCCCTCGTTTTCATTTAATTCAAATCATTTGCAATTAATTTTATTCCCTTATTTATGTTCGCCGTCACTATCCATGCATTATGGCAAAAGGACATCTCTGGTCAAAAGTTTTTCTCTGGTCAAATCTCTGAGTTTTTGCAGAGTTAACCTCCCACTTCTTTCTGCATAAAACCGTTCCACTACCCCTCACCTCTAGCTCTCTGTATTTTTATCAGAAACCCCCCTTCCTCACTTTCTCTCTCTACTCACTGTCTCTCTCTACTCTCTCTCTACAAACCCAGTTCACCCTCTCTCCATTCCTTCATCATTTCACTCTCACTTTCTCTATAAATGGCACCAAAATCAACTCAACCAACGAAATCATCTAAGAAATCACAACAACAACTCTCTGAAGACACAATGGTATGATTTCTTGACCCAAAACTCTCCTATTTTCAGCTTTTCGTTTTTGTTTTTGGCGGGTTTCAACAACCCTTCATATTCTAATGTCTTGATTCAATTTCTGGATTGTTATATGCTTTGATAATGCTCATTCTAGTTATTTTCATGATTTCGAGTTCCATATAGTGCTTAGATTCATATTCTAGTTGATAAATCTCTCTATGCCATGATTTCTTTTAAAGCCTTTTGGTTAAACTTCGACCGCATCTCCTGTTTTTACTCCATCAGGTTCCCCTATGCAAGGCAACCGTGATGAGGATATTAATGTTCTCCCTACTCAACCGCACCGTCAAAGAGCAAAGCACACTCTTGACTTAGTTGATGAACCAGATGATGTGGAGATAGTAGAATCAAGTGGTGAATCTGGTAATCAAGATATTGAAGGTGATGTTGAACATGTTGAGAAAATTGTGAATATTGACAGCCCTGATTTTAGTGATAATGATCAAGTCCATCCTGTTGAGGCGACCACGGATCAAGACAAGTCTACTAATGTTGAACTTCAGGGTCACGGTCAAGATGGCGACCGTGTACCCAGTGACCATAATGATGTATTAACCAAGTCTCCTGCTCCCTCATCCCCTCAGTCTACTCAAGCTCCTCCGACCGCTTCTGGTACGGTCGATCAAATGGCTCACATTTTAACTGCTATTGAGTTCTTGATACTCAAGGTGAGGTTGCAAAGCTTGCTGCAAACCAGATTAAGTTGCAGAATGAGGTTGATCAGCTCAAGACTTCTGTTGTTGAGACCATTAAGGGGGAGAGTCAGAACATAACAAAGGCTATTCTTGAAAGTCTAGCTACCGTGAATCCCAACATTGCCTTGACCGCATCCACTTCTACCACTTCTCTCACCCGTGCTGATCTTAAACAGGAACTCAAGGCACAATCCAATTCCATTGACCGTTCACTGGTCAAGACAATTGATGAAGCTGGCAAAGAAATGTCAAAGGTGATGACAGGCAACAAGAATTTTCTATTTGAGAAGATGGATAAGGTCAAGACCTCTCTCAAAGCAGAAATCAACGCAAGTGTTTCTGTTGGTTTGTTATCGGTCGCAGAAAAGTTCACGCCCAAGATAGAAGCTATGAGGCAAGCTATGCAAGTCCACACCCAACGGCATGAAGGTCAAACTTCCAAGATTGATAGAGTTTATGAAATTGCTAACTCAAATGTGCAGGAAGTCATTAACAAAATTTCAACTCTTCAATTGACCGTGGATAGCATTGCTGGATCTCAAGGCTCCTCATCTCAAAATCAAGCGACCGGACATGGGAACAGACTTGCTGCTGATGAAGATGAAGGTGAAGACAGCTTTGAATTTCCAACTGTGAACAGGGACTTCCTCGAAATCAATGATCTCAAGGACCCCATCATCATTCCTGGAGTTGGCCTCTCAAAGAAATTTGGTTACTTTGAAGGAGATCCATACTTGGGTTGACCGCATCATTTGAATATGACCGTATGTGGTCATTTGAAACTTTGTTATTGATTTGTGATGTCCCAAAACAATTTTACATTTATGTTTGTCCCAAAACAATTTACTTTTATGTTTGTTTTTATTTGGATCTGTAAAAACTTAATCCCTCTTTTGGTTCTGCACTCCCTATACGTGAATGGATATTTATGAGTGCCTCTTTGATGCATTTGCTTATTGTCATTTTCTCTAAAAATGCATTCAAACCTTATATGTCTATCTTGCTAGGATTAGTTTTTTTTTATCCTTTTAGGCTGATAGAAATCTATGACACTGGCTTAGAGTGTGCATTGACTTGGGGCATGAAATTAATAAAATATTATTTTCTTGAAAACATGTTATTACCAAGTACAATGAATTAGCCTTTGTTATAGTAGGTAATGGTCTCAATCAAATAGGGGGAGATTGTTGGGTATGCTTATTATAAACCACTCCTATTACCTAGATTTGATTGATCCCATAACCTAATTTTATCTTTTTGTGGACTTTAGGATATATTGTAAAGAAGTGTTAAAACTTCATTTTTAGAATAGTCCATTTTGATAGTATAGGCTTGAGTTTGATAGGCTTAAATTTTCTAAGTCTGGAATTTTAGTGGTCAAGACCTTGACCGTGAATTCACTTGACCGTGGTAGACCACCTGACCGTGGAAGACCACTTGACCGTGAATCACTTGACCGGAAGTCAGTGACCGTGAGCTTTGTGGCATATCTTAATAGGTCACATCTGACCCCTCGACCGCAAGCCACTCGACCGTGAGGCCTTAACCGCAAATGATGAAGTTGTCCAAGAACCCAAGTTTGTTAAAACTTAACCATGGTCAAACTATGGTTAGTTTAGAACGTTGCAGAACTTGGATCCCAAGTAATTCAAATTTGAATTCATCTAAGTGGGACCACCTCTTATCTGCAAAAAGGACAAACTCAGATTGAGCTCTAATCAGAATTCAACAGCTCATTGTCCTTCAACTTGGAGCCCAAGTAAATCCAACAGCTATTTTCTCATTCAAGGCTATAAATAGCCCTTAAGTTCTTCATTGAACTGAGCTGAGATTAAATAGAGAGAAATTGCTGTTAAAATACTTGGTGATTGAAGATCATACTCAAGATTTCCAGAATCCTTTGAATCTTCAAAGAACTCACCTTCAAACCTTTAAAGATCTCCAGCAACAAACAAGTCATCTCAAGCCTTGTAACACATAAGATTCTTTAGGCTCTAAATCATATAGATTTTAAAGAGCTTCAGATTCTTACACACACACTCACCCCAATTGATCAATCACTTAGATTGAATCAAAAGGGATACACTGGTCTAAGTCTAGGATTTATTCTTCATAGAAAGTAGGTGTTGATTCAAAGCTTCATCTCTGTAATCTGTACACTCAAGAATCAATATATACCTCCATTCAAAATCCAAGACTGACCATCTTGGTAAAGGACGTAGATCTTTTAACAGATCGAACCTTTCCAAATACTTGTGTCATTTTACTTTCTGCAAATTTACTTTCAATTATTGTTCATCTTATTCTTTATTGTTCATATTAACTTTGTTTGTCGTTTAGTGTTTTGATCTTTCAGATTTAATAACTTGCTGTGAATTGTGTTTGTCTGTTCTCCACATTGCCTTAGCTAAAATCTGACTAACTTATCTTTTGCCAAAACTTCTAAGACAACAACTTTCAAACTCTCAACCATCTCTTGACCGCACTTACCCTTGACTGGACTCATTTGACCGCAACTTGGTTGACCGTGAGTTCTGGTATTCCTACTCAGAGATTTTAGTCAAAACCAACTCTACCTTATTTCCATCGAAAACTTCTGCTGTGCATATTACATCATGACCGCACGGTTTATTACTCGACCGCAAACTCAAGATTGTAAGCACTTGGTTGAATTTTGAAAAAGGGTTGAAATTTTAAGTAGGCTATTCACTCCCCCTCTAGCCTCCTTTCATACCCTTGTTGTGTCTTTGGGACCAACAAGTGGTATCAGAGCAAACACCTTTATAAAACTTTTGTTTTTCAAGCTTAACAGCTTGGGTGCCGATTCAAAATGGCAAGTCAGAAAACTATGGCAACGGTTAACTTCACTCACGTTCCAGCGTTCGACGAAGATAATTTTGACGTATGGAAGCACAGCATTCTAACTCAGTTCTACTCCATGGACGAGCAACTTGGTGATTGTCTTACCATTGGACCATACTTCCCAATGAAAGCTAATCCGGATCCAGAAACCAATGGTGCAAATCCGACTATCAAGAAACCAAAAGCTGAATGGACCGATGAAGAGAAAAGACGGGTTGGAATGGATGTGAAAGCAAAGAGCATACTTTTGAGTACCTTGAGTACGTCACAGCGTCGACAGATCATGGAATGTTCTACTGCAAAAGAACTTTGGGATGCAATTGAAGATTACATCGAAGGAGATCAAGCTTGCAAGGAAAGCAAAAGGTTTGCAATTCAAAGAAGATTCAACAACTTTGCTAAGATCCCCGGTGAATCACTAAGAGCCACTTACGATCGTTATTGTGAGATCGTGAGTACTTATACAGCACTCGGAAAGAAGCTTACCAAGAAAGAAATCAATGTTAATTTTCTTGCCGCTCTTGGTTCGCAATATCTACACAAAGGAAACACTCTTGAAGATACCAAGCTACTAGATGACATGTCTCTCAGAAGCCTCTATGCCAACCTCAAGGTCTTTGATATCAAGCTTAACAACATTGCTGAAATGGAAGGAAAAACAAAGAGCTTATCGTTGGTTGCTCAAAAGGAAGAAGTGATCGAGGAAGAAGATCCAAAAATCTCCACATCAGATTTACTTGATATGGATGATGATGATTTTGCTATGTTCGTGAAAATATTCCAAAAGTTCAGAAAGACAGCAAGACCCGGATCAACAAGAAAAGCTCCAACAAGGTTTTCAAGGAGCAGCCCTTCAAAGAAGAAAGAGAACTTCAACTTCTCCAAGAAGAAAGAAGATCTTGTTTGTTTTAATTGCAGGAAACCCGGTCATTTCGCTTCAGAATGCCCAATTCCCAAGTATGAGTATATGAAGAAGAAAAGCAACTTCAATCCAAGATACTCAAAGCAAAAGGGGATGGTTGCTGAAGAGGACTCTACCACAAAAGAGTTAGCTACCTGGATAGAGTCAAATTCTGATGAAAGCGATGTGGATTCTGAAGAAGGTCACATCTGTTTGGTCGTTCAGTCCGATGATGAGGATGATAATAAAAGTCGTCGCTCACCAAATGCAAAAGCTAAACGGATAAGTTATACGGCCGATGAACTTGCAGAAAAAGGATTCCTAACTCCGGTTCAAAAGAATGGTGATCTTCTATTTTCAAGATGTGATGTGAGTGCAGGAAAGAAGGCTCTACTAAACCCCAAAGTGAAGGAAATTCTGTCTACCACACCACAAGTCAAATTTGACATTTCCCCCGATGAACAAGAAAAGATGTTTGCAAAAGCTGAACAGGTAATTAGTAAATTCTCTGGCATGAAGGAAGCTTTATCACTTTCAACTGAAGAAATTTCCCAGCTTAAGACGGAGAAATCTCTATTAAGATCTGAACTCACTCTCCTTAAGGAGCAGATCAAGAGTATGACTTCTCTTACTGATCGAAACCGTTTCTTAGAAGAACAAAATGCCATATTTAAGGTTAAAAACGAAGAATTGGTTGCTGAGATAAACGACCTGAAAAGGATCACTAATGAGTGGACCAATTCTCGTGTCACTATGGAACAAATACTAGAATCCCAAAAGTCTAGTGGTGATAAAGAAGGCTTGGGATTCCAAACTAGTGACAACTTTAAATGTGCATCTTGTTGTGAAAGAGATGAGAAATTTACCCAGGAAACTTTGGAAGGGTCAAAAGCTAAACATCAAGAATCTAAGGGTAAAAGACAAGAACCAAGAAGAAACTAGAGTTCCATTATGTCTACCCTAAGAATCAAACTGGAAAGGCTTTAAAGTTGAAAGGAAAAGCCATGGAAAATCCTACCAAAGAGGAAGACTCTTGGAAGGTACCTGATCATGACCGTGCTTCTACCTCAAAGCCCGGTCGAGTAGCCTTCCGTGGCATGTCGACCGCAAACTAAGGCAAAGCGGTCAAGTTCAAGAAATTGAACTTTGTTCCGGAGAGATCTTCCATACCAGTTAACGATGTTGTGCTCAAGACCACAACGAAGTTTGTTAACCCTCAGTTGGGTGGCTTCCACCATTGTTCCGTGTGTGATGATTATGGTCACAAGGCTGCTGAATGTCTTTTAAGATTCACACCTAATCCCAGAAGGCTTAAACCCCCTTCTGTGAGGCAAGTGTGGGTTGTTAAAAGTTGCTAACCCTTTGGACCCAAAAGAATAAAAAAGGGGACCTTGTTCTTAAATGTTTATTTTATAGGTCCTCTGCTTAATGGCTGGACACTTCAAGGATAAATCAAGTTTATGGTATCTCGATAGTGGGTGCTCAAGGCACATGACCGGAGATATCAACTTATTGGAAGATGTCCGTGAAGAAAAAGGGCCATCAGTAACCTTCGGAGATAATAACAAAGGAAAGACTGTAGGATATGGAGTCATCCGAAAAGGAAAAATCACCATCCAAGAAGTCTCTCTAGTTACTGGTCTACAACACAATCTACTCTTAATATCTCAGTTCTGCGACAAAGGATTGCAATGCCACTACACTTCAAATTTCTGTCTCATCAAAGATGGCATATCCGGTGTCACTTTGCTCAAAGGGATTCGTAAGAAAAATGTTTATATTGTTGATTTTAATTCATCATGCATTTCTTCTAATCTCTGTTTTGTAGCAAAGAATGTTAGTGAAAATAGTTGGCTATGGCACAAGAGACTAAGTCTCTTGAACTTCAAATATCTCTCCAAGATTGGAAGAGACAATCTAGTTCGTGGTCTACACAAAGTAGCTGATCACCACGATGAGAAGTGCACAGCATGTCAACTAGGCAAACAATCAAAATCGTCTTTCTCCAGCAAGACGACCCCTTCAACTTCAAGATGTTTGCAATTACTTCACATGGATCTGTTTGGACCTGTTACTACCGCAAGTATTGGTGGAAATAGATATACATTAGTTGTGGTAGATGATTTTTCAAGATATACGTGGGTTGAAATGATGATCTCAAAGGATGATTGCTATGACATTTTGACCGCGCTCTTCAGACAGCTCCAAACACAAAAGGAAGATGACATCGTTAGTGTTCGATCCGACAACGGTACATAATTCAAGAACAATGGTGTTGCTCAATACTATGATGATCATGGTATTGACCACAACTTCTCTGCTGCTGGAGTTCCACAACAAAACGGTGTTGTGGAAAGGAAGAACAGAACGTTGATAGAGGCTGGAAAGACTATGATTGCTGAAGCAAAGCTACCTCAATACTTTTGGGCTGAAGCCGTCAACACAGCATGCTTCACTCATCACAGTATTGAGCAACACCATTGTTCTTGAATTAAAGCAAAGTTTGATAACATTCGGATGTCTTCTAGGGAGATTATTCGAAGTGTTATAGACCAGATTGCCAATGTTGTTTCGGCTTTCAACTTGAGTTTCAGTTACTCAAATTTCGAAGGCCATATTCTTCGGCTTTTCAAGATTCCTATGGCTCATGATTCTATTCGACAATTGAGAATTGTCCATTGGCGTCCTCCTATTACTGATTTCATTAAGCTTAACACGGATGGGGCATCAAAAGGTAACCCGGGTTTGTCTTCTGGTGGGGGAATTTTCCGTAATAAGCAGGGGAAGTCGTTATTTGCCTTCTCAAAATTCTATGGTCATGGTTCCAATATGATTGCGGAAGCTAAGGCTGTCCTTAATGGGTTGATTTATGCTTCTCGCTTTGGTATTTCTTCTCTTTAGCTTGAAATTGATTCTGAAGTCCTTTTAAATATCTTAATCCATGATTATAAAATTCCATGGAGTATTTGGTATGAGATTTTGCATATTAAAAGACCTTTATCCCAGATTAGAGTGCATGTTACTCACATTCTCCGTGAAGGGAATCAAGTTGCCGATGGTTTGGCTAATGCTGCTGCGGCTTCTAGAACAAACTCAGAGTTCTATTCCTTTGGTGACCTTCATTTCTCTTGCAAAGGCGCGTAGAACTTAAACAGGCTTGATGTCCCTTATGTTAGACTTTGATTTTTATGGCTAGATTCTTGTATAGGTTGGTTCTTTTATTTGGTAGCCTCCCCTCCTGTTTTTGTAGAGATCCTTACAGCTTGTGTAAGGCCTCTCCCCTAGCTTATTTTCTCAGGTGGTTATGGCCGTCATGTCCCTCACCTCGTTTGTATTTTCTTTCTATCATTAATAAAATCTAGGGAGTTCCATCTCCTTTCGCCAAAAAAAAAAAAAAATCCATTGTTGAGGAGTCAGGAAATGTTTGTCCTTGATATTGCATCTATGCGCGCCATCTCCCCCTTAATGGCAGCAATCTCATCAGCTTGCTGAGTAAGCATGGAAGTATGAAGCTCTAATTGTGAGTTCATTTGAGCTTGGCCTTGCTGGAGTTGCTGTAGAAGTGAAATAACAACACTCATATCAGGAGTGGTAGGAGGAGGCGCATGAGAAGTACGGGGCGCAGGAGGTGGAGGTAGATAATCATCACTTGAAGTAGGCTCCACTGAAATACTAGGGGGCGCAGAAGGTGAGTTGCGCCTTAAAGGATCTGGCTCCCCCTGAGCTGTATCTTCACTAAATTCACCAAATAAATCAGCTGATATTTGGTCTTTAAGACTTTGACATTCAGAGGATAGATTAGCAGGAGTGTTGATAGGCGTTTGAACAGTAGGAGGCGCATTAGTGGCAGGCGCGCGTACATCAGCGCTAGACCCTGCACCTTTGCGCCTTTCAGACTTGGATAAGTCAGCAGCCTATTTCAATCTGAAGTCTTCATCTCTTTTCTTCTGCGCTTCCAGTCTACTGGCTTCCTTAGCACGCTTCAGTTCCTTCTCTTCTTCAGTTTTAACTCTTGGGCGCTTAGGGGGTTTGCTTGTTCCTTCTGCAACCCTTTTTTCTTTCCCTTTTTTTGTGCCTGGAACAGCTGTTGGTTCTGCGCGAGGTTCTGCTTCAGTGTCTGCGCCTTCTTCTGAGCCATCTGCATCGTCGTCTGATTCAGTGGCTTCATCAACCAACTGAGCACCCTTTATCCTAGGCGCGCGCTTTTCCATGCACTTCTTGCGCCTTTTCAAGACAAGGTTATCTTTCCCAAAAACTGGAACTTCAGTGGTTTGATAAGCTGGGTTCTGAGCGAGGAAATTAGCAAGAGCAGGATAAGTGAGAAATATCTTCGTGAGTATTCCGCAGTGAGTTTTGAACTTCGTCTTCCCTTCAGACTTGTTCTTGTTATACTTATCAATTTGGTCAGATAAAGTTTTGAACAAAATCTGAGGCCAATTCAATCTGGTTTTTCCCATGATGGCAGCAGTATACTCCCACTGCTCTACGGTGAATCTATTCGCATTTCCGGTTTTAAACACAATTGAAGTATCAACCAGATGCGCTATATGAGCGAGCAGGTCACCACCATCCTTTATCTCAACATTTTTGATGTTATTCAGAAGAGTAGGGACTTTGAGATAAGTACGCGCCACTGCATTCTGATCTGCAACTTAGTAAGAGTTCGGTTGACCAGAAACACCCTGAGGGCCAGTAGTGCTAAAACTCACTATATTCTTGATTGTGCCCGTAGAGATAGTGATAGGAATATTCTGAACTGTGGCGCATATCCGGTAGCGCACGAATCCATCTGCTGGAGTCTCAACTAGAGCTGCTGTTGAGAAAAATTCATCAACAAGGAGCGGAGAATAGAATGGTTGATCCAGCGTGAAAAGAGGAGTGAGTCCAGCGGTGTGAAGGGTTGAGAGATTTTCAAGCCCCATTGGATCAAGTGAAAGCTCAGCAAGATCTATCGTCTCACCAGGTCTGAAATTAGCAGGATCCTGAAAACATAACAATGATTTAAGTTAGGAGTGTATAAGGCGCATAGAATCATAAAATGAGCTAAAGTATAGAATAGGCGCAGGACAATATATAGGCGCATAAGAAATAGCATGCGCATACTAATATTAGGCGCATATATGTTGTAGGCGCATACAAATACAAGGCGCATAATATGGTTCTATGAAATATACCAAGTAAAAATTAAACATAAGAATTTGACTAAGTAAAATTTAGGCGCATAAAATGATTAGGCACATAATGTCTCTAGGGTCATGAGTTGATTGAGGCGCATAACATTTGTATTTGCATAGGGCGCATACAATTATTACGCGCATGAATCAAGTAATGCGCATAAAGTCATAGGGCGCATAACCGACTAGGCGCATAAATCAACACTCAGGCGCATATTTATGTAAAATTCATACTAAGTATAAAAACACACAAAGACATATCAAACATGCATATGTAAGTTTTAAGAATCAAAATATGAAAGTTTTGAAAAACAAGTTTTGAAAATTTTGAAACCCAAGTCATGCAAAAATAACGAAGAACACGAAGAACATGCTTGAGTGCTTGAAGAACATCAAGAACACCAAGAACACATAATTCGTGAAACTTCACCAAATCAAGCATACAATATATCAAAATGATCGCAATAAGACAAGGATCACAAATATGTAACTCAAAACAAGTAAAACTCAACAACAAATCCAGAAAATGGATTCAAAGATCCGAAAATTCGAAAAGTCAAAAATCTAAGATTTTCAAATTCGCAAAATATAATGCATTGATCGTTGAAAAGTTTAGTTATAAAGAATCTAAAACACAAATCGAACATAACCTAACAAACGATTTTGAAAACGGAGCACCGAGGCAAGATTAACCAAGAGAATATGATCCGGGTTTTTTTTTGAAAATACGAAGAACAGAAAAAAAAATGACGGGAAAAAAATTCAGAAATCTAGGAGATTAAGGGTTAGGAATTTATACCATTTCGTCTTGGGTTGTCTTTGTAGATCGTTTAGGACCCATAAATATATATAGAATCGAAAATGAGAAAGAAACAATGAAAATGAGGAGAAAGAAAGAGAGAGAAACCGGATAGAGAGAGAGTAGAGTAGAGGGAGGCGGAAATGATGAAGGAGAGAGAGAGAGAGAGAGGAAATATATAAGTTAGGAAAAAAAAAATTAGCACAAATAAGAAAATAATAGGGATAAAATTTTAAAAAGATGAGAAGTTGAAAGGATGGGCATTAATGAGGGGAAAAAGTTTTCGGCTCATCATGGCTATAAAGGACGACGCATTAATGAGGGATTTTTGGAGATGATGGCTATTTAATGCTGAATGACCCAAAGTACTTTGATGTGACATTTTGGGTAAGGGAAAAACTGCTCCACTTTCCCTTTAAGTGTATGAGCAATTTTGACTAATTTTTGCACAAACCCCAAAAACATCTATTTTGGTGTATGTTTGGGGTGCAAGAAATAAATCCCCAGAAAATAAAATTTTTGAAAAACGTAAAACGAGGGAAAAATTAATTGCACAAGTACCCTTGAACAATTAATGGAATGTCAAAAGACAAAGATTCTATAATAAACAAAAACAATCATACCTGGTACTTGTGAAAAATTGAATACGTTCAATCATTGAAATAATCAATTTTGAGCATTGATTGAGCCGTAATATTAACTGCACGCATGGGAGGCGCATAACACTTATGGGCGCGTATGAATAATAGGGCGCATAAGGCTTTGAGCGCGCATAAGTAGTAGGTTGCATTGGATGCTAGGCGCGCATAAAAGAGTAGAGCGCGCAGTGAGTGTAGGGCGCGCAAGGTATTGGGCGCGCAGGGTTTGCTTGAAACTTGAAATGATTTATCATTTTAACCTAATATACTCATATAACTCAACAAAACATAAAATCATTAGTATTGACAAAACTGTAATGAATTTTAGTTGAGTTCAAGCATACCCATTTCACCTCTCAAAAATATGAACCGTTTCGCGTCAAGTGCTTTCGTTAGAATGTTGGCGATTTGATAGTCGGTTCCCATGTGTTCTAAATGAATATTGCCTTTCTCCACGTGGTCTTTGAGGAAGTGATATTTGATGTCAATGTGTTTTGGTCTTGGAGTGCATGACAGGATTTTCAGAAACCGCAATTGTTGATGTATTGTCGCAGTAGATGGGACAATTTTCTTTGATGATATCATAGTCCACCAATTGCTGCTTCATCCATAGTATTTGACATCAACAACTTCCCGCAGCGATATATTCAGCTTCGGTTGTTGAGACAGATAAGAAGCTTGTTTCTTACTTGCCCATGACACAAGTCGATATCCGAGGAAATGACAAGTGCCACTTGTGCTTTTCCTATCAATAGTGCACGCTGCATAATCCGCATCTGAATAACCTACAAGTTTAAAGTTCGAATCTTTGGTGTACCAAAGTCCAAGGTTAACAGTACCGGAGAGATATCTTATAATTCGTTTCACAGCAATTAAGTGCGCTTCTCTAGGGTCAGATTGATAACGAGCGGAAACACAAACACAAAACATAATATCAGGCCTACTAGCAGTAAGATAAAGGAGTGAGCCATTCATACCTCGATAGAGCATTTGATCAACACGTTTACCTTTTAAATCTTTCTCGAGTTTGTTGCCGGTAGCCATTGGAGTATCGTATGCTTTGGCGTTTTCAAGTCCAAATTTCTTGATTAAGTCCTTTGTATATTTGGCTTGATTGATGAATATGCCTTCAATCATTTGCTTGATTTGAAGCCCGAGGAAGAATGTGAGTTCTCCCATCATGCTCATTTCAAACTTGCTCTTCATTAGTTTCTCAAAGCGCTTGCACAACAATTCATTAGTAGAACCAAATATAATATCATCAATATAAATTTGAACAAGTAATTTATGACCATTATGTTTGGCAATGAAAAGAGTTGTATCGATTTTACCGCGAGTGAAGCCTTTTTCAATGACAAACTTTGATAGTGTATTGTACCATGCTCCTGGTGCTTGTTTGAGTCCATACAAAGCTTTCTGGAGTTTGTACACATGATTTGGAAATTGTGAATCTTCAAACCCAGGTGGTTGAGCACGTAGACTTGTTCTTGGAGTTCACCATTTAGAAACGCGCTCTTCACATCCATTTGATATAACTGAAGTTCTTGTGAGCTGCGTAGCCAGAAATAATCTGATAGCTTCAGTCTTGCTACTGGCGCGAAAGTTTCATCATAATCAATTCCTTCTTCTTGCCTATAGCCTTGTGCAACCAATCTTGCTTTGTTTCTTGTGATGGTTCCTGTCACGACCCGAAATCTAGGCTCTATTTTATTAGTAATAAATAGTTATTATTTATTTATTTGCTTAAATATTTATTTAAATTATTATTTATTTAAATATTCATGTGTGCATTTTATGTTTCATAATAATTATGCCTAGCATTTTATTGGGTCATTTGTGCTAGTGTAGTATTAGTTGGTCTTAGTTGTTAGTAGAAAGTATTAGAATTGGGTAATTGGTGGGGAAGGGGCCTAAGTGTAAAGTTTTTCCTAATAATCCCCCCTACTCCCTCTCTTCCCCTCACTTTCCCCTCACCCAAATCCCATTCCCAGCTCAATCTCTCTCTCTCTCCAAAAGGTAAGTTTTCTCATCTTCTTCCTTCTCTCTTCATTTCCTCCATCTTCCTCTCATTATTGTTCATTTCTTAAAACGTGAACCTTGTTTAGATCGTCGATAGGATCGCGTAGAACCAAAAAGAATCGAATTCCGTCAACTTTGAAATTTATCAAGTAAGTTACTTTTCCCCATTTAAATGCTAAAATGTTCATATCATGTTTATATGATGATTAATGTGTTATATTTGAAGTTTGGTGAGTTTGCAATTTGTTTGGAATTTATGGAGTTTTTGGTTGAAAATGGTGAATTGATGAATACCTTGATTTAATCTTGGGTTTGGTTGATTAAGGGTGTTGTTAAGGTCCCCTCTTTGTTTAAATAATGTTTGGGTACCTTAGAATCTTGTTGGGAGTGTTGGATTTTGGGTGTTTTGTGTTTTGGGTTGAAAATGGAAGAACCCATGTTGTTCTTCCCGATTTCTGGCGATTCCGGCATGTTGGGCGACCGCACAAAAATTCCTGGGCGGCCGCGCATCTTTCTGAGAGTTTTTGTTCTTGTTTTGAGGTACTTTGGGCGACCGCACAACCCATCGTGGGCGGCCGCACAGATCTCTGAAAAATGTACATTTTGTTAAATTGTGTGACTAAAGAATGCGTTGTGATCCAATTCTTGGGTGTCCTCCTAGTTGACCCTAGTGATCATCGTAGTACACTCTAGTGATAGAATTGGGTTCTTTGCGATCAAGTTTGTGTTTGAGCATCTTGTGATGGGTTCGTGATTGTTCCAATCGGATTGATGTTGGATAAGACTTGGTCTATGTTTTAGGTGATATCCTATAGCACCTAGAGGGTGGTTTTGGAACACTAAAATGTAGGGTTTAGTCCGGTCGTGATCATGTTCTAATAAGGGTAATCTTTTGGATTCGTTTGGGGTGTTTAGAGTTGGTTCGTTATGGACGAAGGTAAAGCGTGAATTGGCGATTGGTTACTTACGGTTTGATAAATCTTAAGGTGTATTCATTCTGATTTCCTACTTTGGAATTCCAGGTGTAAGAGATGGTTGAGTCCATGGTTCTAGTATATCTTTATGAGTAAATGTCTAGGGTCATTTTGGTATAGTAATTGTGCTAATTGTGAGCGACCGTTTGGGTTGTGCTCTTTGTGATTAACTTGTGGGTATCATAGTTAGGAGGTATTTGGTACGTGCCTTGTCTTGGAATCATCTTGTTTTGACGTTTATCGTTGTTGTGCTCTTTTATGAGAAACTTCTTGTGTTCGTTGTTGTTGAACTCTTTATGAGTAATCGTTTGCATCTTTATGGTGATTAATTGGTGTGGTTCCCTACTTTGGAATCCTTTGTTGTTTATCGTGCTAGTATTTTATTACTTAGCCTTTACGTGAAAGCCCAGCTGGCATTGTGTGTGTTTTCGGGCGATGCGAAATATTATGATGGCACAAGCCAAGTCCATTATGATGTTGACCATTGTTTTGCCCAATTATTACCCTCCTCCAGATTGGCCTTGGATGTGAGAAGAGCTAGCTCCTTTGTGTGCATTTTAGCTTCTTGGAGCATGACTTTGTGGCATGTCTCCCGTCCTTTGTGACACTTCTTTTGGGTCATTGATTCCGGTACCGGGGGTATTCTCTTAAGCTTTTATGCTACTATGAAGATGGTTTGATGGGTTGATTGATTGATTGGTCGGTTCTGACCGGGATTTTCTCTTCAAGCTTTCATGCTGCTATGAAGATGTTGATTGTTGATTATTGAAGCTGCGCAGCGACCTTTATTTGGTTCTTTCAGTTGGGTGAAACCTTGGCTATGTATCCACTTATGAGTGTTTATTTCAGCTTTATGTGTTGCATGTTGAGCTGGTCGTTATTTCCAACCGGTATGGGACGGTTGGCGATAGGGAGCCTCTCATTTGTTGTTATATGTTTATTTATATGATTGATTATTGGATATTACTGTTTGACAGCATGTCACTTATTATTCCGCTGCTATCTATCTTATGTTAATTGCTATCGGTCATTGCATATTAGCATGTCATGTAGTTGCATTAGTAACTTACTGAGATTTATTCTCACCCCGTTTCTTGTTTCAAATTGTTTTTCCTTAACCCCCCCCCCAGGAGGAAAAGGATTAGGATTCGCGGTTCGAGGAGGACGTCGAGAGGATTGAGATTTTGGGGCAGGTTGTTATAGATCGGTTTACATTATTTAAATGTATAACCTTTTGGGGATAGTTTTACCACTATTGACGTCATTATGAATTGTAATACTTTGTATCTTTAATTGTGAGCTTGTGGAGCTTACACTAGTGGTTTTATGGTGTTGTTAAACTTGGATTTTCCAAACCTTGTATTAAAATCTTTTGGTTCAAAAATGGAATTTTTAACTTCTTTATTTTAGAGTTTTGGTTTTAAGTCGACGTCCAGATCGCGTATCCCGGACCCGCGGGTTCGGGGTCGCGACAGTTCCATTCTCATCCATCTTGTTTCTGAACACCCATTTCGTACCAATCGCTCCTTGATTATTTGGTCTTGGAACAAGAGTCCAAACCTTACATCGTTCAAATTGATTGAGTTCTTCTTGCATAGCAACAACCCAATTAGGATCTTGGAGCGCTTCATCATCCTTCTTTGGTTCAATTTGAGAGATGAATGCAGTGTAAGCATCAAAGTTTGTAGCTCTCCTTGTACGAACACCAACGTTTAGATCACCAATGATATTATTGATTGGGTGACCTCTAACTTCACGAATTTCCGGAGGTAAGTTAGGTTGAGTCGTAGTGATTTGAAGGTCTTCAATTGGTACATCTTCACCAGATTCTAAATCATCAAAGTTTAGGGGTTGAATTGGTGTAGAGTTGAAACTTGGGTTTACACCAGATGCAGCTGAAGATATAGGCTCATGAGAGGAATCAAGAGGCGCAACATGTGAGTGAGGCGCAACTGATGACTCATGGGGTGTGCCATATGAGGAATTTGGCGCAACTGATGTTGATGGATTTCCTTGAGTTGATAGATTTTGCTCTTGTGTAGGCGCAACATAAATAGGAGCACCTGTATCATTTAGCTCAACAGAATCATCAGCAACATTTGGAGCCAAATATGGCTCAAGGAGAGAATGTTCATCAAATGTAACATGTACATATTCAACTATAACTAATGTAGTCCTATTAAAAACGCGAAAAGCTTTAGAATGTTTGGCATACCCAATAAAATACCTTCGTCGGCTTTGGCATCGAATTTACCTCTATGTTCGTTTCCGTTGTAGAGGATATAACATTTGCAACCAAAGATCTTGAAGAATGCAATGTTGGGAGTTCTACCACGCCAAAGTTCATACGGAGTCTTGTTATGAAGTTTGTTGATGAGGGAACGATTTTGAGTAAAACATGCTGTGTTGATAGCTTATTCCCAAAAGTACTTAGGCAATTTCGATTCAGCTATCATCGTCTTTCCCGCTTCAATCAACGTTCTATTCTTTCTTTCCACAACCCTATTTTGTTGAGGAACTCCATCGGTTGAGAAGTTGTGATCTATCCCATGATCGTCGCAATATCGAGCAACACCGTTGTTCTTGAATTCTGTTCCATTGTCGGATCGAACACTAACGATGTCATCTTCTTTTTGGGTTTGGAGCAATCTGAATAAGGTGGTCAAAATGTCGTAACAATCGTCTTTTGAGATCATCATTTCCACCCATGTATATCTTGAATAATCATCCACCACAACTAGAGTATACTTGTTTTTGCGAATACTTGCAGTGGTGACTGATCCAAATAGATCAATGTGAAGCAGTTGCAAACATCAAGAAATTGAAGGATTGGTCTTGCTGGAGAAAGATTTCTTCGGTTGTTTGCCAAGTTGACACGCGGCGGACTTCTTGTCATGATGATCAGCAACCTTGGGAAGTCCTTTAACAAGGTTATTCCTGCTGAGTTTAGATAGATATTTGAAGTTCAAGTGACTTAAGCGCTTGTGCCACAGCCAACTATTTTCGCTCACACTTTTAGCTACAAAACAAAGATTAGTACTAGAGTTCATACTATAGAAATTAATAATGTAAATATTTGTTTTACGATATCCCGTGAGTAATGTAGCTCCAGTTTTGCCATTCTTGATAAGACATTGAGTTGAGGTGAAATGGCATTCTAATCCTTTGTCGCAAAATTGAGATATGGATAATAAATTGTGCTTGAGCCCTTCGACGAGAGAGACTCTTTCAATGCACACTTTGTCTTTCTTGAGCTTTCCATATGCAACAACTTGACCTTTGTTATTATCACCAAATGTTACTGAGGGACCTCTTTCTTCATGGACATCTTCTAATAAGGATTCATCTCCAGTCATGTGTCTTGAACACCCACTATCGAGAATCCATTCATAATTTCTAGCTTTTGAAGATCCATCCATGAAACAAAGAACCTGAAATATAGACATTTAAGCAGGTCCCCTTTATTCCTTTTGGGTCCTAGGTTAGCAACTTTTGACAACCCACTCTTGCTTGACCTTAGGGTTTTTACGTCCTTTGGCATTGGGAGTGAATCGCAAAAGGAATTCCACGGCCTTGTGTCCAGAACAATCACAAATGGAACAATGATGAAAGCCACCAATCACATGAGTTTTCACAAACTCTTTACTTTTCTTTTGGATAGCATTCTTCTTTGGGTTAGATGGACTAGCCTTAACAAAATCCTTCTTTTGAAATTTTTGAGCGCTTGATCTAGGAGGGCGCATAGGGCTAGGAGGCGCACGGCGATGAGGCGCGTGGCTTCTAGGCGCATAATGAGCATTCGGAGAAGGAGCGCGCTTTGTTTCAAGAGGGATTTTGCTAGAGGATGATTCATCTGTAGCTATATCTTTCCCATTAGCTTTCCCAAATTGCTTCGTTGGGTAGACATATTGGAATGTTTGTCTCTTGACTTTTCCTGTCCTTTACCCATTGAATTAAAATGTTTTTCCTTGGGAATTTCAAAAGTTTGCTGGTTAGAAAATTCACTCTCTCTTTCAGCACAGACATCACATTTAAAGTTGTCACTAGTTGATGAGAATCCCAAGCCACTTTTATCCCCACTGACTTTTTGGGACTCAAATATATTCTCCACAGTGAAACGAGAATTGGACCACTCATTTGTAATCTTTTTAAGATCAGTAATTTGAGCAACAAATTCATCGTTTTGAACTTTAAAAAGTGAGTTCTGTTCTGTTAGAAAAGTGTTTTTAACAGTAAGAGGAGTCATGCTCTTTATCTGCTCCTTAAGGAGGGTGAGTTCAGATTTAAGTAGATATTTCTCGGTCTTAAGCTGGGAAATTTCATCACATGATAGTGCTAAAGCTTCCTTCATACTATCAAATCTAGTGATTACCTTTTCAGCCTTTTTGAACATTTTTTCTTGTTCAACAATCATTTCATCATCATTGATTTTGGAGATTGGAGCAGTTGGTTCAACTTGAGGTCTAATGTATGCTCCTTTTCTCAACTTGTTCCTTGCACTAAGATCACATCGTGAGAATAACAATCCACCATCGCTTTGAGCCGGAGTGAGAAATCCTTGTTCAATGAGCTCGCTGATGGTTGGTCCTTTCTTCCTTTTCTCTTCTTGAAAACCTGCAGATTTCTTGATAGGTTTATTCAAGGCATTCATATCAGGAACATCCTTGGAGAAGTCATCATCAGAATCATAAGTATCAACTTCATCAGCATTTGCCATCAAACAAACGAGTCCATCATCGGAATCTTCATCGCTCTCATCTGAGTCTGTTTCAATCCAAGTGTTCTGCTCATTTGCTAGTGCTTCTTCTTCCGCAACCATTCCCTTGTGTCGAGTGAATTTGGGAGAGAACTTGGGAGTATGGCTGCTCTTCTTTTACATATATTCAAATTTTGGAGTTGGGCAGCTTGAAGCAAAGTGTCCTGGTTTCCTGCAATTAAAACAAACAAGGTCTTCTTTTCTTTTTGAGTCACTGCTCCTCGTGAACTTTGGAGGAGCTCTGCTGGTAGATCCTTGAAATTTGCTTGTTGAGCCGGGCTTGGTAAATTTTCTAAACTTCTGGAATCTCTTCACAAATAAAGCGAAGTCTTCATCGTCCATGTCCAATAGCTCAGAAGTAGAAATTTTGGGATCGGAACTTTTCTCATCATGAGTAGGCGCAGGCGCAGAAACATGCGCCTCTTCTCTTTGCGCCACCATTGCTATGGATTTTGATTTTCCTTCAGTTTCACTAATTCGCTGAAGTTTGAGCTCATAAACTTTGAGATTTGCATAAAGGTTCCTTAAAGTCCATACATCTAGAGTTCCAGCGTCTTCAAGAGCGCTGGATTTATGTAGGTATCTTGATCCAAAAGGTTGGAGAAAATTGACATTCAAATCCTTGTTAGAAAACTTCATGGCAAGTGAAATACATAGATTTATAATTTCACAGTAGCGTTCATAAGTTTGTCTTAAAGTTTCACCGGGGAGTTGAGAGAAATTGTTGAATCTCTTTTTTACTTTATATTTCTTGTCCTCCTTGCAGACGGTGTCTCCTTCTATATGCTCTTCAATAGCATCCCATAGCTCATTGGCGATAGCACAGTGCATGACTTGTTGTTTCATAGCCGTGCTTAGAGTGCTTAGAAGAATGTTTCTTGCTTTGCCTTCATTTGCAACTCTTCTTGTTTCTTCCTCAGTCCATTCTTCTTTTGGTTTCTTGACGGCTGGTTGAACAGCATTTGTGCGCGGATTTACATTCGCTTTCATAGGAATGTAAGGTCCATAAACCACGGTGTCATGAAGTCTTTCATCGATTGAGTTGAGATGAGTTAAGATGCTGAATTTACACACGTCAAAATGATCTTCATCAAAGACCGGAACATGAGTGTAGTTTGCAGTTGCCATAGGTTTTGAGTTTGCCATTTAGAATCGGCACCCAAGCTGTTAAGCTTGAAAAACAAAAGTGTTTTATAAAGGTGTTTGCTTTGATACCACTTGTTTCTCCCAAAGGGCAATAAGGGTATGAAAAATAGCTGGAGGGGGGGGTGAATAGCTGTTTTAAAATTCTTTTCGTACCCTTGATAAACTCAATTGCAAATGCGCACTTTATCAAGTAAGCATTATGATATGCGCCTAAGTGAGTGAGTGAAATGCACAGCGGAATTTAGTAATGTAAATAGGCGCAAAGTATGATAAAGGGGGCGCACACACACTCTAAGTATTTTTGCTCAAAGTGGGTGAAATAAGAAACTAAGGCAAATGATATAACAAACACAACACAATTCAATCAATCAATCTACAATAAATAAACAAGCAAGTAGTTAGATATGATATGAACTTGAAAGGAAATAGCAAGATATGAACAAGAGCTATTTGGAGAGGTTCGATCGGGAAAATGATCTACGTCCTCTACCAAGATGGTTAGTCTTGGATTTCTAATGGAGATCTTATATAATGAGTGAGTGTTACAAATTACAACTTTTGAGCTTATACACTAACTCAAGATCTATTTCTATGAATGAACAAATCCAAAACAATAACCGGTGTATCTCTTAAAGAAAGATCTAAGTGATCAAACTTAAAGAGGTGCGTGTGTGATTTTAGATTCAAGGCTCTTTAGATCTTTGAGATTGAGAGCACAAGAAAACTAAAGTGTTATAGCTTGAGGATCTGGGCTAAGGATGAAGTTATGAAGATGTTCTTGAGAATTCTGGAAATAACAAAGGCAATCTTCAAATCTTCAACAAATGCTTGAGAGAGAAATTCTTGAAATTCTTAGCAACTTCAAATGGTTGAAGTTATGGGGTATTTATAGTAGAGCCCCAAAAACTAGCCGTTGGAAATCCTTGGTGAGTCAGAGAAAGGACGGATGTGCTGTCGCTTATTGAGTGGAGCACGTGTCCTTTTATATCCGTTAGACACATAACACAAATATGACCGTTATGGACAGATGTCGCTTGGAAGAAACTAGGCATGCAATCTCCACAATCAATATGAATTTTTTCAGGTAACCTTTTAAGAAGATCAACTTGCACAAGAACTTTAGCTACACTTGGCTGGGATAATTCTGCAGTAGCCTTATCGATTGACATAGGCTTTCCAAAAATCCGAGCCAAAGAAACAAGAAAATTTTATTAAATAAATGCACAGGAAGCCCTGGTAAACTTACCCAAACCGGGACAATAGAAGAGTCGGTTTGTGGCTTCCAAGAAGGGGTCCAAACTGAAGTTCTCATTGGAAAGCGATGGACATACCACACCTCTCTAGTCCATAGTCTTTGGAAATCCTCCTCATTAGTTAATTGAATCAGCATGTGTCTTGTATCAAGATGACCAAGCTTGTACTCACCTTTTAATTGAAATTGTGTGAAGGCGATTCTAGCAGCCTCCATGGTAGGCCTTCCATTGGTAAATTTTCCAACAAGAGTCCAAGCAAAGGGGCGGGCAAAAGCATCAATTGCTTCCTTTGAAAGTTTTAGAGATGGTACTCCCTTATGCGTAGCAGCAGGAAGAAGAGGTATGTCTTGAATTGGAAGCGTACGAGGTTGTGATACCAATGACGCAAAGGATTTGCTAGGCGTAGGGTTTGTTTGTAGCGGAGGGTGTGCGAAATCTGGTTAGTAGAGGAATTAGGGTTAGCACCATGCAATGACGGCACACTAACGCTAGGGTTTCCAAGAGGCGGCTTAGATTTATCGGGGAAAAGGGAATCGGGTTGATGATTAGGGATAGGGTTAGGATTCAAAGACTGCAAGGGTGGGAATTCAGCCGGAGCAGCCATGAAAGAGGGCTGCTGGCAATCAAGATCTAGGGAAACCCTAGGAGAACGAAGACCCTAGAGAGAGAAAGCTAGAGAGAGAAATCTGTAATCTTCTTGGCATCGATTCTATCAAGGGACCCCATGTAAGGTGGTTTTTGACTTGAATGAGTCGGGTAAGGTTTGACATGGGTAGGCCAAGAGGTAGGTCATCTAAGGTTGGTTAGCTTGACTAAAGGTGGGGTCAAGAGGAATGATTGACCTAGATGGATCAAAATGGCGGGTTGACCTAGATGGGTCGAGGTAGAGGTTTGACCTAGACGGGTCAAGGTGACGGGTTGACCTAGATGAGTCGAGAGGTAGGTCAGTTGACCAAAGTTGGCCAAAGTTTGACCTAGACGGGATGGCATTGAGTAAGTTGACCTAGGAAGGTCAGAGGTTAACTAGGGTTGACCTAGACGGGTCAAGGGTTGACTAGAGTTGATCTAGGGTAGACTAGGTTGACCTAGACGGGTCGAAGGTTGACTAGAGTTGATCTAGGGTAGACTAGGTTGACCTAGACGGGTTGACCTAGACGGGTCTAAGGTCTGACTAGAGTTGATCTAGGGTAGACACATGCAATATGATGAATGATTTTAGTTAAGATTAGGATAACTTGTTTTGATAAGTGTTCTTAACTCAATCAAGGTGCATGGTTTAGAAACAAACAAGGATTAACCTCAACCGCTCACAAGCGAAAACGGCGAGTTAGATAGCCCGGGTGCCACGAAGATAGAGGCGACAAGATCACCAAAATTTGTGCACTCAACGGAGTATCCAGTAGGGTGTGCAGTGTGACACGGACTAGTGGTAGTGTGCCATTTGATTACGTATTTTTAGGAATGATATGCAATGTTTTTTTTTTGGCGAAAGGAGATGGTACTCCCTAGATTTTATTAATTAAAAAGAGAAATACAATACGAGGTGGGGGACATGACAGCCTTAACCACCGGAGAAAAAACCTAAAGGGGAGGCCTTACACACGTCGTAAGGTCCTCTACAAAAATGGGAAGGGGTTCTACAAAATAAGACAGGAAAGAAATTATACTCTAACATTAGGATAAAGAGCTTTATCAAGCTTAAGAGGGCCCTTGCACTTGCGAGGGAGGCTATGAAGATGAGGAAAAACACAATCAGCCATCTTATCCACCACTTCATTTGCTAGTAAATCAGCAACCTTATTTCCTTCACGGTAAATATGAGAGATCCTAATCTGAATTAAGGACATTAGGCGCTTTATCTCTTCAATTTGGTACCACACAACCCAAGGAGTATTATAACAACCATTAAGAATCTTGACCACTACTTCAGAATCAAGTTCTAACCATAAAACGTTATATCCTCTAGCAATAGCAAAACGCTGTTAAAAGTCCACTGACTTTCTTTCTTCTTCCAGATAATTCTCATTTTGTCTGGTGTCTCTTCCGTTTCTGGATAAGTTCTTAACCTTCAACATTCTAGATTAGCATTACATTTATTACAGCCTTTCCAAGTTACTATCTTTGCTGAGTATAAATGAGGGTGTTGTCTCCACTTGAATGTGTGTGAAGTGAAGCAATCCAGTCCTCTTCAATATAGTTCATTGTCAATAGTTCTGTCCAAAAGTGTCCAGTTAGTATTGTGAGTCTTTTAGTAGCTTGTAATTGGAGTCTTGGTGTCTTGTAGTTGATTGGCTTTGTATCAAGCAATTTCTGTCATTAATAAAATTTCTTTATTTCGAGTCTCACCACTTCCGACTTTGTGTTCTTCAATTGGTATCAAGAGCTTGCATTGATCGGTCCTTCTGGTTCAGGCTCCAAGACTAGTTCAAGTACAGTTAGCAAGGGTGTTGCTGTACGGTGTGTCAAAAGGTGACAGGTGGTTCGAGCAGGAGACAACCAGGAATATGGCGGATATGGGTGTTGTAAGTTTTATGGAGAAACTCAACCAATCGAATTACAGCACGTGGAAGACTCGTATGCAGTTCTACTTGAAGGGTCAAGACTTGTGGGATGTCGTTCATGGAAATGCGGTTACAGAACCAACAGAAGTGGAAGCACTAAGAAGGTGGAACATCAAATGCGGAAAGGCGATGTATGCACTGTCGGTTACCGTTGAAGATGAGTTGTTGCAACACATTAAAGATGCGAAGACACCCAAGGAGGCGTGGGACACCTTGGAGACTGTGTTTGCTAAGACTAACGATGCCAAGCTCCAGCGACTCGAGAATGAATTCTTGTCCATCTCGCAGCAGCAAATGGCAGTTAGTAAGTATTTTGTCAAAGTTAAATCTTTAGCAGAAGAAATTACGAAACTAGATCCTGAAAATCCTATCAGCGAGACTAGATTAAGGAGAAAGATTATTCACGGCTTGAGGCCTGAGTTTCAAGGAATAATCACCTCAATTCGTGGATGGGCAACACAGCCAACTCTACCAGAGTTGGAAAATCTTTTGGCAAATCAGGAGGCCCTTAATCATGAGACATCTGAACTCTCGATTAAAGATGAGGAGACTGCTCTCTTTACTAAACGAATTAATGGGAGACGAGGAGCTGCGAGATCACGAGGTGGTCATAAAGAAACACTTGATCAAACAAATGAACATGATAAGAGTTATAAACCAGAAGCAAGTGATTCACAAGAGAGAGACTTGCAGCAAGGGGGAGCTCGTCATTTTAAGGAAAAAGACAGGAAAAATCAGCGCTGGAATGTAGAGTGCTACAACTGCCACAAGAAGGGCCATTATGCTCGTGATTGCCCATCAAGACGAGCTGAAGGGAATGCAGTAACGTCAGCCAAGACGAGTCCTGAAAGTGAAGATGAATGGGATTTTGAAGTCTCGCTTGCAATCGGGGAGGAGGAGGAAGAGTGTGAGGAAGAGCTTGCCGCACCATGCATGGTCAAGCCCATAGAAGAAAAGGTAGCACTTGTAAGTGTAAGTGAAAAGTTAATTGATTATAATAAAGACTGGATAGTAGATTCTGGATGCTCAAATCACATGACAGGAGACAAAGAGAAGCTGTCAAGTATCGCGAAATACAATAGGGGAAGAGTTGTGGTGATTGCCAATAACTCAAAATTGCCAATCACTCACACCGGAAAAACGATGATAACGCCGCGGTTTAACTCAGACAAAGTGGAGTTGGAGAATGTCTACCATGTACCGGGCATGAAGAAGAACTTGTTATCTGTGTCACAATTGACTACTTCGGGAAAGTATGTGGTGTTCGGTCTAGATGATATGAAGGTGTACCATAGTCTCCAATCAAAGACAAGACCAATCATGGAAGGTCGTCGTGTGGAGTCTATATATGTAATGTCAGCACAAGAGGCATATGTCGATCGTACAAGAAGGAATGAGACTGCAGATTTGTGGCATGCAAGGCTAGGCCACGTAAGCTATCATATGTTGAAGGGGATGATAAAAAGGTCAATGCTTAAGGGTCTTCCCCAACTAGAGGTACGTGATGATACTATATGTGCTGGATGCCAATATGGTAAAGCTCATCAATTACCATACGAGGAATCAAAGTATCAAGCCAAAGTACCACTGGAATTGGTGCATTCAGATGTGTTTGGTCGCATAAAGCAGGAGTCAATTAGTGGATGTCGATACATGATAGTCTTCATAGACGACTTTTCAAGATATGTATGGGTTGATTTTATGAAAGAGAAGTCCGAAGCCTTTTATAAATTTAAGGAGTTTAAGGAAAGAGCAGAAAGAGAAATAGGGAGGAAGATTCAGACTCTACGGACAGACAATGGGGGAGAATATACGTCAAAAGAGTTCTCCAAATACCTTCAAGAGTGCATGATTCGTCGCCAGCTCACATGTCCCCGAACCCCGCAGCAGAATGGAGTTGCAGAGCGGAAGAATAGGCATCTTGCTGAAATTTGCAGAAGTATGCTACATGCCAAGAATGTGCCAGCAAAATATTGGGTAGAATGTATGAAGACAACCGTGTACGTAATAAATAGACTCCCACAAGCAAGGTTGAAGTTCGTCTCACCACATGAGAAGCTCTGGAATATCAAACCCACAGTAAGTCATTTTCGTGTTTTTGGTTGTGTTTGCTACGTATTTGTTCCAGATAACCTACGTAGCAAATTTGATAAGAAGGCTATACGGTGCATTTTTGTGGGTTATGATAATGAGAGAAAGGGGTGGAAATGTTGTGATCCCACAACAAATCTCTGCTATGTGTCGCGAAATGTTGTATTTGATGAAGCATCTTCATGGTGGTCATCACAAGCTGATTTATTGCCAGATTCAAAAGAAATGGAAGAAGTACAAAAAGAAAAATTAGATAAAGGTCAGAACCATTTGAGACCGGGTAGAGAGGAGTCAAGTTTAGATAAAGATCAGTTGAGCCCAAGAAGAGATGAGTCAAGCTTAAGGCCTGTTAATCACCTAACTCCACTTGATGAATCAGCTGAAGAAGTAACCTGTGAGGAAGTTTCAAGTGCAAGTCCACCTCCAAAGACGAGGCGAGTTAGAGACTTATATGCTCGTTGTAATTTATGCATGGTTGAACCAGAGACTTTTGAGGAAGCAGCAAAGGAAGGATTTTGGAGAAAGGCTATGGAAGAGGAGATACATGCATTGAAGCAGAATGAAACTTGGGACTTGGTACCGAAGCCGAAAGATGTTCAACCCATATCATGCAAATGGGTATTCAAAGTGAAGACTAGAGCTGATGGGTCAATAGAAAGGTATAAAGCCCGTCTGGTAGCTCGTGGATTTTCACAACAGTATGGTCTCGATTACGATGAGACATTTAGCCCTGTGGCAAAAATCACTACAATACGAGTTTTGCTAGCACTTGCAGCTAGTAAGGTATGGAAGTTGTGGCAACTAGATGTCAAGAATGCATTCTTGCATGGAGAATTAGATCGAGAGATTTACATGGAGCAGCCTAAAGGGTTCGAGAACACTTCCCATCCTGAGTTTGTGTGCAAGTTAAAGAAAGCTCTATATGGGCTTAAGCAGGCACCGAGAGCCTGGTATGGTAAAATCGCAGAATTTTTAACACAAAGTGGCTTCTCCGTGACGGCAGCAGATTCAAGCCTATTTGTGAAGTCAAAAGCTGGAAAACTCACTATAGTACTTGTTTATGTTGATGATCTCATCATCACCGGAGATGACATTCAGGAGATTCATCAAGTAAGGGAAAATCTCTCTGTACGCTTTCAAATGAAGGAGCTTGGAGAGTTGAGGCATTTTCTCGGTTTAGAGATTGAGTATACCAATGAAGGATTGTTCTTGTGCCAGCAAAAGTACGCTCGAAATTTGTTGGAGAAGTTTGGAATGCTGGAGTGCAAAGAAATGACAACTCCAATGGAGGTTAATAAGAAGCTATGTTCAGCCGAAGGTCGCGACATCGAGGATTGCACTGGTTATAGAAAGTTAGTTGGCAGCTTGATTTATCTTACCTTGACTCGGCCAGATTTATCATTCGCAGTTGGAGTTGTGAGCAGATACATGCAGAAGCCAAGGAAGCCTCACTTAGAAGCTGCTAAGAGAATACTAAGGTACGTAAAAAGTACACAGGATTATGGAATTCTTTATAAGAAAGGAGCCTTGTTAGGAGTAACTGGGTACTGTGATGCGGACTATGCTGGAGATCACGACACAAGGCGATCCACTACTGGATACGTATTCTCTCTTGGCTCTGGGTAGTATCATGGTGTAGTAAGAGACAAGAAACGGTCTCGCTTTCTAGTACGGAAGCGGAATATCGAGCAGCAGCAACTGCAGCACAAGAGTTAGTTTGGTTAAAGCAACTGATGGAGGATCTTCAGCAACCAATTAGTCTTCCCATAGAGTTGAATTGTGATAACCAGTCAGCCATATGTTTGGCTGAGAACCCTGTGTTTCACTCAAGGACCAAACATGTTGAGGTACATCATCACTTTCTACGGGAGAAGGTACTACGTGGGGATATTAAGATGAAGCATGTAAAAACTGAAGACCAAGTTGCAGACGTTCTCACGAAGAGCTTAAGCCTGGCGAAGTTCGAAGCATTTCGAGATCAACTTGGAATGATGTCAAGTTTGAGAAAGTAGTCAGTGAGGGGGAGTGTTAAAAGTCCACTGACTTTCTTTCTTCTTCCAGATAATTCTCATTTTGTCTGGTGTCTCTTCCGTTTCTGGATAAGTTCTTAACCTTCAACATTCTAGATTAGCATTACATTTATTACAGCCTTTCCAAGTTACTATCTTTGCTGAGTATAAATGAGGGTGTTGTCTCCACTTGAATGTGTGTGAAGTGAAGCAATCCAGTCCTCCTCAATATAGTTCATTGTCAATAGTTCTGTCCAAAAGTGTCCAGTTAGTATTGTGAGTCTTTTAGTAGCTTGTAATTGGAGTCTTGGTGTCTTGTAGTTGATTGGCTTTGTATCAAGCAATTTATGTCATTAATAAAATTTCTTTATTTCGAGTCTCACCACTTCCGACTTTGTGTTCTTCAAACGCAGCCCATCCACAACAGCCCTTACTTCAGCCATAGTATTGGAAGCATGACCATAAAAGTGAGCAAAAGCAAAGAGAAACTCACCATTATGCCCTCGAAACACACCACCACCCACAGCCAAACCTGGATTGCCTCTAGAAGCACCATCAGTATTAAGCTTTACCATTCCAAAATCTGGGGGGCGCCAAAAAATGAGTTTCATAGGGACAATCTTTATAGGGCCTGACTTAATGTTAAAAAACTGAGATAAATGAGCATCAATGCTATGAAAAGACAACCCATGGCCTTTGGAAGTGACTATAATCTGCTCTTTCACCGCTTGAATAACCCGAGAAGGATTAGGATCAATACCATCAAAATAACACTTATTCCTGTGTTTCCAAAGCTCCCACACAATAAAAATAGGAAGAATTTTAAAAATCCACTTCCCAAAGGTTCCTCCATGCACGGGTTTAGATGAAAACCAAGAAACCAGCCGATGTGGTAGATTGACTCCACGAAGAGGGACACCGATGAGGTTTGCAAGAGAAGACCAAACAAAGCAAGCAACTTCACCATGTAATAGAATATGATCGAGGGTTTCTAAATGAGGAGAGATAGGGCAGAAATAACATTTAGAAACAGGTGAAATACCTTTTCGCATAATGTTATCGTCCGTTGGAACGCCCCCTTTCAAAGCTTTCCAAAGAAAAATGGAAATTTTTTGAGGGATGTGTTTGTGCCAACACCAAGAAAAGACCATACTCCGAGGCCTTGAAGCCCTACACTCCCTCCAAGCCGAAGCAATAGAAAATTTACCATTGGTAGATGGGGTCCAAAAAGCCAAATCAGAATTGTTAACAATCTGAATTTGAGTAGTTTGAATGGCCTCAAGCACATGCTCTCCATAAGTATTCCGAATAAAATCAACCCTAGGAATGCCATTGTCAAATAACGAAAAAACTTGAACATGATCAGGAGTGGGCCACGAAATACCATGCAACCATTTCTCTTGGACAGAAATCTCACCCGAACCAACACCCTAAACCATACGCTCTTCAATGAAGTCTTTAACCCCAACCATACGACGCCAAACATGAGAGCAGCCCAGCCGTGTAGTTGCATCCATAGGATGAGAGTTATGGCAATATTTCTCTTTGAGGAAATCCACCCATAACGAATCTGAAGTTCTAAACTGCCACCACAATTTCATCACAAAGGCCATTGACATATCATGAAAAGACCGAAGTCCAAGACCTCCTTCATCCGTAGGGAAGAAAAATTCCTTAGAGGCAATCCAATGACACTTATGGCTTCCATCAACATTACTCCAGAAAAAAATTAGAAATCATGCGCACTATGGACTTGATAACACACTTGGGAGGGTCTAGGAGAGACATATAATAAATAGGAATAGCTTGTAGGCAATGCTTAATAAGAATAAGCTTTGCACCCGGAGATAGAATTTTGCCATTCCACAAATCCAATATTTTTCGAAGCTTTCTCATAACCGGATCAAATAAGGATTGCACTTTACGACCAGAATAGATAGGGCATCCAAGGTAAATGATAGGAAGATCTTTCTTTTGGAAGCCCGTTGCATGAGAAATTATCTGATCTCTAGCATTATCCATTTTGCCGGTGATAAAGCAAGATTTACCCACATTAATGAGTTCGCCAGAAAACTGTTGATATTGTTTTAAGAACTCCATGTGAGCAAGAAGAGAAGGGCTTCTACCATTGCAAAAAATAATGATATCATCGGCATAAGAAAGATGAGAAATCACCGGGACATGAAGCTAACTCGTATGATAAGCAAGATGAGGCCTATTAGCATGAAGGGCATTCAAACCCCGACTCAAAACCTTGGCAGCCACTATGAAAAGACTTGGGGAGATAGGATCCCCTTGTCTTAAGCCTCGAGTAGAATGAAAATATCCACAAGCTTCCCCATTGATCAAAATAGAAAACCAACTATAAGCAATGCAGCGGTGAATAAGATCAATCCACACTTCAGAAAAACCAAAGCTCCTCAAAACTTTAATAAGGGCAAACCAGGACAAACGGTCATAAGCCTTTGCCATGTCCAGCTTAAGAGCAATATTAGATCCAAAAACTTTTTTATTGATGGATTGCATGAGTTCTTGAGCTAATAAGACGTTTTCATGAATTAAACGCCCCTTAACAAAGCCACTTTGCTGGGGAGAGATAATACGAGGAAGAATCATAGCAAGGCGATTAGTAAGGAGTTTTGTGATTACCTTATTAGAAAAATTGCATAAGCTGATTGGCCTAAGATCAGAGAAGGAAGTAGGAGCAGCAACTTTTGGGATAGTGACAATAAGGGTACTCGTCCAACTACGTGGCATGTGAAAGCCCGAGAAGAATTCAAGCACTGAACAATAAAGATCTGAGCAGATTATATCCCAGCAAGAATGATAAAATTCTCCGGTAAACCCATCCGGACCCGCTACCCGCTGCACTAGTTCCACTCATAGAAAAAACAACTTGTTTCAGCTCTTCCAAAGAAGGAGGAGCAGTTAACAAATCATTCTCCTCTTCAGTAATAGTGTTAGGAATGTGAACAAGAATATCATTAGGAGGAGTGTCATGATTTCCTGTTAATTGGTCCGAGTAAAAATCAATGGCAGCCCTTTGAATATCTTCAGAGCTAGAAACCCAAACACCTTGTCTATCACGAATTCTATGCAACATTAGCTTTTGACGCTTCTTTTTGACATATGAGTGAAAAAAATTTGTACTTCGATCACCATCTTTTATCCAATGGAGATTTGCTTTTTGTATCCAAAACTCTTCCTCAATCTTTAACTTATATTGCAGATTAGCATAAGCTAGGTGTAATGCAGCCCGGTTATCATCACAAGGATTTTGCTCAAACAAAAGCTCTTTAGCATACACATCATCCTCCGCAATTTTAACTTGTTGATCTACCTTCCCGAAAACATTACGATTCCAATCTTGCAGTACCCTTTAAACCCGAATCAGCTTCTTAGCAAATTTAACCATAGGTCTTCCCCCATACAAGGATTCATTCCAGGATTGAGAGAAGTCTACTAGCATAACAATTCATAGTTATAGTATCTAAGCATGAATCAAACACAATCAGAGCAGATCTCAGAACATTTAAAGCATGCTATAAACATATAAACATGCAGGAAATCGTTAGAACCAGATTTGCAGATAAAGGGAGCCGTACGGCTTGACAGCCGGCGTATGGAGGATAGGGAGGCATGCGGTGCTTAATTACAGAAATGCCAAAAAATGCATAAGTACAGTTTTTTAAAGAAAAAGAGTGCGCGGGGTAGTTAGAACATATATAAAAATCATGAAGTAAATGAAAGTTAGACCCTCTTAAGTTTTGAAAAAAAGGTTTTTCGAAAACAAGTCCCCAGCAGAGTCGCTACTGTGAATACGCCTGATTGAAAATTGAGAGTCGCCACGTTGTTTTATTTGTTGTTAAAATATTGAGAAAACCATTTATGAGAATAATAGGGTTCGGGGTGTGTGTGTGTGTGTGTGTGTTTGAGACTGGATCCGAAGATTGCCTACATTCTTCTTATCATGAGAAGCTCAGGTCGGTGTAGTTCATTGATGAATTATAATGGGGAGAGATGAAGCGGGATCATGCATATAGAGGGGAAAGATTAGGTTTAGACGTAGTTCCTAGATCATATTAGGGTTTAATGAAACCCTAGGATCATCATTGGCTATGGCATGTGCACATAAATAGGGATTACAATCCTAGATCTAGCATATGATATATGATAAGTCGTAAATCTAGCATTATAATAAGAACATCATGAATACATATGAATGAACACATAAATATGAAGATCGCTACCCTAAATATAGCATTAATGTAAGTAATATGTGACCTAGATCTGGTGCGGGTTTCGTGGAAACCCTAGATCATCATCGGTCACGAATATGAATGATGAACAAAACCCTAGATCTAACAATATATGAATGAATATAATAGATCTAAGTAGTTAAGTAGTAAGAACCCGTTACCAAATCGATTAAAGAGGCTTCGAAGGTTGAATCTTCACTACTTTGGTTTATGGTGTTGGATATTATGCCCTAGGTCCTTGAGAAAGGCCTATGCGTTATATCATAGCTTCGTTGTTATAGAGAAAACAAACCCGATTATTATATTTTTTGCATGTTTATTATAATAATTATTGTACCTAGCACTTATGAAGGGCTAGCATGAGTTTAATGGATAATCATATGATGATTATAGCGCATAGGATGAGGATTAAACTTGTGGGTACATGTTGGAGAACAAGTACTGGATAGATCCGTTATGAGATTTATGTCATGGTCAAATGTCATAATTAAATCTCATAATAGTTATATCATATATCCTTAGACCTGAGATTATCATAGTCTTCCAGATGATGAACATTATGTTTGACGTACTCAAACGCTACCCCTAACCGGGTGGTTATAAAGGCTACGATTGGCATAATCGGATTCTTGTAGGGAAGAATGATAAGTCAAGATGGGATTTGTCCCTCTTTCAAGAGAGATATCTGCTTGGCCACTCGATGAGTGAGATTGATAATAGTGTACGGCCGTACCCAAATGAATTTAAGTGTTCAATGTTATTTGCTCATATCAATCTACTCAAGATCGAGAAAGCATTGGACAACATAAGTTGACGTGGACCATGACTTATGTCCAATATGATATCGCGTGATAAAGGGATTGTGATATGTTCTATAAAGTTACTTTGGGCTTTCAAAGTTATACTAATTGGGTAGTCATAATGGCTTGCTAGAGTCCGCTTATGCCTTACGGGCTCTGACTGGTTCGGACTCGTTACCAACTTAGTATAATCCTATTGGGTCACACACAATAGAGCGGATCCTTAAAAGGCTGAAAATCGGGGAATTCTGGACAGCTGACCGTACAGCTCAAATGGTGGTGTACGTAGACATGGCCATTCACGGTTAACCGCCGGTTGACAAAACCGGTTTGGTCTAACCGTAACCTAACCGGCTAACCATTCTCCCCGCTTACGGTTTCCCGGTTAACCGGTTTATCCGGTTGAACCGGTTACTTCTTCTTCTTTTTTTAAAAAACAATGCTTTTAACAGTTTTTTTTTTTAGAAAAAAAAACTTCAGTTTTTGAAAGATTAAACTCCAAGGATTAGACACTCGCCAAAGAAAGATTAAACTCCAAGGGAGGCCATTATATAACATTCGCCAAAGAAAGATGGAGACTTTCATTGGGACATGTTTATTCCAGCAATATTCAAAGATTAAACTCCAAGGATTAGACACTCTACAAACTTGCCAAGCTGAGGAAATGGTAAACTGACCTTTAGAAGAAGGAAGCCAATACATGCGATCCAGCATATCCAAGAGGAAAATATTCTGATTTTGAATAGTATGGAGGGCCTCCATCCCATAAGAATCACGAATATGATTGAGCCTAAGTTGTCCCTCATGAAACAAGGAAGAAACTTCAATATGATTACCTGGGAGATGAAGACGAGGCCCCTCCATCCATTTTTCATGAATAGAGATAGCCCCTCTACCAATCCTCCAAGCACTATGGTCTTCAACAATATCTTTAGCTTGAAGCATACGGCACAAAATATGAGAAGCATTAGTAGGTTTGTCCGCATCCATAGGATGAGTACCAAAACAATACTTGTCAAGCATAAAATCAGACCAAAGAGAATGAGAACTTCTAAATCGCCACCAAAGCTTCATAGCAAAAGCCATAGAAATATCTTCAAAACGACGAAGACCCAAACCACCTTCACATATAGGCCGAAACATCAACTCCCTTCTCACCCAATGGCATTTGGACTGACCTTCTTCATTACACCAAAAAAAATTGCAATAAGCTGGTAAATGGCTTTGATAACACTCTTAGGAGGTTCCACCAAAGAGATATAATAAAGAGGTATAGATTGCAAGGAAGATTGAATAAGAGTGAGCTTAGCGCCAAAAGAGAGAATCTTGCCTTGCCAATTAGCAAGCCGGGCAGCCATTTTTTGAAGAACCATATCAAAAAGGGCAACTTTTTTCCTCCCAACATAAAGAGGGCAGCCAAGATAACTTATAGGGAGAGATTTCTTTTCAAAGGATGTAGCTGCCTCAATAATACCATCTGTAACCTCATCATGAATGCCGGTAATAAAGCAAGACTTCCGAATATTAACAAGCTGGCCCGAAAAGGTTTGATACCAATTCAAACATCTCATATGAGCCTCTAGAGAGTCTTTGGATCCATTGCAAAAAATGATAATATCGTCAGCATAGGAGAGGTGGGAAATCATAGGCGTGTGAATATGAGCCCGATATCTATATTGGGGATAGTCAGAATGAAGCCGGTTAAGACCCCTACTTAGCACCTCAGCTGCAATAATAAAAAGAGTAGGGGATATAGGATCTCCTTGTCGAAGGCCGCGAGAGGAGTGAAAAAACCAGAAATTTCCCCATTTACAAGAACCGAAAACCAGCAAGAAGAAATACAGCGATAGATCAAGTCATTCCAAACTTCTGAAAATCCAAACCTTCTCATCACTTTAATCAACGCAAACCAAGAGATACGATCATAGGCTTTAGCCATGTCTAACTTAAGACTAACATTTGAACCTCTCACCTTTTTCCGAATCAAATGCATGATCTCTTGAGCTAAAAGAACATTTTCATGGATCAAACGCCCTTTCACAAAATCACTTTGCTGAGGAGAAATAATTCTTGAAAGAATTGGAGCTAGCCGAGAATTAAGGAGCTTCGTAACAATTTTATTAGAGAAATTGCATAAGCTAATGGGTCTCATCTCCGTATAAGAAGTAGGAGCATCAACTTTAGGAATAAGAACAATAAGAGTCGAAGACCAGCTCCTTGGCATAGGAAAACCAGCAAAAAATTCCATAATAGCTCTATAAAAATCATCCTTAATGATGTCCCAACAGCCTTTATAGAAAGCTCCAGTAAAACCATCCGGACCAGCAGCACTCTGTTCATTCATGGACCAAATAATCTCTTTTATCTCCTCCAAAGACGGAACAGCCGTAAGCATAACATTATCCTCATCATTGATCAGCCGCGGGATGACCTCTAGAATATCATCATTAGGGTTATCAAGGGAAGATTGAAGCTGATCCGAAAAGAAAGAAACAGCCTCATCTTGGATCTCTTCTTTATCATGTAACCAATCCCCATTACGATCTCTAATTCTGTGAATATAGAGTTGCTGCCTTTTTTTCTTAACATACAAATGAAAAAACTTAGTATTACGATCACCCTCCTTGATGCACTTAATATTAGCTTTTTGATACCACAAATCTTCCTTAGTTTTCAGCTTGGCAAGAAGGTTTGCTTGAGCCAAATTAAGGGCTGCCCTATTGTCATCAGAATTGTTGCTTTGGAAAGCCAATTCTCTTTGACACACCTCATCTTCAGCCATTCGAACATGTTGGTCTACCCTACCAAAAACCTCCTTATTCCAAAGGGAGACGCATTTCCGAAGACGAGTAAGTTTCTTTGCAAAACGAACCATTGGACGACCATCCATATAATCCTTCCAATAATTTTCAACCAACGACATAAAAGAGGAGTGCTTGAGCCAAATGTTAAGAAAACGAAAAGACCCTCGAGTTACTTCAGCCGAAACCTTAATTTGAACCAAAAGGGGATTGTGGTCAGAACAAGTACGATTAAGATGAGAGACAGAAGTAACATGAAAGGTGTTCATCCATTGAGAATTATAAAGGGATCTATCCAAACATTGGAGAATAGTAGACCTACCCCTTAGTTTATTAACCCAAGTGAATTTGTTTCTAAGGAAACCAGCATCTATCAAACCAGAGAATTGCATCATGTCGGAGAACTCATTCACAGCCTTTCTATGGATTGGTTTGCCACCTACCTTTTCCGACTGCTCCAAAACACAATTGAAATCACCAATAACCATCTAAGGAGTTGTACAAGAACTTAATTCCATAAGATTATCCCAAAGATCTCTACGCTCAAATCTATCACAGCTAGCATAGACCACAGTCACATGAATAAACCTATTCTAAAAATTAAAATAAAAACTATCTAAATTCCGTCCCCTTCCGAACTTCCCGTAGAGTCATCCAAGTCGTATTGGTATTGTGGATCTACATTTACTAAATCCTCTTCATAAGGCATATCCTGCTCCCTCTTTTCCGCTCTAACCCAATCACCAAGTAAGAGTTGATTTTCCAAATTTTCACTAGTTGGGAAAGTCTTGCATCCAAAACATTTTCTCCCACACTAAATGCTGATTCGACCGCCACGGTTGAAGCGGGAGAATCTAAGACTTATTTTGCAATTAAAGAGAGTATGGGATAAGTTTCTTGCCTTTGTGACCACCACCTCAAAATATCAAAAGTAGTTGGATTTGAAGTGTTTTGTACAACTTCATGTCTAGTAGAGAAATATGCTTCCAACTCGTACGGAATGCTAGAGGTAGAAGAAGAAGAAGAAGAAGAAGAAGACGTTCTAGGACGTTTTTGGGAATAAATTTTCTTGCACTATACTCATTATAAAGAGTCACCAAATCTTGTTTTGTATTTTCAACAATAATCGCCGGGTTTTCATAGAATCCGTCCCCATTGGGTATAAATTTGCATAATAAAACGTTATTATGCGAACTAGATCTTTCAATTTAACACGGGGATCCAACATCTTTGCAAGAAAAAATAGAGACGGAATGTTATCAAAATATTTGACCCACTTTACCCTCATGGAAGCAATGCTTTGGTTTAAAATGGTGCAATTTTGCAAATTTTAAAACTTCGAACTATTGCAATACATTGATCAAGTATCAAAACGGAAGTTGGATAATAAACTCCCGACAAAGCCAAAGTAGCGGTATTGAAAATCTTTAATTGACATAAATTAGTGCAAGCGTTCCATTGATAAGCAAATAAAGGAATTTCATAGCCCATAGCAATAAAAAAAAACCATGAGATGCTCTTTATACTCAAAACCATCAATTAACATTTTGTAGGTAGAATTCCACCTAGTCGGAACATCCATAGAAAAATATTTTTCGGGAAGACCCTTATTTAGTAAATGTTTTATCCATTTTCTTTTAATTTTTTATTTTTTTTTGCAATAAAATAAAGAACATCTTTAACACATAAATTTATGATATGACATAAACATCTAATATGAAAATACTTACCCCCAAGTGACGGTTGACAAATGAGCATCAATTCCGGTATACTAGTGGTATTAGCACTAGCATTGTCGAATGAAATAGAAAATATTTTTTGCAAAAGACCATATTTTGCCAAAATGGCGTGCAACTTTCAACAAATATTTTCCGCGGAATGAGGTGGTTCAAAACTTTCATATGCAAGTAATCTTTTTGTAAAGTCCACGAATTATCGATCCAATGGCATGTAACACCCAAATAACTATTTCTTTGCCAATGATCACTCCAACCATCGGCACTCTTTGATTTAATTTTGATAAAACATCAATTAAAAAATGTTTATATTCCAAAACCACTTTTTAATATCGCGTACGAGAGTCGTACGTGGTACTTTGGAGGCGGTCAGATTTAAAGACAGTCTAATAAACCGTTCACAAAATTCATCATCTGCAAAGTTAAAAGCAAGCCCTTTAACACACACAAATTTGCACAATTCTTTCCTATAAATGACATTATTAAACTTAAATAAGACCGAAGACGTACCTTGGGTGTTAGGTTGAGCAAATTGTAATTGAGCTTGATCACTCTCAATCCCAACTTTTTCGGGATGTTTGCTATTGAGGTGGGTGTTCAATGATCCATGCCCTCCACCTTTTGTGAACGCGTAACTTTTGGTACAATAGTTGCATTCCGCTCGAAAATGTACAAAGTCGTTGGGGGTCAATTTGTACTTTTCGGAAATGGATAGTAAAAGTGTCGGATTTGGATTCTCGTGGTTGACGTTGCCCCCGACCACTTCTTCCCACGCCCCGAGCTCGGCCTCGGTCGGCCCTACCACTTTGAGCAACATTTTCTTCAACATTTTGCTCACTTTCCTCAAAATGTGACTCAAATTCTGGGTTAAGTGAGGAAGAATCAACATGTAAGGGTTTCTTTGCTCTTGACAAAGCACAGATCCCTTACACTCGGCTTCCTTAGTTGAAGGGCTTTCATTTCTGCATGGCTATATTTTTGTATAGGCTATTTACTTTATTTTCTAGTTCCCCCTCCTTTATTGTAGAGGTTCTTACAACTTGTGTAAGGCCTCCCCCTAGTCTTTCTTTTTCAGGTGGTTATGGCCGTAATGTCCCCCACCTCGTTTGTAATTTTCTTTCATATTAATAAATCTAGAGAGTAACGTCTCCTTTCGCCCAAAAAAAAAACAACATGTTCCTTGCCGCTCCTTCGAGATGAGGCCATTTGTTAAAAAAAACTAACTGAAACTGTTTCGAAACTGACTGAAAATTGCTAAAAAACTGACTGAAAATGATAAAAAGCACAGATTTTGTCAAAAAAAAAAACTAACTGAAACCGTCAAAAAAACTAACTGAAACTATCAAAAAACTGACTGGAATTCGAAAAAACTAACTGGAAAATGTTGTGAAAGTGAAACTGACTGGAAATCACTAAAAACTTACTGAAACTGAAGAAAGACACAGATTTTGTTAAAAAAAACTAACTGAAACTGTCAAAAAACTAACGGAAACAGTCAAAAAAATGACTGGAATTCGAAAAACTAACTGGAAAATGTTTTGAAACTGACTGGAAATGGTTAAAAAACTGACTGGAATTTTTGAAATAAATTACAAAAGTTATTTCGTTAGAAAACTAACTGGAAATTGTTTGAAAACTGACTGAAATTCTGCAAACTAACTGGAAATATGAGAGATTGTGAGAGACTTTGGAATTAGTAGAGAGAGAAAGAGTAGAGAGAAGGTCTGGATCTAAAATGCTAGGAGGAAGGGGGGCCCAGTTAAGTGAACTAACGGCTAGTTTGAAAACTAGCCATTTTTGGACAGTGTCAGACCTGGGGAAGTGTGGGGGGCCCAGGTGTAAAAGCTGAGAAACTAGCCGTTAGGCGGTTAAACCGCCGGTTTATATGACCGGTTTAAACGGCGGTTGGTTCACGGTTACAAACTGGCGGTTGGCCGTTTTGAAAAATCCTAACCTTAACCGAACCGGCTAACCGACGGTTCACGGTTGAGGCGGTCGCCGGTTAACCGGTTGGCCGTATTTGACCGGTTAAAAACCGACGGTTAGCCGATTTCCGGTTTAAAGTGGCCATGTCTAGGCGTACGGCTCAGCATAAGCCGTACGGCTGCTATTCCTATAGCAGTCCAGTTTGTTCAGTTTTCTTGACTGTAAAGGAATCCCGATCCCAAACGGAATTAGGTCAAACCCTTATATATGATATACAGCCGGGTTTGACAGCCTCTAATGGTGATTTTGGAAATCACAAACCATTGTTTTAGAAACAATAAATTATAGAGAGGTAGGATTATTTATTTGATGATTCACGATCATCAATATACAATAATCGAAGAGCAAAATAATTCCTATGAAGAAATCGTTTCTTCATCAAGCCTTGGGTCTAGCAATCCAGATCAAGAAGGTGTTCTTGATATCCGTTCGACGTGTGGATACCGATGGAGGGTGTTTTCTTTAGCACCTTAAAATCCGTGTTCATGGATGCGATCTTCAAGGGTTAGTTTCTTTCATCTTGTATTTAATTTAATCAACATGCACGGATCCGGGCTCTTGGGTGTTTGATTTATATGTTTAATTCTGCTGCGCGTGATGCATCAAAACCCAACAGTAGTATCAGAGCCCCGTTCATCGTTGTTTATTTTAATATGTCATGTTGAAATTGTTTAATTTGATTATATGATATCTACATGATAGTAAGATGAATGTGTGATTTGAGTTTTATATATGAGATATAAAATCTATGAGCATGGTAATATGGGGATTATGTGATTGTAATATTAATTAGATTCATATGTATAATCGCATGCTTAGATTATCATGTTATAATTGGATTATTTTTATTGATGATCTTGATCTAATTTGTATGAGGAATAAATTGGTTATTGATTATATGAATTAGATGGGTTTGAATTCGTAATCTGGAATTTTGTGTCGTTATAATCTTATTATGTATGAACACGATAATGGGATTGATCGAATTTAAGAAATTCTGGAAATCTGGGAATTCTGGAGGCCACCATCGTAGGCGGCTGTGGAGGTGTACGCCTGCCACAGAACCGTACGGCTGCCTTGATTTTTCTGTCAGATTTGTTTTTTTCCTAGATTTTCTGATTGTTCTGTAAATCGTTTATAGAATTCGAATCAGGAACTGAATCTGATTTTAGATGGCTGGTTTTCGAAACCGTGTTTCCTGAAATATGATTTAATCCAGAAAATTACAGAAATCAGAGTTCTGAAGAGTTCAGAATTGCTGTAGTCTATGTAATTGTTAAGACAATGAATGATCCTGAAATAAGTTATTTTTCTATACGGAATTGTGGATCCCTTTTGGCTTAGTATCGGCCGTATACAAAGGTTACTTGGTTTTTTGATCTTAGTACGGGATTGTGGATGCCTTTTGGCTTAGTTTCGACTGTGCGTTTTGTGCTCTCAATATATAGATGTTCTGCGGAAACAAAAGTTTTAGAATTTATCCCTATGAGCAAAGTGAAAATTGTTTGCAAGAGAAGGAAACTAAATTTGGATTAATTCATTGCATGGACCAATGGCAGGCTTACGCCTTGTTTCTGAGAATGCGAATGAAATATCCAATCTGTAAATTGTTTACAGATAATTTAAATTCCGTCCCCATTATGTTGCTTCATAATTGAATCACAAGATTTTGCTTTTGTTAATTAATTGGATTAGTTAACATCAGTTATGCAAAGATTGTATTATATTATATTTGACATAATTAAATATATGATGCATATCTCTATGCAAAGAACCTTCTTTAAAACTTAAGTCATGTGCCAATCCATTATTAAAACACTTGTGAGTACACCGGGTATTTTTATGTGGGCTCTGCCAAAGCGAGGTGCATTAATTCTATCAATGTATGAGCAAGATGAGGAAAGAGTGATTCCTATACGTTTAACGTGGTTTGACTTAATTAGGCTATCAAAAGACAAAGTTTTGGGCCTAAGGCACAATATGAGATTAAAACATGTTTGACATAAGATGTCTAACAAATCTCATAAACGATCTAAGAGTCATATATGATATGATTGACAAAAAGTTATCTACCTAATTAATTTAATTTTGAGCAGTATCGCCAAAGCGGACATGAAATTAGATTAAAGTTGGATCTTAGCCCACTTAAATTATATTATACAATTGTTGTATTTGAAGGTGTATAATTTAGTGGGAGTATTTATGAAATACTTTATATGTCTCTAAATGATAATGGTATGAAATATATGTGTATATTTATTTGCATATTTTGTAGAATGTCTTAAACTATAATCATGTATAATTACTGCGATTGACCACACTTGAAGAGAATGAGATTAACTTCCTTGACCTAGTCATGAGCTTAAGAATTGTTCTAAAGCAAGAACGGAAGTTATGAATTCTTAATAAATCCTATTCCTAAGAAACCTAAAGACGGACAAAGACATTAATTAATTAGAATCATGTGGATGAATCTATGGATGTCAATTGTTCTACGACTTGCTACCATATGTTTAGAACTTTAGAAGTATTTAAACATATGAATGCTTATATGATAAGTAATCAATCATGTAGAAGCGTTCCTACAAGCAAGAAACAAAAGAAAAATTTGAGATTGATTAGAGCCTAACATTCATATGATGAATGAAAGGTATATTAATAAGTTCTCATGTTTTGAACATGGAGAGACATATTAAATACCTTAGTTGGCTTGGTTATCATGTAAGCTTGGAACTAACAACAGATTTGATATTAATTCATGAGCGACATTTGATGTTTAAAATGCTATGACTTAATATCAAATGGAAACCTTCTCAAATTCTAAAGGTTAATATGGACAAGGATTTAAGATAAAGGTAAGACAAGAGTTGTCAAGCCTAAGGAAATATATGTGGCTAAAACCTAAAATCCAAAGGATGTAATTGCTACCATGGCAATATGATTGACCATTGGAAGAATTACAATTTGAATTAAAAGATCAAAAGGGAAGTGTAGTAGGACTACCACTTCAAGTATTTATGTTAATATCTTTACTTCTAAATTCTTGGGTATTGGATACCGGATATGGATCCCACATTTGTATAAATGTGTAAGATTTAAAAAATAGAAAGACTACTTAAAAGGGTAAAGATTAACCTATGTGTCGATAATGATGCAAAGGTTGTGACATTATTCATAGGAACTTGCGAAGTGTCTTCACCAAATGGGTTCATATTTGTTTTGAACAAATGTTATGATGTTCCCACTTTAAGTAGAGATATTATTTTGGTTTCTTCATTAGAAGATTATGGATATTTCTTATTTCAAAAAAAAGTGTTCCATTAAATATGATTTGCTTTATTGTATTGCTAATCATATAAATGGGACTTTATATCCTTATCTTGAAAAAACAAAAATAATGAGTATAACGTAAATAATGAAAATCTGAATCTAAGGATGTAAGCGTTGCATTCTTAAAAGCATTAATGTCTATATCAAATGAAAAGAAACGCATATCTAAAATTCCATGGGACGGAGTTTTAAATTCGCATGATTTCGAATCATGTGATTTATGTGAATCTTGTAAATTGATTAAGACACCTCTTACTAATAGTAGTAAAAGGAAGTACTCTTTTGGACTAATACATATTGATGTATGTAGTTCATTAAAGTAACAACGCTTGAAAAGGATTTCAGAATCTAATGGCAAAATATTAGTGTACTCTGATCTGATCAAAGTAATGGATATTTGAGCTCTGGACTTTACGAGAATTCCGCAGAAAGTCTGCAGAATGAGAAAAACAGAATCTGCGAACACCCACCGTACGGCTACAATTTAGGCGCATGCCTAGTACTGAGCTCTACGGGCCCCTGTTTACAAAAACCTGCAGATTGTCTGCAAACTGCTGTTTTTCGCCTCATGATAAGTCAAAGATGAACTTTAATTAATCCTCTGGATTAAATGCTGGAAACAGCTGCGCTTACACTAAATTGAGTTTCATCTAAGGAGGTTCGACTGATGCCATATGAGATATGGAATGAAAGAAAACTTGGTTTGTCTTTCATAAAGATTTGTGATGTGATGCTTTTAAAGAAAAGTGTTGTCTGGGACAAAATCACACCTAAATATTATAAATGTAATTTCATGGGATATCTTAATGATATTGATTCTACACCCTTTAAAGAGTACAAATCGTTTGTTACTCTAAATAGCACTTTCTAGATAAAACATTTATCTCTAAAGAACTAGTGGGAGTAAAATGTATCTCGAAGAGTTCGAGACCCAGAAAATGACATAGAACCTAAGATGGAAGTTGAACAGATATTCACAAGGAGTTGTGGAAATTCGTTCAAATATACACAAGAAATTTGTATACATGATAGGATACTATATATAACAAGAAATATTGATTTCTCGTAATAGAAAGTAATAAAGAAAATATCATTGCGAATGATTGACCTATTACCTATTAAGATGCAAAGTCCGCTCCGGATTTAGATCAATGACTTGGAGTCATAAAGTCTAAAAGTGCAATCCATGTATCATAATCATGTTTCAAACTTGATTGTTCTACCCTAAGGCTTAAAAACGATAGAATAGAAAATGAGTTTTCTTGGAGAAAAAAGAACATGGATCGCAAGGTGCATATTGATAAAGCACGACTAATTGAGAAAAGTTAATTCATAATGTTGATTATGATGAAACTTTATCACCCGTAGTCATGCTTAATGTTATTAGAATTCTAATTGTCATGACTTCATATTTCGAATATGTAATATGACAGATGGATGTCAAAACTATATTTCTTAACAGGAACTTACATTAGGATGTGTTTGATACAACCTAAAAGTTTTGATTAATCCATAAAATTCTAATAGAATATGCAAGTTGCATAAATTCATGATATGGATTGAAGCAAACTACTTGGAGTGAAATTTCATTTTGGTGTAGTATTCAAAGAGTTTGAATTCATCAAAGATGAGACTTGTGATTACAATAAATTTAGTGGGAGCGTAATATTATTCCTAGTCATATATATGTGGTTGACATATAATTCATTCTGAAAGAGTTTCTAAATGAAAGACTTGGATAAAATCCACCTATATCATTGGAATTTAGATTTATGGAGATAAATCTAAAACGTTGATTGGTTAAAGTCAAAGTACTAATAAAGACAAGATAGTGAAGAGTTCACTATGCAAGACTCTTGGAGAGGTTACTTGCGAAAGTCTAATGGCATTAATCTTTGCAAGATTTAGTCTTACTGGAAGACTAATAAGCAAGAGTACATGATTAGGATTCCATATGCTTCGGCAATTGGATCTGTCATGTAAGCTATGTTAATGTACTAAGACCGGATGTCTCATATATTTGGAGTATGATGAGATAATACCAATCGGATCCTAGTGAAAGTCACTAGTTAAGAAACACTCTTATGTTCTCTAAAAGGAACTAAAGGATGCGTTCTTGATTAATAGTTACATAGATGCATTCTTACAAACCAACAAAGATAAATATTACAGTATAAATACATGTTTACGTTTAATAATGGTGTTAGAATAGTTCTAAATGGACCATTGCCATTCTACAAAAGGCTGAGTATCTAGTGGCATGAGATGCAACTAGAAGAATGGGAGATGTACTTTCATTATGTACTTTCATTGTGTCAATAATATTTATTACACAAGTCAAGGGACTAATATCTTATCTAAACATATACTCAGACGTTTCTATCTTACTCGAGAAATCGTCAAAGATGGGAGATTTCAAAATATGCAAAATACCTTATGATAATAACAAAGATAATCATCCTACATAAGCTCGTTTGCAATTATGATGGAGATCATAACTAAGCTCAATGGGTATTGGATACGGTTTGATTGGGCCTAGTGCAAGTGGGAGATTGTTGGATATTATGCCCTAGGCCCTTGAGAAAGGCCTAAGCGTTATATCATAGCTTCGTTGTTATAGAGATAACAAACCTGATTATTATATCTTTTGCATGTTTATTATAATAATCATTGTCCCTAGCACTTATGAAGGGCTAGAATGAGTTTAATGGATAATCATATGATGATTATTGCGCATAGGGTGCGGATTAAACTTGTGGGTACATGTTGACTGGATAGACCCGTTATGAGATTTATGTCATGGTCAAATGTCATAATTAAATCTCATAATTATCCACGCCTTTGCTCACTTCTCGGGTAAGGATGGTTATTTGGAACAAACCTTCTAGTAACCAGTTTAAGCTAAATACGGATGGGGTCTCTCGTGGAAATCCGGGTATTGCATCAGGCGGAGGTATTATTCGGAATTGTTTTGGTGATCTCTTCATTTCTTTTGGCAAGTATTATGGGACGGCTTCTAGTATGTGGTCCGAAGCTCATGCTGCTCTTGACGGGATTCAGATTGCTTTTGATCTTGGCATTCATAATCTTTGGCTTGAGGTTGACTCCGAGGTGCTCATGAAAATCATAACAAAGGTTTATCAGATTCCCTGGAACATACATTTTATAATCCAGAGTATTCATCACATCATGTCCCTCAAATGACATCCGAGTATCTCACGTCCTTAGAGAAGGGAATCGGGTAGCGGATGGTTTGGCTAATTCGGCTGCCTCTTCTAAATCTAGTTTCTTTTGCTACAATCCTTTGGATCTGCCGAAGGACTGTAAAGGAGCCTTTATTTTAGATAAGCTGGACACTCCCTCTCTTCGGCAAAGATAGCTTCCTATGGCTCGGGCTCGTCTATGGCTAGTTTTCACTTTTAGTCTTTTTACCTCTGTTTTGTAGAATCCCCTCCCTTTATTGTAGAGGAGCTTACAGTTTGTGTAAGGCCTCCTCCCCAGCTTTATTTTTCACGGTGGTTGAGGTTGTCATGTCCCCCACCATGCTTGTAGTTCTTTTCTTTAATTAATAATTAAATCTAGGGAGGTACCGTCCTCTTTTCGCCAAAAAAAAAAACATAATTAAATCTCATAATAGTTATATATCCTTAGACCTGAGATTATCATAGTCTTCCACATGATGAACATTATGTTTGACGTACTCAAACGCTACCCCTAATCGGGTGGTTATAAAGGCTACGATTGGCATAATCGGATTCTTGTAGGGAAGAATGATAAGTCAAGATGAGATTTGTCCCTCTCTCAAGAGAGATATCTGCTTGGCCACTCGATGAGTGAGATTGATAATAGTGTACGGCCGTACCCAAATGAATTAAAGTGTTCAATGTTATTTGCTCATATAAATCTACTCAAGATCGAGAAAGCATTGGACAACATAAGTTGACGTGGACCATGACTTATGTCCGATATGATATCGTGTGACAATTGTGATATGTTCTATAAGGTTACTTTGGGCTTTCAAAGTTATACTAATTGGGTAGTCATAATGGCTTGCTATGACTTACGGGCTCTGACTGGTTCGGACTCGTTGCCAACTTAGTATAATCCTATTGGGTCACACACAATAGAGCGGATCGTTAAAAGGCTGAAAATCGGGGAATTCTGGACAGCTGACAGTACGGCTCAAATGGTGGCGTACGGCTCTGCATAAGCCGTCTGGCTACTATTCCTGTAGCAGTCCAGTTTGTTCAGTTTTCATGACTGAAAAGGAATCCCGATCCCAAAGGGAATTAGGTCAAACCCTTATATATGATATACAGTCGGGTTTGATAGCCTCTAATGGTGATTTTGGAAATCACAAACCATTGTTTTAGAAACAATAAATTATAGAGAGGTAGGATTATTTATTTGATGATTCATGATCATCAATATACAATAATCGAAGAGCAAAATAATTCCTACAAAGAAATCGTTTCTTCATCAAGCCTTGGGTCTAGCAATCCAGATCAAGAAGGTGTTCTTGATATCCGTTCGACGTGTGGATACCGATGGAGGGTGTTTTCTTTAGCACCTTAAAGTCCGTGTTCATGGATGTGATCTTCAAGGGTTAGTTTCTTTTATCTTGTATTTAATTTAATCATCATGCACGGATCTGGGCTCTTGGGTGTTTGATTTATATGTTTAATTCCGCTGGGCATGATGCATCAAAACCCAACAGATGGCGGCGATGAATTTCGTTGATGATCAAAGAGGCATCAAAGAGATGATTTGAGAGGGTTTTGAGAGGCTGGGATAGCTTATGTGAGGGTTTTTCCCGTAGGTGAAAGTTATGATCAATAGGTTAAGAGGAGAGACCTATTTATAGGGGTTTTGGGCCAGCAGAAGTGGCCACGTGGAAACTCCCAGACTGGCTGCGTGGCTAGTCTTTCCGGATCGCATGGTTATCAAGATATCGATGAGATCTTATCAGTTTGTTCTCGTGATAAGGTCAATATACTGATAGAATTCGATCTATAACTGATTTTGTCAATCTAGAACTCTGGAAAGCTGTCGGATAGGTCCCTGTCAGGTTTTTCTTGTCTAAAAGGTCCTCGGAGGCTCCTAAACGTCTAGGAAGTCCTTCATCTTCAGATCGGGTATTAACACTTTGGAGCGCCTTTCATAACGCTTAAAGGACTTAGTGCGCATTTGCAATTGAATTTTCAAGGGTTTGAAAAGAATTTCAAAACAGCTATTCACCCCCCTCTAGATATTTTTCATACCCTTGTTTCCCTTTGGGACCAATAAGTGATATCAGAGCAAACACCTTTATAAAACTTCTTTTTGTTTTTCAAGCTTCACAGCTTGGGTGCCGATTCAATATGGCAAACTCAAAACCTATGGCAACAGCAAACTACACACATGTTCCTGTCTTTAATGAAGATCACTTTAACGTATGGAAATTCAATATCTTGACCCATCTCAACTCTATTGATGAAAGGCTTCATGACACCGTGGTTTATGGACCTTACTTTACAATGAAAGTAAATCCAAATCCATGCAAAAACGCTACTCAACCAACCATTTGAAAACCAAAGGAAGAATGGACTGAAGAAGAAGCAAGAAGAGTAGGAAATGATAGAAAAGCAAGAAACATTCTCTTAAGCACTCTAAGCACGACAATGAAACAACAAGTCATGCATTGTGCTACTGCAAATGAATCATGGGATGCTATTGAAGAGCATATTGAAGGAGACACTGTTTGTAAGGAGAACAAAAGATATGAAGTTCAAAGGAGGTTTAACAATTTCTCTCAATGATACGTAAACTTGTGTATTTTCAGAATAAAAAGAAAAGGATATGGACTAACTCAAGAACCTCGCAAGGAACAAGAGCTAGAACTAGAAAAACCTAATCTCGCAAGACTAGGGCCTGTCCTCGCAAGGGCAGAAAGGGGTTTAAACCTCGCAAGGCTTAAGAACAATTCTCTCAAGAATTGAAGTAAGTTCGCAAACTCACAAAGGAAAATTTTATTCAATCACTCAATGCCTTACAACTACATCTTGTAGGGTATTTATACTACTCTTAGAACATCCTTCCAAGTTAGGATAAACTAGACATTAATTATTAAGAGATAAGAAAATAAAGATAAGAACTAGGTGAAGAAAACAATGTAAATTCGGCCAATCTGAACAGTCAGATTCAAACAGCCACAACTCTTCAAGTACTTGTCCAAAAACATGCCATAAGTAGTCATATGAAAGATCACAACCTTATCTTCAACCTAACGCGGAAATAATCACCATCTGGACTGTCATTGCGTAGATAATAGACGAACAAAATTATTCCAGAAACTGCTCAAACATTTGGCCTACTTATTTAAGCCCAACTAATCATGTCAACAAAGATTGGGCTCCAATCGACCCCTAAAGTCTGATCCATACCCTTGGAGCTCAACATTATCTCATTTCCATTATCTTCTACCTTTGCTTCCGCATCATTCTCCTCTCCTTTAAAAGAATTTGCCCTCAAATTTTCGTCATCCAAGTAAGGGGACAGATCTCCAACATTGAAAGTAGCACTCACATTACCAAACTCATCTGGTAGCTCAAGTTTATACGCACTCTCACCATACTTTTCCAACACTCGGAATGGGCCATCAGCTCTCAGCATAAGCTTGTTCTTCCTTTTTAAAGGAAATCTCTCCTTTTTTTTTTTTTTTTTTTTTTTGGCGAAAGGAGGACGGTACCTCCCTAAATTTTATTAATAAAGCTCAAAAAAATACAAACATGGTAGGGGACATGACAACCTCAACCACCAAGAATGAAAAACTAGGGAGGAGGCCTTATACATGCCATAAGGTCCTCTACAAAGAAGGGAGGGGTAACTAGAGATAGCCATTAGAAAACAAAACTAGTGAGAACGAATATGAGGAAACCGAGTCTTGTCCAAAACCAAGCAGCCCTTACACTTGAAAGGGAGATCACGGGAGCTGAAAATCAGATTTCTCTCTTGATCCGCAGCTATGTTTGCCAAACCATCCACAACACCATTACCTTCTCGAAAAATATGAGTAACCCGAACCTCCATTTGTCCCATAAGACGATGAATGTGAGCTATGATATACCAGATTTCCCACGGAATATGATACTCTCTAACAATAATACGCATCAAAACTTGAGAATCAACTTCCAGCCAAATATTTTGATAACCACGAGCTTGGGCAATCATAAGACCCTCTCTAGCTTCTAAAGCCTCAGCCATTATATTAGAGTGGTGCCTATAAAAGGAAGAGAAACCGTAGATAAAATTGCCATTATGATCTCGGAAAATCCCACCACCGGAAGCGATGCCCAGATTACCTCTAGAAACTCCGTCCGTGTTAAGCTTAACTTCATTATAGAGAGGGCAGTCCCAATAAATTAAACGGATAGGCGGAGGGGTATAAGGTTTTGGATTCAAACAAAATACCTCCACAATTGAATCATTACCTAAGTCTATAGGGAAAGAAAGGGAGAACGCAGAGGCAATGAGAGTCACATGATTTCTAACCTTATGAATGACCAAATTGGGGTAAATCATATTTCCTTCAAATCTTCTTTTATTCCGAGCACACCATAATTCCCACATGAGTAGAGCTGGGAGAATACGAGTCAACCAATTGGAAACACTTGAGGCCGAGTGTGATGTGCCTTGCCACCAGCTTATAAGGGCTTGATTCAAGCTGCCCCAAAACATCCGAATACCACAAACACCACTAAAATAACCCCCACACGGTTTTAGCCACCTCCCCATGAAGCAGAATATAAGATGTCGATTCCTCCTTAGCCATTAGACAGCAATCACACTTAGACGCCATATGAATGCCCCGAGATTTAATTCTATCATCAGTTGGAAGGCCCTTATGCAAAGCCCTCCAAAGAAAAACCGAAATCTTTTTTGGAACATGCTTGTTCCAGCAAGAAGAATAGACCACCGATTTGAATCTAGATGCTCGGCATTCTTTCCAAGCAGAATTTACCGAAAATTTACCCGAAGGAGAGGGTAACCAAATGGGAACATATGGACTATCCGTAAGAGAAATATGTTGAGTCTGAATGAGATGAAGGAGCTGAGAACCATAGATATCCCGGATGTAGTTTATTCGGGGCTGTCCATCAACAAAAGGAGAGGAAATAGACGAGTGATCAAAAGGCAGGTGCCCAACATCACGATCTAACCAATACTCATGAATTGTGAGATCTCCCCTACCAACTCGCCAAGCCAAGCGATCCTCCACCAGATTTTTTGCCTTGATCATTCTTTTCCATGTGTGAGATGCAACCGAGGTCATAATGGCATCCATAGGATGAATATTCCTACAATATTTTGCCAACATAAGAGTGCTCCAAAGAGAGTCATTACAGCGGAATCTCCACCATAATTTCATAGCACATGCCATAGAAATATCCTCAAATCTACGAAGACCTAAGCCACCCTCTTCAATAGGCCAACACATTTTATTCCAGGAAAGCCAATGACATTTTTGATCTCCATCGTTAGAGCTCCAAAAGAAGCGAACAATAATCTTTTCCATGGCATGAATAATACCTTTTAGGAGGTCCATAATGGAAATATAATAAAGAGGAATGGCAGCGAGACAAGATTGGATTAGCGTAAGCTTTGCTCCAAAAGAGAGTAGTTTACCTTTCCAAGACGCAAGACGATTTTCCATTTTCTGGAGAATAAAATGATAAATACTAAGCTTCTTTCTTCCCGTGTATAAGGGGCAACCCAAATACTTAAGAGGGAGATCTTTCTTCACGAAACCAGTAATGGCTGCAATATCATCCTCTCTATTATTATTCTTCCCCATAATGAAGCAAGACTTATGAATGTTGACAAGTTGTCCAGAGAATTTTTGATACCAATCCAAGTAATGCATGTGACTTTCTAAAGAGTTTTTCGACCCATTGCAAAAAATAATCACATCATCAGCATACGCTAGATGAGATATCATAGGAGTACCAATATGAATACGGAATCTGAATTGGGGAAGCACCGTATGAAGGTGATTAAGGCCTCGAGACATCATCTCAGCAGCGATAATGAATAAATATGGAGAAAGAGGATCACCTTGACGTAGACCTCTAGATGAATGGAAGAATCCACTACTTTCACCATTTATAAGAACTGAAAACCAGCAATTGGAAATACACCTGTAAATCAGGTCTATCCATGTCTCGCTGAAACCAAATTGTCTCATTACCTTGATAAGTCCGAACCAAGAAAGCCGATCATAGGCTTTGGCCATATCTAACTTTAGAGCCACATTCGAACCTCTCACCTTCTTATCAATGGATTGCAGAATTTCTTGGGCTAGAAGAACATTTTCATGGATAAGACGGCCTTGAACAAAGCCGCTTTATTGAGGAGAGAAAATACGAGGAAGGATGGGAGCAAGACGACAAGTAAGAAGCTTTGTTATCACTTTGGTACAGAAATTACAGAGACTGATGGGTCGAAGATCTGAGAAAGAATTAGGTGAATCCACCTTAGGAATGGTAACAATAAGGGTGCTCGTCCAGCTTCTAGGCAAAGAGAACCCCGAAAAGAACTCTCTTATAGCCCGATACAAATCATCTTTAATGATATCCCAGCAACCTTTATAAAATTCACCCGTGAAACCATCCGGACCAGCTGCGCTTTGGCCATTCATATCAAAAACTATGTTTTTAACTTCTTCCATAGTTGGATCAGCCGTAATATGATCATTATCTTCTTGATTAATCAGTCGTGGAATCAAAAAGAGATAATCATCCGGGGGGTTCTCACAATGCCCTTGAATTTGCTCCAAATAAAAACCCACAACTTCTTCTTTGATATCCTCCATAGTAGTAAGCCAAGCACCTGCCCTATTTTTGATTTTATGAATATGCAAACGCTGCCTTTTCTTCTTAACCGTGGCATGAAAAAATTTGGTATTCCTATCCCCTTCTTTTAACCACTTCAAGTTGGCTTTTTGAGCCCAAATATCTTCTTCAATTTTTAATTTTTTAAGGAGCTGGGCTTGAGCAATGCCGAGGGCTGCCCTAGATTCATCATCCCCATTTTGTTGGTGTTGAGCCTCACGCAAAAGAACCTCATCTTCAGCATTCTTTATTTGTTGCTCCACCCTTCCAAAAACTTGTATATTCCAGCCTCTTAAAACCTTACGAAGCCGACCAAGTTTCTTAGCAAAGCAAACCATGGGTCTACCTTCCATAGGAGAAAGCCAACTCTCTCGAACCAAATCAAGGAAGCCATGATGTTTTATCCAAGCGTTCAGAAAACGAAAAGAGCCTTTAGTGGTTGTGGCTTCAAGTTGAACATTTATAAGTAACGGAGTATGGTCAGAACAAAGTCTTGAAAGATGAGAGACATGAGTGGAGTGGAACAGAGTAAGCCACTGTTCATTATATAAAGCCCTATCAAGCCGCTGAAAAATTGCCCTTCGACCCCTTCTTTTGTTTGTCCAAGTGGCCATATTGCCATGATAGCCTGCATCCATCAGATTTGCATATTGAATCATATCAGAAAATTCCGTCACAGCCCTATCATTTATTGGTTTGCAACCAATTTTTTCAGATTGATTAAGGACCACGTTAAAGTCCCCAACGACCATCCATGGGTATTCCACCTCACTAATATTCATAAGTTCCTCCCATAAAGAAATCCGAGACAACCTAGTACAATTTGCATGAACAAAAGAAATCCAAACATTCTCATGCCACAAAGGATGAGCAATTTGAACAGTCATAGCCTCAACAGAATCATTAATAACCGAACAATGAAGACCATGTTTCCAAAAAATCCACACCCGATTACTCATATTCGCCATACCACCCTCACATCCCAGTTTCCGTATATAAGAGTCCAAATTGCTACTACAGATTTTAGGTTCATAGATAGCAATTAAAGAGACATTATACGAGCAAAATAAACGCTTTAATCTTCTCACCGTAGCACCATTAGAGATGCCACGTGCATTCCAACTAATGAACGATACCATTGATACAAAAAAAAAGGAAATAAAAGAAAGCTTTTGTAAAAAGAACTCACAACGAGAGTTAAGATGGGGGAGTTGCTGACTTACTGTGATTCTTCCTTGACATAACTTTGGTGAAGCCATCTGCATCAACCTTCTTTGAAGAGTTAGAAGCAAATGGAGTGGAACCAGCCATCTCCGTGATAAACTAGATGGAGGGCCTCGAGGAGATAAATTCAAGCCATTACTATTTGATATTTCTGCAAAACCCTTAGTTCCCAGGTTTGTATCATCAACACTATATGAATTCTGCTGCACCCTTTCAGTCTCAATAGCTTTCTGTCCCAAACCCTTAGTAATAGCCACGGCACATGCCTTTTGAAGAGCTATGTTGACAGCTTCCGGAATAGCATTACCCCGTTTAGCTAAGGTAGGGAAGACAATCCCTTCTTTGCCATTGGAGTTAACCTTACTACTCCCCTTCATTTCTGAAACATTTAACTCACCATTTGGATTAGCAATGTTAACCTTACCATCCAAATCTATGACTTCAATATCCGATGCCATACCATTTAGCACCACTAGTAGCACCCGAGTTAGGTCCACAAGTACCACCCTTATTAGGGCCACCATTCTCCGTCAAAACAGATGGGTTTGTATCCCCTTTGTATATATCATTTTTCTCTTTAGATTTCTCTTTATACACCATATCATTAACCTTTGGCGCATGACTGTTCTTCTTTTCTAGATTAGGATTAGCCCATCGACATGAGCTAATATCATGGCCAATAACATAACAATGCTTACAATACCGAGGTAGGTTATCATATTCCACTTTTTGGTAAAAACTTGGAATAGAGTCACCACAATCTATATAGATTTCATAAGGCAGTTTTTTAGTTACATAAACTTGGACTAAAACCTTTGCAATGCTAGGTCTAGAAAGATCAGCAGTCGCCTTATCCAAGGATAGGGGAGTTCCAATTGCCTTAGCCAACGAAAAAATGAAGGATTTGTTAAACAAATGCACTGGTAAACCAGGTAGACCTACCCAAACACGAACTATGGGGGATTCTTGAGTCGGACGCCATGCCGGTGACCAAGCCAGAGTCCTCATAGGGAATTTATCAACGTACCACGTTTCCCTCATCCACAATATTTGATAATCAGCTTCCGTAGTCAATTGAATCAACAGATGTTTGGAGTCAAGATGACCCAACTTATAAACACCCTTTAACTGGAATTTAGCAAAGGCGAGTCTAGTAGCTTCCATTGTCGGCCTGCCATGGGAAAATTTTCCAACAAGAGTCCATTGGAAGGGTCGAGCAAATTTCTCAATGGCCTCCTTGGACAATTTAATAGACGGTGTACCTTTATGAGTCGCCAAAGGTACTATGGGGAAGGCATTGGACTGCGTGAATTGAGAAGGGGCAAAAAATAATTCTGTAAAAGATTTGGAAACCATGGACGAAGGTGGAGGCTGGGATGGTAAAGGGTTAGATTGTAGAGAGGGATTAATTTGCGACACACTAGGGTTTGTTTGAAGAGAAGACAGCGCTGTTTGACAATTAGGGTTTGCATGGGAACCTTGCGCCGCCGACGCAAGATTAGGGTTAAAGGGGATCGAGGCGAGCTGAGAAGAGGGAGAATAGTATGGATTGCTATTGCTGGAATTCAAGGAGGGGAAGAAAGACATCAGCTCAGCCATGGCCACCGGCAGAAGGCCCCTAGGGTAGGAACCCTAGTGACGAGGAGAAGGGAGAATTCTAGAGAGAGAATTTTTCTTGAAGGAAATCTCTCCTTTGGTACCCCTTTTCTCTTGATAAAGCTACTGCTGAATTTACTAGGCCTAGTATTGCTAAGATTCTTATTCAAATTGATGCTACTAAGAAGCTTCCTCATGAGATTTTCATTGATTGTGGTGATGTGTGTCCGAGTTTCTTTCAAAAGGTTGAGTATGATAATGTTCCAAAGTATTGTAAGCACTGCTTTATTTTGGGGCATGATATCTCTGTTTGTAGAAAGGCCAACCCTTCCCTCAATGTTCAGAAATCTGCTAAGCCTATCTCAAAACTGAATGATTCAAAGTCTGCTATACCGTTAGAGAAGGTAGAGAAAGTTTATATTCCTAAACAGGTTGATTCTCAGCCATCAAAGATTTCTTCTAGTAGTGGTGCGAAAAATGATGGAGTGGCTCAAAAGCTGAGACTGTTGATCTTGGTGGGGGGGGGGGGGGTTGTTCAGAATATTGAGCAGCTTGAGTTGTCTAAGGATGTTCCTACTAGCAAGGTGAGTGAAAAGGTTAATGTTCCCACTATGGAAAAAAGAGGACAGCCCCTTTCTGAAGCTGTTCAAAAGGCTCTTAATAAGGCGTGCAATGAGGCTATTCATTTGGCTGAGATTTCTAAGTCAGGCCCTAATGATGACGTAGCTATTGAAATTGTTTTGACTAATGTTGCTGCCCATAGAGAGGAACATCAGAGTTCTAGTCCTCCTCATGTTACTAAAGTTGGTCCCATTGATTCCAATGATGAGCTTAGTTATACTGTGGCTGGTTTGAATCTCTCTCCAAGAGCTCCAACCTTTTCTACTCCCTTTGTCACGGATCAGGCTGGTTCTACTCCTTTTGCTGGTCCTCCTCTTGTGAATACCGATGCAGATGGCTTCATTTCTGTGAAGCCAAGGAAAAAGACAAGCCAATCTGCTTCCCCACCTTCGTAATATGGTAATCCTTTTTCTTCTCTTGGTTTGTTTCCCAATGGTAGCGCTGATTAATTGGAATGTGAGAGGGATTGGCAATAAATCTTCTCTCCGTAGACTGAAAAGATTAATTCGTTTGTATGGTTCTTCTTTTGTTGCTATATCTGAGCCTATGATTAATGCTGCTCATCTCATTAAAACTTGAAGAGCTCTTAGCTGTGTTGGGGGCTTAGCGCAAGCTTTAACTCTGCAGGTTACTCATTCTTTATGGAATTCTCCGGTTCTTTTAACCGTTGTTTATGCTAGCTGTGATCGTTATGAAAGGAGGCAATTATGGGATACTCTTATGAATATGGATGTGGGGGATATACCGTGGATTATTGTTGGGGATTTCAATTGTGTGCTTGAACAATCTGAGAAGTTGGGTGGTAGGCCTATCAAGGAGAAAATTGTTGAAGAATTTTCTGATATGGTTCAATTTCTTGGCCTTATTGATGCGGGCTACCGGGGTAATGGCTTTACTTGGGTGGATAAACCCCGTGGGCGCCCTACTATTTTTCAAAGGCTGGATAGGGCTTTCTATAATACTCTTTGGTTGGCCAAGTTCCATAATACTAGTGTCACTCACTTAAATAGAACTTGTTCGGATCATTCTCCCCTTATGATTCAAGTTCAAACCGAGGCTGATATTGTAAAAGGAAGTTTTTGTTTTTTGAATGTGTGGTTGAAGCATCCTAAGTTCCATTCTCTTGTAGCTGATTCATGGCATGAGTATATGGATGGGAGGCCGATGGTTCGTTTTGCTAAAAACCTCTCTCGGCTTAAGAAGGTTATTTCAGGTTGGAATAAAGAGAGTTTCGGGAAGATTGATCAACAAATAAAAAATGCTGAAGATAATGTCACTCGATGTGAGTTGGTGAGTCAGAGTGATCCCTCGGATGAACACATTGTTGCTTTGAATGTAGCTAAAGCAGATTTACTGGGGAAGCTCAAAATGGAGGAAGACTTTTGGTGTCAAAAAGCCAATATCTCTTGGATTAAAGACGGTGATAAGAACACTAAGTTTTTTCACTCTTACGTTCAAAAAAAGAGACAAAAGCTCTTCATTCATCGCATAAGGAATTCAAATGGGGGATGGATTCATTCGAAGGAAGATATTAAAAAGGAGGTCGTGGACTTCTATTCGGACCAGCTACAAAAGACTCATGATAATCCTAGTGATGACATTCTTGATGTTATTCCTACTTTGATCACGGATGAGGATAACTTGATGCTCACGGCTTTGCCTTCTTTGGAGGAGATTAAACAGGTGGTTTGGTCCATGAATGGTCAAAGTGCTGCTGGCCCTGATGGATTTACAGGTGCGTTCTATAAATCTTGTTGGGACATTATCAAAGATGACTTTCTTCGTGCTATTAAGGAATTCTTTGCGGGCCATGCGATGCCAAGAAGCTGGACTAGCACTCTTATTGTCACTATCCCCAAGGTTATTTCCCCTACTTCTTTCTCGGAGTTGAGACCTATTAGTCTTTGTAATTTCTCTAATAAGGTTATTACAAAAATTCTTAATTCTCGGCTTGCCCCTATTCTCCCAAGAATTATCTCCCCGCAGCAAAGTGGTTTCGTTCAAGGTAGATTAATCCATGAAAATGTTCTTCTTGCCCAAGAATTGATGCAATCTCTTAAGAAGAAGGTGTGGGGCTCTAATGTTATTTTAAAGCTAGATATGGCTAAGGCATATGACCGTATATCTTGGTTCTCTCTTATCAAAGTTATGAGGAAGTTTGGGTTCAATGAAGTGTGGAATGATATGATATTTCGATGTATCTCTTCTTGCTGGTTTTCTGTCCTTGTTAATGGTGAAAGTAGTGGTTTTTTTCATTCTTCCCGTGGCCTTCGACAAGGGGATCCTATCTCTCTGACTCTCTTCATTATAGCAGCGGAGGTCTTAAGTCGGGGACTAAATCTCCTTCATACCGAGTCTCCTCATTATAGATACCGGGCTCATATTCATACCCCTATGATCTCTCATTTGGCATATTCGGATGATGTTGTTATTTTCTGCAATGGTTCTAAGGATTCTCTTGATGCCCATATGAGATGCTTGAATTGGTATCAATCATTCTCTAGACAGCTTGTTAGCTTGGCAAAGTCTTGTTTTGTTACTGGAGTTCACAATAAGCCACGGGATGCTACTATTTCTGAGGCGATGGGATTTCAAAAGAAGGATCTTCCTATTATCTATTTGGGCTGCCCTTTATATGTTGGTCGTAAAAAACTCTCCCTGTTTGATCCAGTTTTGCGAAAGATGGAAGCTCGTTTAGCTACATGGCAAGGTAAACTTCTCTCTTTTGGTGCTAAGTTGACGCTCATCAAAACTTGTCTTCAGGCTATCCCTCTTTATTACATTGCCCTTCTTGATCCTCCTAAGGGTGTGATTAATTCTATGTACCGTCTCATTTCCAATTTCTTTTGGTGTAATGAGGATGGTCTTCATAAGTGTCATTGGGTTCGGAGATCCAGCATGTTCCTTCCTGTTTCAGAAGGAGGTCTTGGGCTTTGGAAGTTTGAAGATATGGCTATGGCTCTTGTTATGAAGTTGTGGTGGCATTTTAGGAGCACTACATCTCTTTGGAAAGATTTTATGGCTTCTAAGTATTGTCATGCTACTCATCCTATGGATGCTACTAAAACCTCTTATGCATCTCATATTTGGGGTAGAATGATTAATGCTAAGCCGCTGGTAGAAAATAATATCTGTTGGCGGGTTGGGAGAGGTGATATTTCGGTTCATGACCATTGGATGGCTGATCATACTTTGTTGAATGGGGATCATGTTGAAGTTTCTTCTCTTTTTTTGCATGGGCAGCCACAGATGGACTATATTCAGAATGTGTATGGAAACCAGCTTTTAAGCTTCATTCGGGATAATAATATTCGTCTCATGGACAATCCGGATATTTTGTATTGGCTTCCTAATGCATCAGGTAATTTCTCTGTCTCTTCGGCATGGAATGTGTGTAGAAAAAAAGGTATCTCTAAACCTATCTTTGAATATTGTTGGCACAAGCATATCCCCCTTAAAGTTTCAGTTTTCATGTGGCGTACCCTTCACCATGGCCTTCCCACTGATTGTGCTATTCAAAAGAGGGGTATTCATTTTGTTTCCTCCTGTAGTTGTTGTTCTTTGCCTTCTATTGAGGATTTGGATCATTTGTTTGTGTATGGAGATGTTGCCAAGGCAGTTTGGAGTTATTTCTCGAACACTATGGGCCTAAGGCTGTACTCCTTTAATATTCATTCTATATTGGATAGTTGGTGGTTTAACAACTCATGTCGGGACTTTCAAGGGATTTCTTGACTTAGACGGCTTCTTCCTTGTTTCATTTTGTGGGAAATTTGGAAGAGTAGAAATAAAGCTAGATTTGATAGTGTTAAAATGTCTCCATCTCAGATAATTTCTTCAGTTAACAATTCTATCAAGGATGTTGTAAAATCTTTTGCTATTCATTTTTCGGGTTCTTGGAGTACGGCTCGGATTTTTGAATTTTTTGGTATGTCGGTCTCTCCCATGGTGAACAAGAAGTTGAGATTGGTTTCGTGGACTCCTCCTTCAATTGAGCCTTTTAAGCTCAATACTGATGGTGCATCAAAAGGTAATCCGGGTATTATTTCTGGAGGAGGTGTCATTCAGAATACTAAAGGTGATCTTATTTTTGCTTTCTCTCATTTCTATGGGCATGGTTCGAATATGGTTGCTGAGGCCAAGGCTGTTAGGGATGGTTTATCTTTTGCAAGGCGCTTTGGTATTAATTCGTTATGGCTTGAGATTGACTCTGAAGTCCTTCTCAAAATTTTAATTGAGGATTATCATATTCCTTGGTCCATTTGGTATGTTGTTTTGGAGATTAAAAGACTTTTACAGTTACTGTCGGTTCGGATCACTCATATACTTCGGGAAGGAAATAAGGTTGCTGATGGGCTTGCTAATTCTGTTGCAATTTCCTAGTCTAACTCCTGTTACTACTTTTTTGAGACTCTCCCTGGCGTATGCAAGGGACCTTTGGTTCTAGATCGATCATCTACATCATATATTCGGCTTCGATAATGTTTTGCTTGATGGCTAGGCCTCTCTATAGTACCCTTTCCCCCCTGTTGTAGAGGAACTTACAATTTGTGTAAGTCCTCCCCCCTATCTTTTTTTTTCTGGTGGTTGAGGTTGTCATGTCCCCCACCATGCTTGTATTTTTTTCTATTAATAAAATCTAGGGAGGTGCCGTCCTCCTTTCAACAAAAAAAAAAAAAAGATGAGGTGTTATGTGATGTGGTTCCCATGAAAGCTTGTCATTTGTTGCTTGGGAGGCCATGGCAGTTTGACCGAGATGTGTCGCATCAAGGGAAGAGTAATATTTATTCTGTTCTAAAGGGTAAAGAGAAGTACAACTTGAAGCCTTTAACTCCAAGAAAGGACATTCCAAAGCAAGAGAAGATATTCTTTAGTGTTAAGGAATTTATGGAGGAAGTTGAACCAGAAGATAAGTTATATATCTTTTTTGTTCGTGATAGCTCCACTGCTCGGATGGACTCTAGTGATGACTTGCAGGTACAAAGGTTGCTTGAAGAGTATGGTGATGTGTTCCCGGATGAGTTACCACATGGTTTACCTCCAAAGCGTGGAATTAAGCATCAAATTGATCTTATTCCTGGTGCTACACTTCCCAAAAAACCATCCTATCATTGTAACCCCGAAGAAAGTAAGGAGTTGCAGAGGCAAGTGCAAGAGCTGATTGATCGTGGTTATGTTCGAGAGAGCCTAAGTCCGTGTGATGTACCGGTTCTTTTGGTGAAAAAGAAGGATGGAACGTGGCGCATGTGTGTTGATAGCGAGCTGTCAACAATATTACAATTAAGTATTGCTTTCCTATGCCGAGGTTGGATGACATGTTGGATGAGTTGCATGGAGCTCATGTTTTCTCAAATATTGATCTAAGATCTGGTTATCACCAAATGAGGATTCGTGATGGGGATGAATGGAAGACGGCGTTCAAAACAAAGCATGGCCTTTATGAATGGCTTGTTATGCCATTTGGGTTGTGTAATGCTCCTAGTTCATTCATGCGACTTATGAATGAGGTACTCCGACCTTTTATTAATTTATTTGTTGTTGTTTATTTGGATGACATTCTTGTATATAGCAAGAACACGGAGGAACATCTTATGCATTTTGAGAAAGGTGTTTGATAAGTTGAGAGAGCAGAAGTTGTATGGGAAACTTGAAAAATGCATGTTTATAGTGCCAAGTGTGACCTTCCTTGGTTACATAGTTTCTGGAGATGGTGTTCGTGTGGATCCTTCCAAAGTTGAGGCTATTGAGTTGTGGCCTATTCCCAAATCAACAACGGAGGTTAGAAGTTTCCATGGATTGGCATCTTTTTATCGACGTTTCATTCAGAATTTTAGTTCTATTGTTGCCCCAATCACCGAGCTTACAAAGAAGGGAGAATTTGTGTGGACTTCAAGTGCTCAAAAGGCGTTTGATGAAATCAAAAGTAAGCTATGTTCAGCTCCTGTTTTAGTGCTACCAGATTTTGAGAAGTTGTTTGAAGTGGAGTGCGATGCAAGTGGAGTTGGCATTGGAGCTGTTTTGGTACAAGAGAAGAGACCAATTGCCTACTTTAATGAGAAATTAAGTGGAGCAAGGCTGAATTATTCTGTTTATGACAAAGAGTTTTATGCTATTGTTCGAGCATTGGATCATTGTGCTCATTATCTCCGTCCCAAGCCATTTGTTCTTCATTCTGACCATGAAGCTTTGAAGTTCATACATGGGCAGCAAAAGTTGAATGCAAGACATGCCAAATGGGTAGAATTATTGCAATCTTTTACTTTTTCTTCTAAGTATAAATCTGGTGTTTCTAATGTGGTTGCGGATGCATTATCTAGGAGACATTGTTTGCTTGTTACTCTTGATGCAAGGTTGCTTGGCTTTGAGCAAATTAAATAGTATTACAAATCTGATCCAACTTTTTCTCAAGAGATAGAGAGTCCTTCTGGCTTGTTCGCTGTACAAGATGGTTTTCTTTTAAAGGGGAATCGGCTTTGTATTCCTAAATGCTCCATTAGGGAATTTCTTGTGAGAGACGCACATGGAGGAGGACTTGCTGGTCATTTTGGTGTGAAAAAGACTTATGAGATTCTTGGTGAGCATTTTTATTGGCCTAACATCCTTAACAATGTGCAGGAGGTAGTGGCGAGGTGTGCTACTTGTCAAAAATCAAAGAGTTTCTTTCATAAAGGGCCCTATACACCTTTACCTGTACCGGATCAGCCTTGGGATGATGTTAACATGGATTTCATTGTTGGGTTACCTAGAAATCAAAGGGGGGAAGGATGCTATTATGGTGGTGGTTGATCATTTTTCGAAGATGAGTCATTTTGTTCCATGTCATAAGACGGATGATGCATCTCATATTGCAGATTTATACTATAAGGAGATTGTTCGTTTGCATGGGATTCCAAAGTCTATTGTTTCTGATCGGGACACTAAGTTCCTTAGCTACTTTTGGAAGACCATATGGCGTTTGGTTGGTACTAAGTTGCTGTTTAGTACTTCCCATCATCCACAGACTGATGGACAAACAGAAGTGACAAATCGGACTCTTGGAAGTTTATTACGTGGTTTGGTGAGTAGAACTACCAAAGATTGGGATGTTAAGCTTGCTCATGCTGAATTTGCATACAATAGAACTCCTTCATCTACTACTGGTCGTTCTCCATTTGAGATTGTTTATGGTGTTAATCCGTATATGCCTATTGACTTGATTCCTGTACCAAAGAAGGAAATAGTGTGCTTTGAAGCAAAGGAGAGGCAAGCTGCATTTATGAGGATTTGTGAGCAAGTTAAGGCTCAGATTGAGAAGGAAAATGCTAAGTATAAAGAAAGATCCAACAAAGGGCGCACTCAACATGTTTTTAAGGTTGGTGATCTTATATGGCTGCATTTTCGCAAGGAGAGATTTCCTTCTAAAAGGAAGAACAAGCTTATGCCGAGAGCTGATGGCCCATTCCGAGTGTTGGAAAAGTATGGTGAGAGTGCGTATAAACTTGAGCTACCAGATGAGTTTGGTAATGTGAGTGCTACTTTCAATGTTGGAGATCTGTCCCCTTACTTGGATGACGAAAATTTGAGGGCATATTTTTTTAAAGGAGAGGAGAATGATGCGGAAGCGAAGGTAGAAGATAATGGAAATGATCTAATGTTGAGCTCCAAGGGTGTGGATCAGACTTTAGGGGTCAATTGGAGCCCAATCTTTGTTAGCATGATTAGTTGGGCTTAAATAAGTGGGCCAAATGTTTGAGCAGTTTTTGGAATAATTTTGTTCGGCTATTATCTACGCAATGACAGTCCAGATGGTGATTATTTCAGCGTTGGGTTGAAGATAAGGTTGTGATCTTTCATATGAATACTTATGGCATGTTTTTGGACAAGTACTTGAAGAGTTGTGGCTGTTTGAATCTGACTGTTCAGATTGGCCGAATTTACATTGTTTTCTTCACCTAGTTCTTATCTTTATTTTTCTTATCTCTTAATAATTAATGTCTAGTTTATCCTAACTTGGAAGGATGTTCCAAGAGATAGTATAAATACCCTACAAGATGTAGTTGTAAGGCATTGAGTGATTGAATAAAATTTTCCCTTGTGAGTTTGCGAACTTACTTCAATTCTTGCGAGAATTGTTCTTAAGCCTTGCGAGGTTTAAACCCCTTTCTTCCCTTGCGAGGACAGGCCCTAGTCTTGCGAGATTAGGTTTTTCTAGTTCTAGCTCTTGTTCCTTGCGAGGTTCTTGAGTTAGTCCATATCCTTTTCTTTTTATTCTAAAAATACACAAGTTTACGTATCATAAGCCTAGGTCTAACCAATCAAGCCTACCCATCCTTGAGGTATCAAGCTCACCTGCCCCAAACCATAGCACTCTTAGACCTCAAACTTGCTTAGTCTAAACCAAGACCAACCTTAAAACACTTCCGGTCTCCAAACCCTAGCCTCAAGCCTAGGAAGTCACATTCTCTCCAAACCCTAGCCTCAATCCTAGGAAGTTGCATTCTTTCCGAACCCTAGCCTCAAGTCTAGGAAGTCGCATTCGCTCCAAACCCTAGCCTCAAGCCTAGGAAGCTGCATCTACTCCAAACCCTAGCCTCAAGTCTAGGAAGCAGCATTCTTTTCACATCCCTAGTTGTGAGCCTAGGAAGTCGCATCCTTGTAAACCCTAGCCATGAGCCTAGGAAGTCACATTCGCTCCAAACCCTAGCCTCAAGCCTAGGAAGTCTAATTCTCTCTAAGTCCTAGCCTCAAGCCTAGGAAACAACATCATCCTCTCTAAACCCTAGATTCGAGCCTAGGATTCAACATTCCCTTCAAACCCTTGTCCTGAACCTAGGAAATTCCTACACCTTAGTGAAGACACCCCGCCTTGGACCGCTCACCCCGATTGCACATTTGATTTTGTGTTTCTCCCTTTTTTATGTGTTTTTCGTTAGTTTATGTTACTTTCGTTAAGTTCCTGACTGACTTTGTTAAGTCTAGGGACTAGACTGAATAATAGAGCTGACTTTCTAGTCCATTTTGTCAAAAAGGCCATCTCTGAGTCGCGCGCCTCCGACCATAGGAGCCAGACGCGCGCGCCTTCCGCCCCCGAGGTAGGAAGCGTGCGCCTCTGGGCGTCAGTTACAGATTTCTGTCCAAGAATCTCTCCCTTGCTCATTTTTACATGATTTTGCCCGAGAAAGATTTCTTTGTGACTCTGTTTTGGCACAAAAAACATGTCTTTTTCAACTATAAAAGCCTCCCTTCTCCACCATTTCAAAGGACCGAAAATTCTCTTCTCTACAAAAACTATACACAAATACACTCAAGGCATTTTCAAAGGCAATTTCCCAAGAAATACTTGAAGTCATTTTGAAGCTTAGGTAAAAGACTAATCTTTTCTCTTTTCTCTACTTCATCCCTCCTCTTTCTCTTCTATTTTGATCAAACGTGCAATCACCCCAAAACCATTTTGGGACATGACACCAAAGACTGCTTCATTTTATCGAAGTTAGTCAAGGAGTTATCTCCCTACATTCCAAAAACCCCTTTTTAAAACCCCCTTTTTATCATTATTAAGAATAGGAAGAACATTTTAATTATGTAGACTTTGAACAAGGATGACCAACATTAGTTGGGCGAGATGGGTGTTTAAGTACTTCCCATCTCGTAACCTAACCCCCGAACCTCATAACAAGAATCTCTATTTTCGTAACTAAACTTAGGCTATTAGGTTTTTCTTATGTTCCTCTAAAACATAGGTGGCGACTCTATAATTAAAACACAATTAGACATTCTAGGACAACTCGCGCGCTCCAGCCAAGCCGCGGGCCCCTCCCGGGGTATCTACAGTGGCGACTCCGCTGGGGACGTTTGAGGGTTAAACTTGCATTGCTGTTCAAAGTCTACATTTTTTCTGGGCATTCTGGTTCCTGATGGAGGAAGCGTGCGCCTATGGCCTTCTTGGCCTAAGGCGCGCGCGGCCCACATCAAGTACCAGAGTCACCTGCTTATTAATGTTCTTCCTATTATTCTTCTTTCTTCTAAGCTAATCATTTCTGTAGGGGTCACAATGTATATTCAGGACCAGGGTAATCCCCTGAGTCCAAAGTCTGACAGTCTGACAGGTTTGCCCAGAAGCGGGCGCCTCCCATAAACACTGCGCCATGCGCGCGCTTCCCGCAACACAGGCCAGAGGCGCGCGCTTCTGGGTGGTTTTCCAGAACAGGAACAGTTTTAGAACAGGGCAGGATGATTGGGGTGTGGGCACAGTTGCCTGCATCAATGCCTAATTTGGACCTTTGGACTGTTTTACTTTCATGTTTTGTTTTATCGGTCACACGGGTGATTCAAGAGTTGTAATTTATGTGCTTATTTGCTTTTCTTTCATAAAAAAAAAGTAAAAAAAGTTGTCACATGTTGGACCTCACACTACGTGCACATATTCTTATAAATTGCTCACTATTAAGTCGCACCAGTTCATAACCCCAAACCCGTCGAGGCCCGTCCTAGGATGTTTCAAGCTCCACCCGACCTTGACTCTTCCGAAGCGGTAAACCTCAACCCGTGGCGTAGTTCATGACTACATGCCAGGGGTGACCTTAAGCCTCTCATTAGCCGAGCACAAGCCAACACAATTCTAGTTAGGGTCTAACACTCAGTGACTAAGTCGGTTTTCATGTGCCGAGATTTCCCTAAACTAATGTCTTCAAAATATACATGCCAAGTGGTTATCATGGACGAAATAAAAAGACTCCTTTCCCCAAAAAAAAAAGACGAAATAAAAAGCCGTCCCCAAGTGGTTATTATGGACGAAAATAAAAAATCCGTCCCCACATGTATGCTTTACTACATTAATTTAGTTTAATCCCGACACGTGTAGGATTCACAAACGTGGTGGAATCCGATGAGTATATGGGACCGCGAGAAGGTCTATATACTAGTGTGATGATTCCATTATTTTCTTAGAAACTCAAAAGGGACCCCGTCCCTCCGACTTATAAAAAAAAGAGTCTTTTCTTTATGTGGTTTTGAGTCGTGTGCCCACTGTGTGTTCTAAGCCTCTTCATGGACCAAAGTGTTACTCAAGACTGACAAGGGCCTCTTCTGCAATATAGGTTCAATTGGTACTTATAGAGTCTACCGAGATTCAGCAAACCGGCTAGTTCATGAATTGATCACTCCAACAACTCCGACAGCATCAATGGCCGGCGGCTCCAACACCGACAACACCATGTCTCTTGAGCAACTCTCAGCTATGGTCCAACTTCTCCAAGAGAAAGTCTCCACTCTCAATAAGGAGGCCCAAAATAAAGATGACCTTTGGAAATCCCATCTTGACAACCAAAGGGAGGCCCACGAGGCCGAGATGGAACAAATGAAAACCAAGCTCACCAAGCTTTCGAGTGGTAAAGATAAAGAGAACAATGAAGAGTCCGAGTGGACTAAGGGTTTTTTTGAGAGCCCTTATATTAATGCCCATACCAAGAAAATGGGGGAGACAAGCACCGACAATAAAGATCACAAGATGGTTGATTCTATCATGGCCTACATCAACCAACGTTTCAACGGTCTCAACATGGGGAAAGGCTCCGACACAAGCCTTTATCAGTCATCCATTCTCATGAGCACCATGGCCGCTCTCCCCGACAAGTTCAAGATGCCCGACTGATGTGAACCTAGCCAAGGATGACTAGACCCAAATCAAACGCGGAATTGTCGGATCGTTCTAATTCGGTTTCGATATGTGGAATCTCGACCTAACGCCTATTAGAGATGCAAACCTTGGTATAAGTGAAGATGATGGAAGGTGGAACCTTGACCCGTTGTCTATATGTAGACAAGAACCTTGGTATAAGTGAAGACGCCATAAACGGGGATGGAAAACCGTTTGATAAGTCAAAGAATCGAGCGCCACGAGAATCCTCTTGATAACCTCAAAAAAGAGAAACACTCTTAATTTATCATAAAACTCAACATTCGATATCTTTTACAAATGAGAAAAATTGGCTATTTATAGCCTTCTTGGAACATCCCTCCCAAATAGGATAACTATGAAATTAAAGCTTAATGGATAAACTAGACATTTAATGAAGAAACTAAACAATGAATCTAAGAAAATCAAAGGTTGTGTTCTTTGGACCAGCTGCAAATATCTGATCATAACTTCCCCTAGAAACTTCCAAATGCAAATCTGTTTCTTGGGTTGAAAAGTAAACATTCAGACCTTTCTATCCATATTTATTTTAAATTTTTGGCCATGTAGATTGTCCGGGGCGGTCAATTGAAGTTTACCCAGAAAAGCTGAAAATGCTGGAAATCCGAAAATTGCTAAAAATTTCCAAATGATTTCATAGAAAACATGGCCCATGGAAAGTATCATGACTAGGCCATGGTTAGGGCTGAAACTCCAATTAAATTATGGAAAATCCACACCTTGCACACTTCGTGATATTTCCCTGACCGTGTTCGTATCATTCCCTCCCTCTTAAAGAAAATTCATCCTCGAATTTTAAGTATTGCCTTAAAAATGAATATTCGAGGTCGCGTATTTTGAAACTTCAACTTACAAGCTTGTCAAACTTTGAATTTGATGGAACTTGTAACAATGTCCATCCAGTCGGTCCATCGAGTGGCAATAAAATGATCAATGATCATCTTATTGATGAACCAAGATGTACTCGGACTCGAGATATCAAATGGATCCTCGTAATAAGTATTGGAGTTGATAACAACTTCAATATATTTAACTTCCTCCTCATTTTCTTCTTGTCCATCTTGTTTATCTCCTTCCTCCAAAATTAACACATATTCTTCATACTCTTCACCCTCAATTTTATTATCTATTTCACACACATTTTTCTCCTTTTCAATACTCACTTTTATCCTCTCAAAAACCTCAATTTTCTCAACATCTCGTTCTTTTTCAACTTTTTCTTCTCTTTCCTCATACTCTTTTTCACTCTCAATCTCATGTTTTTTTCTCACACACTTATTTTCATTCTCAATTTCCTCTTCTTTTTCCACACTCTGTTTTTTTCTCTCACACTCTCTTTCTTCCTCACTCTCCTCTTTTTTCTCACTATCTTCTTTTTCTCAAACATTTCTTTTTTTGTACACTTTTGAGTCTCTCTAATTTTTCTATCAAGATCAAAAATAATATTATGAATTTTGTTGGATAGTTGTTCCTCCAAGATTTCAAGTCTCGTCTTATCTCGTAATGGAAAGACTTCATCTTTTTTTTCTTGGATACGATGGCATGTTGGGATACTTGTGATAAGAACGTTCGATCCTATCAAGCCTCTTATGAAAGAGCCTCATTTGTAACTTGATATCGCTTCTCATCTCACCCAAGAATTTCTCTTTGAAAACTTCAAAAATGTGAGACATATTTTCGATAACAAGAATTTATAAACCAACGATTGATGAAACAAGAATTGATGAAAACAAGAAATTGAATTGATGACTCTAAGGGCATGAAAAGAAGTGATTTTTTTCAAGAATAACAAGATTATAAAAGAGATATAAAAGAGTTTTTATTTTTTTTAAAGTTGACCCAAATGAAAGATAGATAGAATAAGCAAAACATGAAATAGAACCGAAGCTCTGAATACCAGATGATGTGAACCTAGCCAAGGATGACTAGACCCAAATCAAACACTGAATTGTCGGATCGTTCTAATTCGGTTTCGATATGTGGAACCTTGACCTAACGCCTATTAGAGATGCAAACCTTGGTGGTATAAGTGAATATGATGGAAGGTGGAACCTTGACCCGTTGTCTATATGTAGACAAAAACCTTGGTATAAGTGAAGACGCCACAAACGGGGATGGAAAACCGTTTGATAAGTCAAAGAAACAAGCGCCACGAGAATCCTCTCGATAAGCTCAAAAAAGAGAAACACTCTCAATTTATCATAAAACTCAACATTCGATATCTTTTACAAATGAGAAAAATTGACTATTTATAGCCTTCTTGGAACATCCCTCCAAGATAGGATAACTATGAAATTAAAGCTTACTGGATATGAAAGGTCCTGTTTACTTAAGATTAATAGATTGGTTAAAACACGTGAACAGCTAACTGGTTTGGGGAGTTAGCTGTTGAGATAAAAAGAGTAGAGAAATTATGCAGCGGAAGATAATTAAGTTAAGAAACAAAAGAGACAGTGTGAAGTGTGTGTTTAAGTGTAAAGACAAGAGAGTACACAAGGGTTTTAAAGTGGTTCAGAGGTTTAGCTCGTCTCTTACATCCACCCCCACTGTAGTCAATAGTGAGATCAATCCACTATAATCCACTTACTTAATAAGCTTACAATGAAAGATAAAGGCAAGTTCCTCGAACTCCCTCTACTTAATTGTCACTACAATTAAGGAAGCCTTTTGACTAAGGCTGTAAAAAGAAAAGAAAAAAAATTACACAAGTGTGTTTATAGATTATTAGCTTGGTTGTTAGCTGGGTTTAAAGGGGGTTGTAACTGGGTGCTAGATGGCACAAGATTTGCAGGTGTGTAATGTAAATGGCTGTAGGGGTGAAGGGTGTTAATGTTTTAGCAGTAATGGGATTTTTGGGTTGTAGAAGAAGCAGCATAGTTAACAGCCCAGTGTGTTTTCTTATATAGGATATGAATATATCCGTTGGGGGACAAGAAAACACATGGGGAACATGTTTGCAGAAAGTTGAGTCTTTGACTGGGTAAAGTAGTGTTGACTAAATACTTTATTTCTTTATACAGGATGTCCATGCTGGAGGTGCTGGTGGAGATTTTCAGTGGTGATTAATTGCATAGTTATTTTATGCTAAAATAACTATTCCTTCAAGGATCTGGATCATTTGGAGTCAGCTGCTGGATTTGCAGGGACTTAGCTGTTGGAACACGGGAGATAGCTGTTCGTCTTTGAACTGGATGATCTGCTCTAGCAAGTTTGTAAAAGGGATTGCTGTAATTCATATGAGTGAAAAGTGAATGTAGGAATGATATATATTCAGTTCATTTGATGTATATATTATTGGTTTATCTTTAAACAGTTTTATATATGAACTGAATAGATAGCTGTTGGGTCTGTTCTTGGGTTGCCTGTGGATCAGGTCTTTGTATGCTTTGTATAAACAACTGGAATGATTATTTATTTATCAAAACACATTTACTATGTTTTATCAGGTTAATAACATAGTGAGATACTAACAATTTCCCCCTTTTTGGTAAATAAATATCATATATGTACCTGCAGACAATATGCTAAAGAGAAGAGATACCAATGAAGATGTAGACTTCTTGATGGAATTCTTTTGCATACAAAGCAAGGATAGTTAAATATAAACAAGGGAATTATATACAAGATAGGTTTGAACAGCTTACAGTATAGAAGTAGATAAAACCTAATAAACATCTATACAAGCTATAAATTCATAAGTTTCTCTACTTCCTTTCTTTCCTTGATCAGAGCAGTTCTCCTTGCTAGATCATATCTTCTGTAGAACCATTCATTGTTCCATGCAAGGCTCATCATAGAGTTGTACTGATAGTCCACACTTTGCCTAGCCAGAAGTTGACTTTTGGTGAGAGGAATTTGATTGGGCAGTAGCCTTTGTCCAATCCAAGCCTTTACCTGCTGAGGACTCATTGATTCTTCATTCAGAGAAACTCCAAAAGGGGTGTCCTTGTAAAGAGAAGCAGGTCTTTGCTTGGTTGATTTGGAGGGTTGTTTAGGGGGCTGAAGGTGGAGATGAGGTAAAAAGGGTGATTGAGAGGGTGTGGGTGGTCTTGGATAGCTGCTGGAGTGAGTTTGAGGAAAGACAGCATGAGATGGCTGTTGAGGAGATGGAGGAGGAGGATTCTCACCTTTGTGCAGGATGAATTCAGAGACATCATCAAGTTTTCTGCGTAAGGAGGTTTTGAGTTGTTTTATTAGGGTGGCAGAAAATTGATTGAAGTCTGTGAAGGTGAGATGGTAAGGAGGGGTGTATTTGAATGGATCAAAGTTAGGGGGCAGGTTTCAAGGTGAGACCTGGACTTTTTATGGAATGCAGGAAGAGAAGGTGGAAGGTGTTAATGATAAACAAAGGAGATGGGATAAAGGTTTTTGACAATCAATCCCATGATACAGCTCTTCCTGGAAACAAGGGAGTAATACACAAATTGTGCATACTGAATGCATAGAGCATAAACAAGGGAGGAGGGGGTATAAATGCATTCCAGAAGGTTGTTGGAGATGAGATGAGAGAAGACAAATTCCCATTCACGAAGACTTGAAAAGGAGAGGGGGTGAGGAAGTTTAGGAGCAGAGAATAGGAAGCAATATTGAATAGTAATTCTAAACTTCTTCCATTCTTCATAGGCATGAAAGAGTTGTCCACCTAAGTTTCTGGAGTGGACACTCATGTGGGTTTTTGTCATTTCCCATGGATTGGAAAGATTATGAGAGGAGGAATGACAGAGAGATTGTTGAACTTTTTAAAGGGAGGAAGAACAGCAGGAATGGAGAAGTCTATATCACAATCTAAGGCCCAGAAACTAGGGGTGGGCATAGATGTGTCAAGAGCAATTTGGATTTGGGGATTTTGGACAGAAGAGGGGATAGCTGTTGGTAAGGATGAAGGGATAGCTGTTGGTATGACAGGAGATTTGGAAGTAGATGATCCCCCTTCACCCATGGATTTTCAAGATTCCCTAAATCTTATAAGATCAAAGGCTTGAAGGGCTTCAGGAATTGAAAACTGAGATGATAGCTGTTCAAACAAGGTGGATGTGTTCTCTTCAGAAAGATTAGAAATTGATGTGTCTTTGATAATTTCTAAGATTTTTGGATTGAGAACAGGAGGGACAAAGCTAGGTGGAGGAAAAGAAATGGTAGTTTGAACTGGGGAAAAGGGGACAGTAGAGACTTGTGGTTTAGCTTTTGGGACAGTTTCAAGGGCTGGAGAGTTCCCCCTTGACCTGACAGTAGTGTCTGGACTAGGTGAGTTCCCCCTTAAGGTTTCAATAGGAGGGGTGGATTGGGGAATGGAATTTTTAAGGTGAAGAATTCTTTGAATAGCAGAGGCATGATCAGAGCTAGAGGTATGAGTAGGGGAGGGAGGGGATGAGAGTCTTTGACTTTTGGATCTTCTATTTATATAGAATGGACCAGCAGACTCAGAAGAAGAATGGTGGTCAAGAACTATGGGTCCTCCTTTGTAGTATTCAGTTACTTCTATTGATCCCTTTTTGAAGAGGCATCCCATATGGTTGGAGAGGTATGGGGAAACTAGTCAGGCTACCAAGGAGAGATCATATGGAGGGGAGAATCAGCATGACACTTCTGCTGAGGGTTCAGGAATAGGAGAGTATGGGCCATTTGGATTTGAACAGCTTATTTTGTTTGCTTAGCTGTTCAGAAGAGAGTATTTGAGAAGGAGGGTTAACATAAGAAGGGCTACTAGTACAAGAGTAGCAAAAGATAGTAGGGTAGGTAGTTTTGGTCCTGATGATGAAGGTTGTAACATCATAGGATCTGATTTTTATGGTTCTGGATAGATAGCTGTTGGGGCTCTGTAAACAGCTAACTTTCTTTATGTATTGTTTTCAGTTTTAATGAATGAAGTTCAATTTTTCCTTTTACTTAGGCAAGTTAATCATTCCTAACATTGCTCTCAAAAGTTCAAATCTCTTTTCATCCATAGCCTTAGTCAGTATATCAGAAACATTGTCTTCAGTACCAACTTTTGCAAGATTGATATTCCCTTTTTCAACATGATCTCTAATGAAGTGGTGTCTAACTTCAATATGCTTAGTTTTAGAGTGTTGAACAGGGTTTTCAGTCATAGCAATGGTACTTGAGTTATCACAGAAAATTGGAATATTAGATAAATTTATTCCAAAATCTTGAAGTTGGTTTCTCAAATACAAAATTTGTGAGCAGCAGAGACCAGCTGCAACATATTCAGCCTCAGCTGTTGAGGTTGCTACAGAGGTTTGCTTTTTGCTTGACCATGATACAATCCTTGATCCAATGAATTGGCATCAACCACTTGTTGATTTTCTATCCAGATTGCATCCAGCATAATCTGAGTCATGAAACCAATGAGTGAGAATGGTGATTCATTTGGGTACCGCAAGCCATAATCTGGGGTTCCTTTAAGGTATCTCAAAATTCTTTTTACATCAGCAAGGTGAGATTCTTTGGGATTGGCTTGAAATCTTGCACAGAGACATACACTAAACATGATGTCAGGTCTTGAAGCAGTAACATATAGAAGAGATCCTATATAGTTTCTGTATAGTGTTTGATTAACACTCTGACCATCAGTATCAGCATGAAGTTTGGTTGTTGTAGACAGAGGTGTCTTAGCTGTTGAGGCATTCTGCATATCAAACTTCTTGATCATGTCTCTTGTGTACTTAGCTTGGTTAATGAAGATTCCATCCTTCATTTGTTTGACTTGAATTCCAAGAAAGTAGGTTAGTTCTCCTATCATACTCATTTCAAACTATTTTTGCATAAGATCTCCAAATTCTTTGCACAGTTGTTCATTAGATGAACCAAAGATGATATCATCTACATAAACTTGAATGAGTAGAGTATCTTCTCCATATTTCTTGATGAACAAGGTATTATCAATGTGTCCTTTGGTAAATCCTTTAATGAGAAGGAATTTAGACAAAGTATCATACCATGCTCTGGGGGCTTGCTTCAGACCATACAAGGCTTTATCCAACTTTTATACATGGTCTGGAAATTTGGGATGTTCAAATCCAGGGGGTTGAGAAACATATACTTGTTCATTTAGAACTCCATTAAGAAATGCACTTTTGACATCCATTTGGAATACCTTCATTTTCTTGAATGATGCAAATGCCAAGAACAATCTGATTGCTTCAAGTCTTGCTACAGGTGCAAAGGTCTCATCATAATCAATTCCTTCTTCCTGTCTGTATCCTTGAGCAACAAGTGTAGCTTTGTTTCTTACTACAGTACCATCTTCACTCATTTTATTTCTGAAGACCCATCTGGTACCAATGACAGTTTGATGTCTTGGTTTAGGAACAAGTCTCCATACTTTATTCCTTTCAAATTGTTCAAGTTCTTCTTCCATAGCTTCTATCCAGTCTGATTCTTGCAGGGCTTCATGGATCTTCTTTGGTTCCATTTGAGAAATGAAAGCACTCATGAAGATATCATAGAAGGGTGTGCCTTCAGGAATGGGATCTGTTGAGATGGGCAGAGTAATGACAAGGTTATCATCATTAGTGATTGGAATAGGAGTTGTAGGTTGAGGAAGAATGACTGAACAACTTTCATTTTCTTCATCTATCCTGTTGAGGGTAGGATAGCTGTTGGGAGTGGGAAAGTTGTTGAGCTTTAGTTGGTTGACTGGAATGTCTTTGGGAATGACATATGGGAAATAGCTGATGATTTCATTTGAGGATGAGGGATTATTACTAGTTGGAGTTGATTCTGGAAGGGTGTCAGAATTGCCAATGGATTCATCAAAATCACACAAGTCAGTGTTGCTTTGATCATTGTTTTTGTCAAAGTCAACATGAATTGATTCTTCTACAACAAGTCTCCTTTTGTTGTATACTCTGTATGCTTTGCTAGTGATGGAATATCCAAGAAAGATTCCTTTATCACTCTTTGAATCAAACTTGTCCAGGTTATTCTTCCCATTGTTATGAATGTAGCACTTGCTTCCAAAACCATGAAAGTAAGATATAGTTGGAATTCTTACGTCATTCAGAATTCTAGGAATATGATCTAGAATGTGAGTGCTACTTTCAATGTTGGTGTTCTGTCCCCTTACTTGGATGACAAAAATTTGAGGGCAAATTCTTTTAAAGGAGAGGAGAATGATGCAGAAGCAAAGATAGAAGATAATGGAAAGGAGCTAATGTTGAGCTCTAAGGGTGTGGACCAGACTTTAGAGGTGTACTTGAGCCCAATCTTTGTTAACATGATTAGTTGGGCTTAAGTAAGTGGGCCAAATGTTTGAGCAGTTTCTGGAATAATTTTGTTCGGCTATTATCTATGCATTGACAGTCCAGATGGTGATTTTTTCCGCGGTGGGATGAAGATAAGGATGTGATCTTTCATATGACTACTTATGGCGTTTTTTTGGACAAGTACTTGAAGAGTTGTGGTTGTTCGAATCTGACTGTTCAGATTGGCCGAATTTACATTGTTTTCTTCACCTAGTTCTTATCTTTATTTTTCTTATCTTTATTTTTCTTATCTCTTAATAATTAATGTCTATTTTATCCTAACTTGGAAGGATGTTCCAAGAGTAGTATAAATACCCTACAAGATGCAATTGTAAAGCATTGAGTGATTAAATAAAATTTCCTTTGTGAGTTTGCGAACTTACTTCAATTCTTGCGAGAATTGTTCTTAAGCCTTGCGAGGTTTAAACCCCTTTCTGACCTTGCGAGGACAGACCCTAATCTTGCGAGATTAGGTTTATCTAGTTCTAACTCGTGTTCCTTGCGAGGTTCTTGAGTTAGTCCATATCCTTTTCTTTTTAATCTGGAAATACACAAGTTTAAGTATCAACCATTAAAAAAAAAAAAAAAAAACGCTCGCTAGCTTGAAAACCCGCAAGGGCGGCCTAGGTAAAAATTAGAGAACGTGCAAAAAAAGAAGCCCACTAGATTGAAAACCCGAAAGGGCGGTCTAGGTAAAAAACAGGGTGCAAAAAAAAAATGGTCTTCATTTGTTTGAACTACGGAGACCTGAGCCTCTCTACGAGAGGAACGTAGGCAACCTTCGGGTGCGGTCTAAAACAATAATTTTTACCCAATCATGTCATAACAAAATGAAATTTTTATTCATCTCTCAAATCATTTTGATCATTACAACGGATATGTTGAGCAATAAAAGACATAAAAACATTAAATCCTAACAAGTGGTCTATCCTTATTGCAATCTTGGGGTACAAACGGTTTGGGAACCCATTGCTTCTTGCTACGAACCTTGACCTTCTTGGGTGGGGGCGGAGCATTCTCGGAACCGCCAAGGTGAGAGAAGACGCTAGGACAGGACGGAGCTTCATCTACAACCTTCCTTTTGCCTTTGTCAAAAGAGGCCTTGACCGGAGCCTTGTATGGGTGCTTCCACACATAAGGAGAATTACCCTTACCTTTCCCCTTCTTCTTCTTAGGGAAATAGCGTGGCCTAGGGGATTCAACATGAACCATTGGCTTCGAAGGTTCCACAACAACCTCATTGGGTCTTCCCAAACGATCAAAGACACTCGGGCGTGCCTTCATAATGGGGACGGGTATTGACTTTTCACCCTCCGGGACGGACACTTTTACCTCAAAAGAGAAGGTCATAGGAGCCATTTTTGACAAGAATTTGGGGCTTAAAGTGATGAGAAGTAGTGCAAAATATTGTTATGTGACCAAACTGGTCGAAATGGATTCAAATTTATAGTTGTTAGAGAATCCAGTTCAGAAAAGAAAGGGGCTGTAAATCAGCAGCCCAGACGCGGGCACCCCCACCTTTGGTGATCAAACGCGTGCGCATCCCATGCCTTGTTCCGGGCGCGCGCCTTTGACAGATGACAGAACAGAATAGCTCTTGTAAATTCAGTAACAGCCCAGACATTTCAACGCCTTCAACCTGCAATCAGTTCAGAATCTACAGCAACAAAGCAACACATTCCACAATAGCACCAAAACACTTTGGGAACATATTTGTTTGTAAGGGTCAACAGATAAGCTCGAGTCTAAATGAACATAAAAAATGTAGATAAAATTGCTAGGACTGTAAATACGTGCTAAATGTTATTACATGTTAAAAAATAAATTGTTCAGGTACTTATCCTCCCCCAGTCTACTCTGAATCATCCCCAGTGCCACTGTGCTCACCCTCATCACCGCTCTCGGTCTCCTCATCATCGTCAAACTCTTCTTCAGACTCCTCAACGGTGATCTCATGACGGCGTCTCTTTGGCACCGGCGCCGAAGAACTAGCACCGCCACAGCTAAGGTTCCGACTCAATGACCGCCTCGCTGAGGTGACAACATCATTGACAGCATCATCAATATCCTGGGTTTCATCTCTGCAACCTCGTCCCATGTCACGAGCTCCTCGAGCGGCACCTCTGAAAGCCCCAGTCACCGTGTCGGCAGCATCTCTACTCAGGTTCGCCATGTCTCTGCAGAGCTCCAGCACTTTCTCCTCCAGCTGGCGCAGCCTCCTCCGCATCCCTTTGTTTTGGCGGCCTATGTGCCTATAAGCAACTACGGGCACCTGTCACAACAGAAACAGGAAACTACATCAGTATGCTGAGATAAAAGAGACTGGAACAGAAAATGGGTAATAATCAGAAATGCACAGAAAACATAGAGTCATACCACAGCCGTCTGGGCAGGAGGCTCTCTCTCCGGTGACATCTCCTCTGGGACTATCTCCCTCTGCTCCTCAACAATCCCAAAGTTAGAGTACGTATAGTACGAAGGAGGCAGAAGAGGATCAAAACAATAACCTACACCGGTAGGGTAAAATAGTGCAGAAGTAGAAGGAGCAGGCTGTGTTCCCCGAGGGTTGGCATACATGAAGCCCGGCATTAGATTGTTTGCTCGGAAGAGGCCGTAGTCCTGATAAAGAAGGACGAAAGGGGTAGCATCAACCCTTGTCATATACATGGCCCTGTCATCCTCAGACAGCGCCCCCCAGTTACGAGGGCAGAAAGGAGGGAACTCTGGAACCGCCGGCCTAGGCGGGTTATGATAATCCACCATCTGGCTCCCATGCTGCCAGTATACCCTCTCTCCCAAGTACATGGCCATGCATGTCACGGAGCTCATCAGAAGCCTCGAGCGGGTATGAAACAGTGTATGCTCTATGCCACCGTAAATCGGTCTCCAGGGAAACAGTGACTGATATATGGACTCGGGCCTCAGACCATCCAGATATTGCCTGGCTGAAACCAAACCAATGGGGACGGTGCCGGTCTTTACATTCCTGGCCTTGTAAGACCACCTAGCACAGTCAGGATACAGGGGCTGACCCTCCTCTCTCACAATCCTGAAGTCCCTCATGCCCAGAATGGCAAAAGCCCACAGCTGCAAACAAAAACAAAGACAGGATTAATGATAGTCAAAAAAGGTGCAGATAAAGGCAGAAATCCAAAAGGTCAAAGCGATAAATGTACCTCCCAAGCAAGAGAAAAGCCCATGACCGAGCTCCTACTCGAAGGACTAGTCAAATCCATGCCGTAATAACAAGCAGCCAGACCCGCTGCACCCTAGTTGTATTGAGCAGCCTGGTCCAAGTCTATCAGAAGGTCCAATAGGGACAGAGCAGCAGAACTCCCCCCATTCGCAAAAAGGGTGTGAGAGAGAGAGCAAACCAAATGAAACATCGGGCCACCGCCTCGACTCTGTCAGTGGTAACTCCCCAAGACTCAGCCTCAAGGACTCTAAAGTAAGCCCGAATCTTCCCCCAAGTCACTCGGGAGTTCTTCACCACAAACTCGCAGTCGACTAGAGCCAACAACTCAGCAAGCGTCCTAGCAGTCCCACTAGCACCATAAGGGACGGCAACCCCAGAAAAAGGCAAACCAGTCAGATCCGTAAAGTCAGCCGGGGTCATAGTCACCTCCCACATCGGCAAGTGAAAAGTGTGAGTGGTATCCCACCATCTCTCCCTCAAAACCTGAATCACATCGGGATCATTCTTCAGTGAAGGCAAACTCATAATAAAAGGGCCAAAGCACGTAGCTGCAATCCTAGCCCGTACATTCTCGGGTAATTTCTTCCACAAAGAAACGGGTGCTTGAGCCCCACCTCGGATTTCAGTCAGACGGTTCCACCTATGAAAGGAAACAAGAGATAAAGAAAAATTCGTCAGCATAATGGCTAGAAAATGGCCAAACCCAACATGAAGAATTCAACAAAATCACCACGTGCAAACAAGTGTGTGAACATGCAAATGGGTGTCCAAGCATTCCTTTCGCTACAAATCAGCAAGGGTAATAACATGCAACCATAAATTCGTCAGCATAACGGCTAGAAAATGGCCAAACCCAACATGAAGAATTCAACAAAATCACCACGTGCAAACAAGTGTGTGAACATGCAAATGGGTGTCCAAGCATTTCTTTCGCAACAAATCAGCAAGGGTAATAACATGCAACCATAATCAAAAGGGTTACTGCAGCAGTATCATGGACAAAATGGTACGACCCTAGAATGCAAAATTGTCAAGGAAGATGAAGAATTCTTACCAATCCCGTAGACATAAAGTGGGAGATATGAGTATGGGACTCATAAGTAAGCTGTCTTGGGTCCATGGCTTCAACCCCGACTTCGGCTTCTTCGCCCATGGGCATCTCAAAATGAGGAGTTTGATGAGAACTCGACATAATTCCTCGATGGAATGGTCTCAAATGAACGAAGGAAATGTTTTGGGATGTTTTCCTCGCGAGATTTCGACTCAGAATGCAGAGAGTTTGGGCAATTTTTGAACATGGCTCGAACAGAATGAGCAGTTTTTGAATATATGTTCTAAAATTAAACGAGATGCGCGCGCCCCCTGATGCCCTTGTACGACGCGTGCGCTTCCCACAGCAATTCCCAAACGCGGGCGCTTCCCGTGTCCAGTTAGGCCCAGGTCCAAGTTCCCATGAAGGAATAACATACATGGAATGAATAAGAATCTCTCCGAGTTGCATAACATTCTGAAAACTGCGGAGATGAAGATAGTGGAGAAAGGTTCTCCAGTGCTCATGGTTCATGATGGAAAGGGGCCAAGTGCCAAAGGAAAGGGTAAGTCAATGGTTGCCAAACCTAAGATTAGCAAGGCAAAGGTTGCAAAGGCTATAGTAGCAATACCCGATGCACAAAAGGATGCAATTTATTTCCATTGTCAAGAAATTGGTCATTGGAAACGTTATTGCAAGGCTTTTAAGGAAGAGAAAAATAAGAAGAAGAGCAGTTGGACTGTGTCAACTTCAGGTATCTATATAATAGATATTCTCCTTTCTACCACTAGTTCCTGGGAATTGGATACTGGATGTGGCTCTCACATTTGTCTAAATGTGGAGGGATTAAAGAATAGGAGACTATACTTAAAGATGGTAAAGTAGACCTACATGTGGGGAATGGAGCAAGAGTTCCTGCATTAGCCGTAGGGACTTGTAAAGTCACTTTACCTTCCGGTTTAATACTTGTTTTGAACAATTGTTATTATGTACCGGATTTAAGTAGAAACATTATTTCAACTTCTTGTTTGGATAATGAATGTTTTAAATTTCTTATTGAGAATAAGAGATTTTCTATATTAAATGATGTGCTTTATGGTATTACAAATTCATTTAATGGCCTTTATATCCTGGATGTCAAGAATGAAAATAATGATAACGTCTATCATATAAATAAGAAACTAAACCTAATGATGTAAATCATACTTATTTGTGGCATTGTCGTCTTGGTCATATTAATGAGAAGTGTATCCCAAAACTCCATGGGGACGGTCTTTAGGGTTCATGTGACTTTGAGTCATATGATACTTGCGAGTCGTGTCTTCTTGGTAAAATGACAAATACACCTTTTACCAAGTTGGGTGAAAGGGCGAGCGACTTATTGGGGTTGATACATTCCGATGTATGCGGACCACTAAGTAGCAATGCTAGGGGTGGATTTCAATACTTCATAACTTTCACCGATGATTATAGTAGATTTGGGTATGTTTACCTAATGAAACATAAAAGTGAAGCGTTTGAGATATTTAGAATATTTCAAAATGAAGTAGAAAAACAACTTGGCAAAAGTATTAAGGCACTTCAATCGGATCGAGGTGGAGAATACTTAGTCAAGAATTTGATGATCATCTAAAGAATTGTGGAATAGTTTCACAATTGACTCCACCCAGAACACTACAATGGAATGGTGTGTCCGAGAGGAGGAATCGAACTTTGTTGGACATGGTCCGATCAATGATGAGTAAAGTTTATCTTCCGATATCCTTTTGGGGTTATGCTCTAGAAACCGCTGCTTTCACAATAAATCGTGTTCCAAGTAAATTTGTTCAAAAGACTCCATATGAGATGTGGAGCGGAAAGAAACCTAGTTTGTCTTTCATAAAGATTTGGGGTTGTGAAGCTTTTATCAAAAGACTTGTCTCAAACAAACTTGAACATAAATCTGGTAAATGTATTTTCGTGGGATATCCTAAGGAAACTAAAGGATATTACTTTTACAACCGAATGGACAACAAGGTGTTTGTTGCCCGGACTGGTGTCTTTCTAGAGAAAGAGTTTCTCTCCAAAGACACCATGAACATCAAAACCTTGAATAAACAATTTATTCTTGAATCTCTAGATAATCAAAACTTTGATCCAATCAAAAATTGATAGTCCAAACAATTATTAATCCAACATAATTTTTATTACGATTGAATAGTGCGATTAAAGTTTATAAAACAATAAACCACATAAAACGTATATAACCCATAAACATCATAATCCCAATATTCAAATCATGCTAGGCACATAAACAATTTATATCCACACAACATGATTATGTATTGAAATAATCAACATGAACGGGGCTCTGATACCACTGTTGGGTTTCGTAGTAACATGCGCATCGGAATATAGCATTTAAAATTTTATGAAACCCAAAGCCTATAGATCCATTCATATGATTAAGACAAAAACATCTACGATGAATACAAGAATACTAACCCTTGATGCGTTAATTCTTTTTCTCTTGATCTTGAATCTTGGATCTTCGTGCTTGTCCGAATCACGGACGCAGGAACACGAACAGAAAGATGATAAAGGAATCACCCTCTTTGGATATCCACACGCGAACGAATATTAAGAACTCTTTCTTAATCTTGACTGCTAGATCAAAAAGGGACTATATGATTTTATGAATTAATGATCTTGATTCTCAATCTTAATCAATAATAATGTTTCTCCAAACAAGTGAATCAATCATATACAATGGCTGGTGAAGAGGTATTTAAATGGGTATAAGTCCTTAAGCCTTAAGGACATAGGAGACCCAAATCCCGTCACTTAATTACTGCAAGTTTGTCCTGGCCGAAAGCTCTGGCACGGTCGTGCCCTAAAACCGGCACGGTCGTGCCAATCACCTCGAGCCTTCCTTCCCAGCCGCCAATATTGGTACGGTCGTGCATTGTATCGGGCACGGTCATGCTTTATACTTGGTACGGTCATGCCAAATGGTGCACCAGTCACTTGCCTTTGGTTGATTTATGGCACGGTCGTGCCCTATAAATGGCACGGTCGTGCCAGACCAAAAATCTGCCATTTTTCCCTTTTAACAATTCATTCTCTTGTGCGTAACCCCATAGGATTATATCAAGTTGGCAATGAGTCCAAACACACTTTGTCTCATAAATCATGAGCGGACCCTAGCAGGCCATCATGATTACCCAAATGATATAACTTGCCAAAGTTCGTTAATTCATTATAGAACATATCATAATTCTTTTGTTCACGATGTCATTGAATGTAAGCCATGGTCAATGATCAACTTACAATGTTCAATACTTTCTCGATTCCGAATATATTGATAGTACAAATCATATTTGAACACGGTCATGCATTTCATCAATACTATTCATCGAGTGGCCAAAGCTTGACATCTCTCTTGACGAGGAACAAATTCCATCTTGACTTATTACTCTTCCCAACATGAATCCGATTATGCCAATAACATTCTTTATAGCTACCCGTTTAAGGGTAACGTTTGAATATGTCAAACGTAATGTTCATCATGTGGAAGACTGTAATTCTCACGCCCCGGAAATCTCAAAAATCCATAAATATAAAATTTACATAATATACATCTCCAAAATACAAAATACCAAACACGGGCGCGTGAATTCAACTATGAAATCTATACCATCAAGCAACACCTCAACGAGATTATAACTCGGAGACTAGAAACAAACGCGGAAGCAAGAACAACTATTAACAAAAATACCCAAAGTGTAACCGTATATACAAAACACTGAACGACTACGAACCCACAATAATATGCGTAAAGGCTCCGAAGGCCAACTATCCCAAATGCGATCAACCTGCTCAAAAGATTCCCGCTACAACGGACCTCACAACGCTACCACTTGCTTTCCTGGGGGGGGGGTTAAGGAAAAACAATTTGAAACAAGAAACGGGGTGAGATAAAATCTCAGTAAGTTACTAAATGCATCTACATGGCATAATATCATGCAAATCAATTATATAACTGAGCAAGTAAATCATATAACAACAAATGAGAAATCTCCCTATCGCCAACCGTCCCATACCAGTTGGAAATAACGACTAACTCATCATGCAGCACATAAGACTGAAATAAACACGTTACAAATGATACTGAGCCAAGGTTTCACCAAACCAATAGACAATCGCTGCGCAGCTTCAACCGATCAACCAATCAACAATAGCAGTATAACCACTGAAGAGAACCCCGGTCAGAACTGACCAATCAATCAATCAACCCATCAAGCCATCTTCATAGTAGCATAAAAGCTGAAGAGAATACCCCCGGTACCGGAACCAATAACAAAGTAACGTGCCACAAAGGGCGGGAGCCATGCCACAAAGTCATGCTCCAAAACGTCTCAACCAAGGCCAATCTGGAAGAGGAAAATAAGGGCAAAACAATGGTCGACACCATAATGGACTTGGCCGGTGCCATCACAATATCTCACATCGCCCGACACAACCACAAATACCAGCTGGACTTTCAATAATGCTAAGTAATGAATACTAGCTTTATAAACATCAAAAGGGTTCCAAAGTAGGGAACCATACCAAATAATCACCATAAAGATGCAACGGTTACTCATGAAGGGTTTAACAACAACGATAACAAGAGTTTCTCATGAAGAGCACAACAACGATAAACGGAATTGCTCATAAAGAGCCCAACAACAATGATTATTAAAACACGATAATTCCATAATAAGGAACCATACCAGATACATTCAAAAGATGATACCCACAAGTTACTCATAAGGAACACAACCCAAACGGTCGCTCATAAATAGTACAACGACTATAACCCAAAATGATCCTAAACGTTTACTCATAAAGATATACTAGGGCAATGAACTCAACTATCTCTTTACACCTAGAATTCCAAATAGGAATTCCGAATAAATACCCTTAAGGCAAATCAATACCCAATCACTATACCACGCTTTACCTCCATTCATAAACGGACAAATTCTTAGTACCCCAAACGAACCCAAAAGATTACACTTATTCACACATGATCCCAACGGACCAAACCCAACACTTTGGTATTCCCTAATACCCTCTAGGTATTATAAGATATCACTTAGAATCTAGACCAAGTCTGATCCCAAAATCAATCCGATCAAAATAATCCTGAACACATTACAAGATGCCCAAACACTCTCAAACAATACTTAGACTAATTCCGCAACACAATTGTTCACAACGAACCATGCCTATTAATCATCAAAAGATAAACCAAGTCAACAACACATCCTGAAGATGATACACGCGAGATACTCGTAAAGAGTACTACCCAAATGGTCATTCCCCAAATAGCACAATGACTATCATTAAAACTATCCCAAACGTCCACTCATTATGAAAGTGTTCCCACATTTTCCAATAATCCATAAATAAATTCCATAACCCATTTATTCGCAAAGTAACCAAGGCGAAACCACACAAACCGATATTCCCAACTTGATTACAACGGACCGATTCTAAACACTTTGTCATAAGATACTAAATGAAATATCAACACAATATAAACCTTAAAATCACCTAAATAAACCACCCCATCTCTAAGTACTATAGAAGAGCTTTAAAATGATAGTTTACTCGTCCAAAACGGAGTTCGGATGAGAAAGTTATGGAGGAAACAGTTTTAGAAGAAAAGAGAAGAATATATCAGAGTCCCAGCTTGGCACGACCGTGCCTAAGAAAGTGGCACGACCGTGCCAAACATGACGAGAGGAAAGTGAATATTGGCACGACCGTGCCAAATAAAGGGGCACGACCGTGCCAGAAGAACAATGCCCAGATTTCTTCCTAGGTTCATACATACCCGAAAATGGCACCCAAACAACCCAAAATTCTTACCATTTCTCAAATACTCAAAATCAAGACTTCCAATAAGCATAACAATGAACCAAAACAACTTATAAACTTGAATAGGACCAAAATAACACATCTAGAAACCCAAATCAAGGTTTAAATCCCAACCTTCATATAATCACCATTTTTAACCAAAAATCCTAATAAATTACAAATAAATTCCAAACTCAATCAAACTTCAAACATGACAACTAAAGCATTATATAAGAATGATATGAACAATTTAGCATATTAATGGGGGGAAAGCAACTTACTTGAATTTTCTCAAAGTTGTCGGAACTCGAATATTTTTAGCCCTCTACGATCCTAACGACGATCTAAACAAGTTTCATATTTTAAGAAATGAGAAATAACAAGAGGAAGATGGTTAGATTGAAGAGAGAAGGTGGAGAAGAAAACTTACCTTTTCTTGGAAGAGAGAGAGAGAGTTTGTGCTGGGAAAAGAATGAGGTGAGGGAGAAAGAGAGGGAGTAGGGAGAAGATGATTAAACCAAACTTACACTTAGACCCCTCCCTTACTACTACTCTCTACAAACAAACTCCCCTCTAACAATTAAGACTCAACACTTCTACAATAGCACAAATGACCCAAATAAAATGCTAGTCATAAATTATTATAACACATAAAATGCACACATAAATTATTAATTAAATAATAATTTAAATAGATAAATAAGCAAATAAATAAATAATAATTATTTATTACTAATAAAATAGAGCCTAGTTTTCAGGTCGTTACAATCTACCCTCCTTAAAAAGAATTCGCCCGCGAATTCACTCATCAAAATCACAATGCGCGGTCATAATGAGGCGACAAAATATATATTCGCATAAAGCACTCGTAACCCCAAATCAAGTACCTATTAAAGATTTCAGACATCAATTCCATGACTCAAATAAACCCACACATATTGAACACGTACATATTTCAAGCATATTCATATCAACACCCTAAAGTTAACTTCCTCTTTCATCCCGAATTTCACATTCTCAAGACTATCACTTGTTCACCAATTCTGAGACATAGCTGATTTGATCCTAATTAGCATCACGCTCTCCATCAACCTTTAAATCATCAACATCCATAAGTTTTACTTTTCCAGTCCATCTACACGCATTGACGATCAATACATCAACCCACGTAATCATACTACTACCCGAATAAATAAGAGAAGGAATGGGGCTGACGATTACTGTCACCCAATAACTCAATGATATAATCAAAAATCTACTGTTATCAACTATCCGATCGAATGGGATTCCACTACCACACTCACTTTCCTTATGAGATAAAACATAATACAGCCAAAATCTTGAATTTCTCAAACTACTTACATTACCTCATACTTAGTTTTCTAAGGACTTATATCCATTAACTCTTGGTAGTCTGCTATCATAACGTTTCAACTTGGTCCCAAAATAGAATAAAATATATAGTCCGCTGAGGCAATATCAATAAAATCACCATCAATTCCAAGTAATAGATAGTTCTATTTATTAGGTGCTAACCCTCGAAACATATACAAATACTTTATCACTCAAAATCATTACATACCTCCATCTCCCTTTGGAAACATCATTATCGATAACGGGATGATCACTTTTCACAAAAATGGAAAACCTGACTTATCTCCAAGAAAACATAACACTGGTTATACCTTGCAAGATAACGGTGATACTAGCTAAATCCATGAAACAATATAAATACTGAAATTATCATCAATCTTTATATTAACAATCGAAAGCTGATTTCACACTTATCGGTTCTTACTAAAGTCAAGAAATCTCAAAATACGTGTATCTCGTTTTACATATTTGTCTACACTTGCAGAGATCAATTAAAACCTGAAGAACCCCATTACAAAACAATAAATCCTCTAACTCATGCTAAAACTTGTGAACCCTTGCTCCTTCCAAGAAATTTTAAATAAAATCCCAAATGGGTATTAATTCTCAGCCCACAACTTGGTGTGTATCAATATAACATAAAGTCATTCACTCCCACAATCAAATTATGATTTTAAAAATAATAATCTTTGATAGCACTATGCCATTTATCCATCTAAATGATATAACCAAGAATTCATAATAAACAAACCCAATAATAGAATTTGCCTTCGCTATTTCCTCATATACGACCTTTGACTAACAATAGCCACTTATCAATCAACTCTGATTAAACCACTGATCCACTTCAGGAATTTACTAATTCACCAATATAAGATAACAAGTACTAATTTATCATAATGGCCTATTTGAACTCTCCGAAAATATCCAGAAATACTCACCACCAATCAGTGGCAACCCAAAGATACGAGACACATAGAAAGCTAAACCACACCACTTATCACATCAATAACCCGAATAGGTGACACAACTAAATCAACTTATAGCTTATAGAGTGCTATCGCTCATAATTCTCCCGGGTTTCTTATGTATACCAGTAACAATCCCGAAGTCTCATATCCGAGAATATTCCTCAACATAATTCACAGAATGAGGACCAACATGCGTACTTCGCACGAAACATTATACACTCTACAAAATATAAACCCTTAAGTCCTCAAAGAATCGCACTCTCTATTCTCAAACCAACTAACCCCAATGGAACCAACACTATTGACACCAATCCTATACTTGATATACCACAAGAGAAGGAACACTCGACGTCAATATCACGACTTATAACTCAACCAACTTCTACCTTAACCTCATTCTTTCAAGAAAACTTAGTTTCTAAACCACTCAAAATCATAACACCCAGGTATTGAAACCTATTCAATATCAGAGTTCTTATTCTCCTTCAAGATCTAAAACCATTGCTCTGATACCAACTCTCACGCCCCGGAAATCTCAAAAATCCATAAATATAAAATTTACATAATATACATCTCCAAAATACCAAACACGGGCGCGTGAATTCAACTATGAAATCTATACCATCAAGCAACACCTCAACGAGATTAATACTCGGAGACTAGAAACAAACACGGAAGCAAGAACAACTATTAACAAAAATACCCAAAGTGTAACCGTATATACAAAACACTGAACGACTACGAACCCACAATAATATGCGTAAAGGCTCCGAAGGCCAACTATCCCAAATGCGATCAATCTGCTCAAAAGATTCCCGCTACAACGGACCTCACAACGCTACCACTTGCTTTCCTGGGGGGGGGGTTAAGGAAAAACAATTTGAAACAAGAAACGGGGTGAGATAAAATCTCAATAAGTTACTAAATGCATCTACATGGCATAATATCATGCAAATCAATTATATAACTGAGCAACTAAATCATATAACAACAAATGAGAAAGCTCCCTATCGCCAACCGTCCCATACCAGTTGGAAATAACGACTAACTCATCATGCAGCACATAAGACTGAAATAAACACGTTACAAAGGATACTGAGCCAAGGTTTCACCAAACCAATAGACAATCGCTGCGCAGCTTCAACCGATCAACCAATCAACAATAGCAGTATAACCACTGAAGAGAACCCCGGTCAGAACCGACCAATCAATCAATCAACCCATCAAGCCATCTTCATAGTAGCATAAAAGCTGAAGAGAATACCCCCGGCACCGGAACCAATAACAAAGTAACGTGCCACAAAGGGCGGGAGCCATGCCACAAAGTCATGCTCCAAAACGTCTCAACCAAGGACAATCTGGAAGAGGAAAATAAGGTCAAAACAATGGTCGACACCATAATGGACTTGGCCAGTGCCATCACAATATCTCACATCGCCCGACACAACCACAAATACCAGCTGGACTTTCAATAATGCTAAGTAATGAATACTAGCTTTATAAACATCAAAAGGGTTCCAAAGTAGGGAACCATACCAAATAATCACCATAAAGATGCAATGGTTACTCATGAAGGGTTTAACAACAACGATAACAAGAGTTTCTCATGAAGAGCACAACAACGATAAACGGAATTGCTCATAAAGAGCCCAACAACAATGATTATTAAAACACGATAATTCCATAATAAGGAACCATACCAGATACATTCAAAAGATGATACCCACAAGTTAATCATAAGGAACACAACCAAAACGGTCGCTCACAAATAGTACAACGACTATAACCCAAAATGATCCTAAACGTTTACTCATAAAGATATACTAGGGCTATAAACTCAACTATCTCTTTACACCTAGAATTCCAAATAGGAATTCCGAATAAATACCCTTAAGGCAAATCAAACCCACAGTTACCTAATCACTATACTACGCTTTACCTCCATTCATAAACGGACCAATTCTTAATACCCCAAACGAACCCAAAAGATTACACTTATTCACACATGATCCCAACGGACCAAACCCAACACTTTGGTATTCCCTAATACCCTCTAGGTATTATAAGATATCACTTAGAATCTAGACCAAGTCTGATCCCAAAATCAATCCGATCAAAATAATCCTGAACACATTACAAGATGCCCAAACACTCTCAAACAATACTTAGACTAATTCCGCAACACAATTGTTCACAACGGACCATGCCTATTAATCATCAAAAGATAAACCAAGTCAACAACACATCCTGAAGATGATACACGCGAGATACTCGTAAAGAGTACTACCTAAATGGTCATTCCCCAAATAGCACAATGACTATCATTAAAACTATCCCAAACGTCCACTCATTATGAAAGTGTTCCCACATTTTCCAATAATCCATTAATAAATTCCATAACCCATTTATTCGCAAAGTAACCAAGGCGAAACCACACAAACCGATATTCCCAACTTGATTACAACGGACCGATTCTAAACACTTTGTCATAAGACACTAAATGAAATCTCAACACAATATAAACCTGAAAGTCACCTAAATAAACCACCCCATCTCTAAGTACTCTAGAAGATCTTTAAAATGATAGTTTACTCGTCCAAAACGGAGTTTGGATGAGAAAGTTATGGAGGAAACAGTTTTAGAAGTAAAGGGAAGAATATATCAGAGTCCCAGCTTGGCACGACCGTGCCTAAGAAAGTGGCACGACCGTTCCAAACATGACGAGAGGAAAGTGAATATTGGCACGACCGTGCCAAATAAAGGGGCACGACCGTGCCAGAAGAACAATGCCCAGATTTCTTCCTAGGTTCATACATACCCGAAAATGGCACCCAAACAACCCAAAATTCTTACCATTTCTCAAATACTCAAAATCAAGACTTCCAATAAGCATAACAATGAACCAAAACAACTTATAAACTTGAATAGGACCAAAATAACACATCTAGAAACCCAAATCAAGGTTTAAATCCCAACCTTCATATAATCACCATTTTTAACCAAAAATCCAAATAAATTACAAATAAATTCCAAACTCAATCAAACTTCAAATATAACAACTAAAGCATTATATAAGAATGATATGAACAATTTAGCATATTAATGGGGGAAAAGCAACTTACTTGAATTTTCTCAAAGTTGTCGGAACTCGAATATTTTTAGCCCTCTACGATCCTAACGACGATCTAAACAAGTTTCATGTTTTAAGAAATGAGAAATAACAAGAGGAAGATGGTTAGATTGAAGAGAGAAGGTGGAGAAGAAAACTTACCTTTTCTTGGAAGAGAGAGAGAGAGTTTGTGCTGGGAAAAGAATGAGGTGAGGGAGAAAGAGAGGGAGTAGGGAGAAGATGATTAAACCAAACTTACACTTAGACCCCTCCCTTCCTACTACTCTCTACAAACAAACTCCCCACTAACAATTAAGACTCAACACTTCTACAATAGCACAAATGACCCAAATAAAATGCTAGTCATAAATTATTATAACACATAAAATGCACACATAAATTATTAATTAAATAATAATTTAAATAGATAAATAAGCAAATAAATAAATAATAATTATTTATTACTAATAAAATAGAGCCCAGTTTTCGGGTCGTTACAGTAATAATGTCAGGTCTAAGGATTCAATGATATAACTATATGAGACTTAATTATGACATTGTGACCATGACATAAATCTCATATGGGTCAGTCCAGTATTCGTTCTCCAACAAATACCCATAAGTTTAATTGTATCCCATACACCATAATCATCATATGATTATCTATTATACTAATACTAACAATTAATCATAATTATCAGGGACGGGGATTATTATAATAAACATGCAAATGATATAATAATCAACATTCAATATCTTTATTAAAACATAATCAATAGATAACATTAATCGTTCAAACAACGTGCCTAGAGCATACAACACCAACAATCTCCCACTTGCACTAGGCCTAATTAATGTATCGAATACCCATAGACCTAACATGCATGACCATCATGCTTTGCTTGTGGAAGAGCCTTTGTCAATGGGTCGGCAATGTTATCATCAGTCGGTACTCTGCATATATTTACGTCTCCTCTATCAACGATCTCTCGAATGATATGAAAATGCAAAAGTATGTGTTTGGATTTTTGATGTGATCTTGGTTCCTTTGCTTAATAAATAGCACCATTATTATCACAATAAATGTCTATTGGATTATCAATGCTAGGAACCACCTCTAGTTCACCAATGAACTTCTTAATCAAAACAGCCTCCTTTGCAGCATCGGATGCAGCAATATATACTCAGCTTCAGTTGTAGAATCTGCGATGGTACTTTGCTTAGAACTCTTCCAGCTAACAGCACCTCTATTTAGCATAAATACAAATCCAGATTGCGATCTTGAATCATCCTTATCAGTTTGGAAGCTTGCATCTGTGTAACCACTTACAACAAGATCATCTTCCATACCTCCATACACCAAGAACGAATCTTTAGTCCTTCGCAAGTACTTAAGAATCGTCTTGACTGCAATCCAGTGACTCTCACCAGGATCTGATTGGAATCTGCTCGTCATGCTCAAAGCATACGAGACATCGGGTCTAGTACATATCATGGCATACATGATTGATCCAATTGCAGAAGCATATGGAATCCCAATCATTCTCTCATGCTCATCAGTCGTCTTAAGAGCTTAGAGTTTTTTTTTTTTTTTTTTTTTTTTGCGAAAGGAGACGGTACTCCCTAGATTTTATTAATAAGAGGAAAAATGTACAAAACAACGGTGAGGGACATGACGGACATAATCACCGGGAAATAAAAACTAAGGGGGAGGTCTTATACAAGCCATAAGAACCTCTACAAATATGAGGGGGACCTATCCAAAAAACCAGAAACCAAGACATGACTAAAGTCTAATGTTAGGATACGAGATCTTATCAAAATAAATCAAACTTTGACAAAGCCGAGGGCATGAGGCCAAGGAATGAAAATCAAAATCAGCACCTCCATCCGCAGAGTAATTGGCAAGAAAATCCACAACTTTGTTCCCTTCTCGAAAAATGTGAGACACCCGAATCTCTAAAATGTCCATAAATCTGAAACTAGCCTGAATGATGTACCATATCTCCCAAGGAATGTTATATTTTTTATTAAGAATGTTGGCTAAAACTTCATAATCAACCTCCAACCAAACATTATGAAATCCCATCAAGCGAGCATGAGTCAGACCATCTAGGGCAGCCCTAGCTTTCGCCACCATATTAGATGCATGACCATAAAACCGAGAATACGCAATCTGAAAAGAGCCATCATGGCCTCTAATAATACCTCCCCCAGAAGCAACACCAGGATTTCCTCTAAAAGCTCCATCAGAATTCAGCTTAACTTGATTAAGATCCGGGGACATCCAAGTAACCAGTTTAGCACGATTAGTTACCACAACAGCTGAATGGATATCAAAAAACTGTGAGATATAAGAGCTTATAGTTATGCCATGACCTACTGGCAAATTTCCTCTCTTAGAGTTTTCCATGCGGAATCTCTTAAGAACTTTGTCAATATATGTATCTTGACTTAAACCAATCAATTTCTTGGATCTATCACGATAGATCCTTATGCCAAGGATATAAGCGGCTTCTCTCATATCTTTCATTGAAAAACACTTTCCTAACCAAGTCTTTACAGACTGCAGTGCAGGAATGTCGTTTCCCATAAGCAATATGTCATCAACATATAGTACTAGAAATAATACTACGCTCCCACTAATCTTCTTGTAAACACAAGGTTCATCTTCGTTCTTGATGAAGCCAAACTCTTTGACTGATTCATCAAATCAAAGATTCCAACTCCTAGAGGCTTGCTTTAATCCATAAAAGGATCTTTGCAACTTGCATACTTTATTAGAATTTTCTGGAATTACAAAACCTTCAGGTTGTGTCATATAAATATCCTCAAGTAAGTTCCCGTTAAGGAACGCTGTTTTGACATCCATTTTCCATATCTCATAGTCAAAATATCCGGGTATGGCAAGTAAAATTCGTATAGACTTGATCATTGCTATGGGCGAAAAGGTTTCATCATAGTCAATACCATGAATCTGCCTGTAGCCTTTCGCTACAAGTCTAGCTTTATAAGTATGCACCTTTCCATCCATGTCTGTTTTCTTTTTGAAAACCCACTTGCATCCTATGGTTTTTACACCTTCGGGCGTATCAATCAAGTTCCAAACTTGATTATCATACATGGACTTAATTTCAGATTCCATGGCTCCAAGCCATTTATCTGAATCAGGAGCGGACATCGCTTCTTAATAGGAAGTAGGTTCATCATCAACTATGACTTCCACTTCATTGCTATCCGTCATGAGAAATCCATATCTCTCAGGTTCGGATCGCACCCTACCAGTTCTGCGAGGAACTTGAGTATTCTGAATAGGTTCCACAACTCCTTGTGAAACTTGTTCAGATCCAACATTTTGTTCCATGTTATTTTCGGGTTCTCGAACCTATTCGAGATTAATTTTATTCCCACTAATTCCTTTGGAGAGAAACTCTTTTTCTAGAAAGGTACCATGAAGGGCAACAAACACTTTGTTTTCTACGCGGTTGTAAAAATAATAACCCTTAGTTTTCTTAGGGTAACCAACAAAAATATATTTATCAGATTTAGGTGTAAGTTTGTCAGATATGAGTTTCTTAACAAAAGCTTCACAACCCCCAAATCTTCATGAAAGACAAACTAGGTTTTCTTCCAGTCCACATCTTATATGGAGTCTTTGGAACATATTTTGTTGGAACATTATTTAGTGTAAGAGCATCAGTTTCTAGTGCATGTCCCCAAAAAGATAAAGGAAGATCAACTTGACTCATCATGGAGTGGACTATATCCAATAAGGTCCTATTTCTCCGCTCAGACACACCATTCCATTGTGGTGTTCCAGGTGGAATTAATTGTGAAACAATTCCACAATCTTTAAGATAATTGTCAAATTCTTGGCTTAAATATTCTCCACCACGATTGGATCGAAGTACTTTAATAGTTTTGCCAAGTTGATTTTGTACTTCATTTTGAAATATTCTAAATATCTCAAAAGACTCACTTTTACGTTTCATTAAGTAGACATAGCCATGTCTACTAAAGTCATCAGTAAAAGTTATGAAGTATTGATATCCTCCCCTAGCATTGCAGCTCATTGGTCCACACACATCAGTATGTATGAGTGCCAATAAGTCACTAGCCCTTTCACTACTCTTAGTAAAAGGTGCCTTAGTCATCTTTCTAAGTAAACAAGACTCACAAGTTTCATATGATTCAAAATCATGTGAATCTAAAAGTCCGTCCCCATAGAGTTTTGAGATACGCTTCTCATTAATATGACCAAGACGGCAATGCCACAAATAAGTATGATTTACATCATTAGGTTTGGATTTCTTATTTACATTATAGACATCCTCATTATTCACATTCTCAACGTCAAGAATATAAAGGCCATTAAATGAACATGCAGTACAATAAAGCATATCATTTAAATAAATAGAAAACTTCTTATTATCAATAAGAAACTTAAAACCTTCATTATCCAAACAATAAATTGAAATAATATTTCTACTTAAATCCGGAACGTAATAACAATTGTTCAAAACAAGAATTAATCCGCTAGGTAAAATGACATCATATGTTCCTACGGCTAATGCAGCAACTCTTGCTCCATTCCCCACACGTAGGTCCACTTCGCCATTTTTAAGTAGCCTTCTATTCCTTAGTCCCTACACATTTAAACAAATGTGAGATCCACATCCGGTATCTAATACCCAGGAGCTAGAGGTAGAAAGAAGAACATCTATAACATAGATACCTGAAGTAGAAGCAGTCCCACTGCCCTTCTTCTTCTTTAACTCTTCCTTGTAAACCTTGCAATTTCGTTTCCAATGACCAATGTCATTGCAGTGGAAACAAATTGCATCCTTCTGGGGAACAGGTTTGGCCACATTAGCATTGGCAACAGTTGCCTTGCTAATCTTGGGTTTGACAACTTTTGTCTTACCCCCTTTTCCTTTGCCTTTCTGGCCCTTTCCTTCCTTTGACACTATGAGCACAGGAGCGGTTTCTTTACCAATTTTCTTTTCCGCTGTCTTTAGCATCCCATGCAACTCAGACAGGGACTTATCCATCCCATGCATATTAAAGTTCATTACAAACTGATTATAGCTTTTGGGCAATGAATTAAGAATAAAATAAGTGGCCAACTCAACATCAATGGGATGTCCTAGCCTCTCTAGATGCTCAAAGTGAGCCTTCATCTTCAAAAACATGAGGGCCCACAGCTTGCCCCTCGCTCATCTTGCATGAGACCAGAGCAGCTATAGTGTCGAACCTTTCCTGCCTTGCTTGTTCTTGAAACATATCTTTCAACTCAACAGCAAGGTCAAATGCCTCCAAGTGTTCAAGATTCTTCTGAAGCTTTGGACACATGGCCGCAAGCATGAGACAACCCACCTCACGAGAATCACTTTTGTGCTTCTTGTAGGCGATTCTCTCATCCTTGGGTGCATTGGAAGTAGGTTCCTCTTCAAGAACGGGCTCATCAAGAATATAGAGCTTGTCTTCATGCCTTAGAACAATTCTAAGGCTTCGGATCCAATCCGTGAAGTTAGCTCCATTTTCTTGAAGTTTTTCCTTCTCAAGGATAGATCGCAATGATAAAGAACTTGTACTTTGAGCCATTATCTACAATTATGCAAACATGTAATCACATATAAGTACCAACTTAATTAAGGATATTACAAATATTAGTATTTCACAAATACTCCCACTAAATTATATAACCTTCAAATACATCTAATGTATCATATAATTCAAATGGGCTAAGATCCATATTTCACTTAACTTTGAGTCGGCTAGGGCACGACTGCTCAAAATAAGTTATTTAGGTAGACAACTCCTTGTCAATCATATCATATATGACTCTTAGTTCTTTTATGAGATTTTAGACATCATATGTCTAACATGTTTTAATCTCATCTCTGCCTTAGGCCCAAAACTGTTTTGATAGCCTAATTAAGTCAAACCATTTTAAACGTATAGGAATCACTGTTTCCTCATCTTGCTTATAAATGAATAGAATTAATGTGCCTACGCTAGGGCGTAACCCACATAAAACTACCCACGTACTCACAAGTGTTTTAATCATGGATTGGCATATAACTTAAATTTTAAAGAAGGTTCACAACATATAGCATATAACACATTTATGATCACATAAGATAAACATGTTATACATCAAGTTTAGTCACTAAATTAATCTCCATTAATTTAAGCATGATATTATGTGTCATTAGTTTCTCTATAATTATGAGGATGAGACTATTTGAACTTTGGATATTATCTCCAAATCAAGACAACAAGAAGTGCGGTCGAACTAAGCCATAGGCAACCACAATCCCGCACTAATTCAAAAAACCAAGAAAGTAGTCCATGTGGCCGAAACTAAGCAATAGATGGTCTCAATGAAGGTAGGTCAATTGCATTCACAATTCCACATGGGTCGCCTACTAGGTCCAGTCAGACCCTTCGAAAAATCTGATTTTTAATGTTCCAAAATTTGTCCCAAATTGTTTAGCCCGATTAAAATAGGATTTGGTGTTTTTGATGATCCAATCACCATAAACATCAAAACTTTGAATAAACAATTTATTCATGAATCTCTAGATTATCAAAACTTTGATCCAATAAAAAATTGATAGTCCAAACAATTATTAATCCAACATAATTTTTATTGCGATTGAATAGTGCGATTAAAGTTTATAAAACAATAAACTACATAAAACGCATATAACACATAAACATCATAATCTCAATATTCAAATCATGCTAGGCACATAAACAATTTATATCCACACAACATGATTATGTATTGAAATAATCAACATGAACGGGACTCTGATACCACTGTTGGGTTTCGTAGTAACATGCGCAGCAGAATATAGCATTTAAAATTTTATGAAACCCAAAGCCTATAGATCCATTCATATGATTAAGACAAATACATCTACGATGAATACAAGAATACTAACCCTTGATGCGTTAATTCTTTTTCTCTTGATCTTGAATCTTGGATCTTCGCGCTTGTCCGAATCACGAACGGAGGAACACGAACAGAAAGATGATAAATGAATCACCCTCTATGGATATCCACACGTGAACAAATATTAAGAACTCTTTCTTAATCTTGACTGCTAGATCAAAAAGGGACTATATGATTTTATGAATTATTGATCTTGATTCTCAATCTTAATCAATAATAATGTTTCTCCAAACAAGTGAATCAATCATATACAATGGCTGGTGAAGAGGTATTTATATGTGTATAAGTCCTTAACCCTTAAGGACTTAGGAGACCCAAATCCCATCACTTAATTACTGGAAGTTTTTCCTGGCCGATAGCTCTGGCACGGTCGTGCCCTAAAACTGGCACGGTCGTGCCAATCACTTCGAGCCTTCCTTACCAGCTGCCAATATTGGCACGGTCGTGCGTTGCATCTGGCACGGTTGTGCTTAGCATGGTCGTGCTTTATATTTAGCACGGTCGTGCCAAATGGTGCGCCAGTCACTTGCCTTTGGTTGATTTATGGCACGATCGTGCCCTATAAATGGCACGGTCGTGCCAGACCAAAAATCTGCCATTTTCCCTTTTAACAATTCGTTCTCTTGTGTGTGACCCCATAGGATTATATCAAGTTGGAAATGAGCCCAAACACACTTTGTTTCATAAATCGTGAGCGGACCCTAGCAGGCCATCATGATTACCCAAATGATATAACTTGTCAAAGTTCGTTAATCCATTATAGAACATATCATAATCCTTTTGTTCACGATGTCACTGAGCGTAATCCATGGTCAATGGTCAACTTACAATGTTCAATACTTTCTCGATTTTGAATATATTGATAGTACAAATCATATTTGAGCACGGCCATGCATTTCATCAATAATATTCATCAAGTGGCCAAAGCTTGACATCTCTCTTGACGAGGAACAAATTCCATCTTGACTTATTACTCTTCCCAACATGAATCCGATTATGCCAATCAAATTCTTTATAGCTACCCGTTTAAGGGTAACATTTGAATATGTCAAACGTAATGTTCATCATGTGGAAGACTGTAATAATCTCAGGTCTAAGGATTCAATGATATAACTATATGAGACTTAATTATGACATTGTGACCATGACATAAATCTCATACGGGTCAGTCCAGTATTCGTTCTCTAACAAATACTCATAAGTTTAATTGTATCCCATACACCATAATCATCATATGATTATCTATTAAACTTATACTAACAATTAATCATAATTATCAGAGACGGGGATTATTATAATAAACATGCAAAGGATATAATAATCAACATTCAATATCTTTATTAAAACATAATCAATAGATAACATTAATCGTTCAAACAACGTGTCTAGAGCATACAACACCACAGATGAAATGTTTGGCCAAACTCAAGTGAATTGATTGGATCAATGTCATTTGGATCATCAACATATTTGGTATCGAGAAAGTATTGAACAATACAAGTTGACTTGTTGACCATGACTTTTGTTCAATGACATCGTGGACAAAGGGATTGTGACATGTTCTATAAAGGAATGCGAACTTGTATATAGTTACACTATTTGGGTAGGTTAGATGGTTTGCTAGAACCTAATCATATCTTATGGGTTTATGATTGAACCCATTGATAACTTAGTGTAATCCTATAGGGTCACACACAAATAGAACGAATCTTAAAAGGACTTAATTGGAATTTTGGGTCGAAGGACCAAGAAGGGATTTTAGGACTTTAGGGAGAAAAATGGGAATCTGAAAAAAGGGGTAGGTCCGGGCGGACCTTGTTAAGGACCCGGCCAGACTACCTTCAAGCCCCGGGTGGACCAAGAGAAGTACCCGGTCGGACCCTGATTGATCCGGCCGGACTCACTTGCATACCCAGGCGGGCCTAGTCCTGTTTCGACTTGGGTTTTTCCTGTTCCGTTTTCTTGTGGGTTTAGTCACTTGTTACCTATTTGGAATAGGTTAAACAAGTATATAAACCCCCTCTAGTTGCCTTAATCAGTATATAGCTTTGTGAGTGCCTCCAAGGGTTTGAGATGATTGTTTTCTTGTTCTAAGATCTCTTGGGTAAAGAACAAGAACACACACACACACACATAATAATTCCATATAGTTTTTATAATTGTGAAAGAGTGTTTCACAATTCGGTCTAGCAACAAAGATCAAGTGTTTCTTGATATTCGTTCGAAGTTGTGGATACCGGTAGAGGGTGAAACTTATCATCTTCAACGTTTGTGTTCCTGTTTTGTTCGTGATCAAGTTTGCAGTCAATTCGGTTTTAATGAAGTTTGGATAGACCTGATTTATTGATGTATCTCGAATAGTTGGTTTTCGGTTCTTGTGAATGGCGAGAGCTGTGGTTTTTTTCACTCCACCAGGGGTTTACGGCAAGGCGATCCTCTTTCTCCCTAACTTTTTATTATAGCGGCTGAATTGATGAGTCGAGGTCTTAATCATCTCCATGCAATGTTTCCTCAATACAGGTATCGAATTCATGTGTCCCTTAATATCCCATCTTGCTTATGCGGATGATGTGATTATATTTTGCAATGGATCGAAAAGTTCTTTTGAAGCTCATATGAAATATTTGGAGTGGTATCAAAGGTTTTCGGGTCAGCCGGTAGACATTAATAAATCTTGTTTTATTACGGGATCTCATGGTAATAGGGATGATTTGGTGGCAGCAACTACGGGTATATGAATAAATTGGTGTTCTTGAGTTTTTAATTCTCAATCTAAACTCAAGAATATGTTTCTAAAATATATGGAGGCTACCAATAATGATATAATATCAATTAGGTTTGAATAGGGTTTAGAGAGGGGTATTTAAACTCAAACGTCCTAAACCCTTAAGGAAATTTGGTAGAAATCCCGTAAAAAAATTCGGAGATGAAAAAACTGGAATTCGGAACAGAGGTATGCCCAGGTCATTAGAGGGGTCCGATCGGACCATGCTTTGGTCCGACCGGGTCAAGGCATAGGTCTGGCCGGACCAAGCCTGGTTTCCAGGTTTTTAAGTTTTTTTCCCGATTTTTTCAATTTCAACCCTTTTCAAAATTCCAATTTTAGCATTTTCTTAATTCGTTTTTTTATGTGTGGCCATAGGATTATATTAAGTTGGCAATGAGCTCAAACCCACTTGATATCATAAATCATGAGTGGACTCTAGCAAGCCATCATGACTATCCAATTAATATAATTTAACGAAGTTCGTTTATCCTCATAGAACATATCACAATCCTTTTGTCACGCGATATCATATTGAACATAAGTCATGATCTACGTCAACTTATATTGTTCAATGATTTCTCGATCCCGAGTAAATTGATATAAGCAGATATCTATCTTGAGAGAGGGACAAATTCCATCTTGACTTATCATTCTTCCCTACAAGAATTCGATTATGCTAATCATAGCCTTTATGACTACCTGGTTAAGGGTAGCGTTTGACAATGTCAAACGTAACGTTCATCATGTGGAAGACCATGATAATCTCAGGTCTAAGGATATCAAATGGTATAGCTATATGAGATTTAATTATGACATTTGACCATGACATAAAATCTCATAGTGGGTCATGTCCAGTAATTGTTCACCAACAAGTACACATAAGTTTAATTTGTATCACATACACATGATCATCACATGATCATCGATTAAACTTATACTAGTTCTTCATAAGTACTAGAGACAAAGATTATTATAATAAACATGAAAAACATATAATAATCCAAGGTTGCTATCTCCATAACAAATGAGAAAATGACATAACGTAAGGCCATTCTCAAGGGCCTAGGGCATAATCTCCAACAATCTCCCACTTACACTAGGCCCAATCAACGTGTATCCAATACCCATTGAGCTTAGCTTATGACCATCATAACATCATGTGGAAGAACTTTTGTAAGTATATTATCCTTGTTATTGTGATTTGGTATTTTGTATATCTTGACATTTTCTTTATAAACGATTTTTTGTAGAGATGGAAACGTCTCCTTTCGTAAAAAAAAAAATAAAATAAAATAAAATAAAATAAAATCTCTAGACCTGAGGTTATTACAGTCTTCCACATAATGAACATTACATTTGACATATTCAAACGTTACCCTTAACCGGGTAGCTATAAAAAATATGATTGGCGTAATTAGAATCATGTAGGGAAGAGTAATAAGCCAAGATGGGATTTGTTCCTCGTCAAGAGAGATGTCAAGCTTTGGCCACTCAATGAATGGTATTGATGAAATGCATGGCCATGCTAAAATTAATTGATTGGATCAATGTCATTTGTATTATTAATACATTCGGGATCAAGAAAGCATTGAACATAGGTAAGTCGACCATTGACCATGGCTTTTTTTTTCCCACCAAAATTGACAATTATCACCACAGAATCATGCTTCATATATATCATACGAGATACTTGCAAAAAAGAAATATCACCTTAAGAGTTGAAGGGTTCCTTCATCTACCCATAAAATAGATAAGCAGCCATAAGTATCAGGCATATTTCAACAAAGAAGTCACTCTCATCATATTGGAACCAAGAACTCCAGTCACTAGGCTGTAACATTTACAAGCTCGTACTCAACTAGTGACAAGTTATTGTCCTCTTTAACTCCAAATGTAGTGTAGACACCCCTCCTTGGACCTCTCACCCCGATTGCATACATAATATTTTTATTTAACTTATTTTTGTTGATTTCTGTTACTTCGGTTAAGTTCCTAACTTATTCCGTTAGTTTTGGACTAAACTGTATAACAGAGTTAACTTCAGAGTCGTTTCTGTCATCCTGCCTTTCTCACCCGCGGGCACCTCCCGTAATGGTCATGGGGCGCGCGCGCGTTTGGACCAATAGGCCGGACTCGCGCGCTTCCCACTTTGACTATTACAGATTGCAGCTTTTTCCCTCCATTTTTAGAGTCAAAAACCATCTTTTGGTCACATGTTTTATTCTAGCATTAAACCCCTTTATTTCATAACTCCCAATCCCAGACTTCTAGCCATCTCTTTAAAATAAAATATCCTTTTTTATTTTATTTGATTTTCTCTTTTTTCTTTATTTTCTTATAGGTTGAAAAACCATCTTTTCCTCTCTTTTCTACCTATTTAAACCCCTCTTTTTTACCTTAGAAAGGGACTTCAACTTCTTAGACACCAAAACTCTACACACATTCTCTCAACAATATTTTCTCTACAAAAACACTACACAAAGTATTGCACAACATTTCCTCTACAACAACTCCATCTCCAAGTTAAAGTTTGAAGTTCTTCTTTTTCTAAAGGTACTTTATCCTTCTGCTTCTATTTTATTTGTCTAGTCAATGTATGCAATCCCCATAAAAAGGAACATGACCTAAGAGGCCACTTCACTATTGAAGTTTGGTCAAGGTTACCTTCCAACATTTCAAATACTACCTTAATTTCCCCATTTCATATTAATGTAATTGTTACATGTAATCTTTAGCATAAAATCAATAAAATAAGTTTCTTTTTATTTCTCTTTTGTAATTCCCCTTTTCTTTACTGATACGTAAACTTGTGTATTTTCAGAATAAAAAGAAAAGGATATGGACTAACTTAAGAACCTCGCAAGGAACAAGAGCTAGAACTAGAAAAACCTAATCTCGCAAGACTAGGGCCTGTCCTCGCAAGGGCAGAAAGGGGTTTAAACCTCACAAGGCTTAAGAACAATTCTCGCAAAAATTGAAGTAAGTTCGCAAGCTCACAAAGGAAAATTTTATTCAATCACTCAATGCCTTACAACTATATCTTGTAGGGTATTTATACTACTCTTGGAACATCCTTCCAAGTTAGGATAAACTAGACATTAATTATTAAGAGATAAGAAAAATAAAGATAAGAACTAGGTGAAGAAAACAATGTAAATTCGGCCAATCTGAACAGTCAGATTCAAACAGCCACAACTCTTCAAGTACTTGTCCAAAAACATGCCACAAGTAGTTATATGAAAGATCACAACCTTATCTTCAACCCAACGCGGAAATAATCACCATCTGGACTGTCATTGCGTAGATAATAGTAGAACAAAATTATTCCAGAAATTGCTCAAACATTTGGCCCACTTATTTAAGCCCAACTAATCATGTTAACAAAGATTGGGCTCCAATTGACCCCTAAAGTCTGATCCACACCCTTGGAGTTCAACATTAGCTCATTTCCATTATCTTCTTCCTTTGCTTCCGCATCATTCTCCTCTCCTTTAAAAGAATTTGCCCTCAAATTTTCGTCATCCAAGTAAGGGGACAGATCTCCAACATTGAAAGTAGCACTCGCATTACCAAACTCATCTGGTAGCTCAAGTTTATACGTACTCTCACCATACATTTCCAACACTCGGAATGGGCCATCAGCTCTCGGTATAAGCTTGTTCTTCCTTTTTGAAGGAAATCTCTCCTTGCGAAAATGCAGCCATACAAGATCACCAACCTTAAAAACATGTTGAGTGCGCCCTTTGTTGGATCTTTCTTTATACTTAGCATTTGCCTTCTCAATCTGAGCCTTAACTTGCTCACAAATCCTCATAAATGCAGCTTGCCTCTCCTTTGCTTCAAAGCTCATTATTTCCTTCTTTGGTACAGGAATCAAGTCAATAGGCATATACGGATTAACACTATAAACAATCTCAAATGGAAAACGACCAGTAGTAGATGAAGGAGTTCTATTGTACGCAAATTCAGCATGAGCAAGCTTAACATCCCAATCTTTGGTAGTTCTACTCACCAAACCACGTAATAAACTTCCAAGAGTCTGATTTGTCACTTCTATTTGTCCATCGGTCTGTGGATGATGGGAAGTACTAAACAGCAACTTAGTACCAACCAAACGCCATATGGTCTTCCAAAAGTAGCTAAGGAACTTAGTGTCTCGATCAGAAACTGACACGCCCCAAGTCCCGGGATTCCCTAATAGAACCTCGAACCTGGTGCGCGTAACTAACAAGAAACAAGAGACTAACGGGAAACAGGAACAATACCTGTTAAAAACAAAACTGACATGATATATATACTCAAGAGTAGGGAGCTAAGATAGCTCACACGAGTTCTAGACCAAGAAAATTAAAACCAAACAAGGTTACATACAGCGGAAGACATGCCTAGCAAATAAGCTAGAAACAAGAACTGTCTAGGGACAACAAATACTACCCCAATACAAGCCCAGAGTGTACTAACTCATACAAGATCGTCCTTACCAAAATATAAAAGGACACTACTTCGAACAACAATATCCTGCTGAGTAAGTTCCCAGCTAAGTCGAGCCTCACTGCGTACTATCCCCTGCTTTCCTGGGGGGGGGAAACAATTAAACAAATAAAGGGTGAGATAAATCTCAGTAAGCTATTAACATGCAACTATATGTCATGTTATCATGCAATACAAGTAGATACTCAATTAAACATAGATCAAGTATCATCAAGTAACAAGTATAGGAGAGGCTAAGCCCACTCAACAAGTAATCAAGCTCAAGAAAGGTTCAGGTAACAAGTAGTCAAGTAGAGTGAGAGGCTAAACCAGCTCACCAAGATGCACATAGGCCTATCACGCATTGTACCTGAATCCTTCCTTATTTCTCCCAAGAATACCATTTGTTGTCGATGCTTTTCTAGCTGAGGACAACCAAGAACAGGAACAAGAGCTGCTGTGCAGTATATAAGAAGACCTGGTAACCAGTGTCATCCACAAGATACAAAATCCATGTGGTGAACAAGACGGGAATTAGCATTCACTTAGGTCAGGCTTATTGCTCCAACCAAGGAAGCTATGCCCTTACTATGGCCGGTAGTAAGGGGTCGGGCGGAAATACATAGGGACCCGATTGTCACTTAAACCCCAGCTCTCGCGACAAGCGTGAACCTATATATTTTCGAACAAGCAAGGAGAACCAGCTGGACTCACCAAGAATGCACAAGTAGATATTTACTTGAACTACGAGAACAGAACTCAGTCCCTTATTAGTGGACTATTCTTTATGCACCATGTAATTATGTATCATGTGCTCACAAGAATATGCACCATGTAATTATGTATCATGTGCTCACAAGAATATGCACCATGTAATTATGTATCATGTGCTCAATATAAGTACACGTACGCAATTATTGCGAATACAAACCAAGATAACAATGGCACATAAGGTGTCCATGTAACACGATCAATCCAAGTAAGAGTCCATTTATCACAGACTTCAGTTAAGTAGTAGGGTATTTCACTTTGTCACATGCCAAGTTTGCACGTACATATTCATATCACGTTTAACACATTAAAGTGTCTATCCCGATACCCTTACTATCAAATAGAGCCCAATACCTTAGACTCTAAACACGTAGTAGCATAGGTCACATTCCTATCTAGTCACAATCATATCTCACGTATATGTATCGTTAGTAATCGAATACATTTTCCAACACATATTGTGTTCTGTAATCATTCTTATTAATTTAAATCGTAGTATTCACGATTATATGAATTATCTTCATATTACACTAGTCCCTATTTTCTTTAGGAACCAGTTCAAGACAAGATATCTTCTTCATTCTTTATATACTTCATTAAGTATATACATGATTAAACTAAATCACTTACACTTTAGTTCTTATTTATAGCACTTCCAATATACACGTATCAAGTTCAAGTATGTAGAAGAGTTAATCATTCTCTATCTAGTTCCATAACCCAATTCTTTGGTTATTCATACCCTGTACCAATCAATCAAGAAGTCACATTCTATCAAGTAAATATATGCAAGATTTGCATATACACTTCAAGACTCTTTCAAGTTTATTACCATACACATATATTGGTGTCAAGGTACGTACAAGATTTTATAATCTTATATTCAATTCTTAATCCAATTATTTGGATGTTCAAGTCATGTACGAGATTTTATTGTCTTATACTTCAAGTTACTGTCTTATCTTAAGACATTCAAGACATTCAGGACATTCAATACATATACAAGATCTTATCATCTTATATCCAAGTTCTCAATCCATTTCTTTGGGTGATTAAACATGTACAAGAGTTAATTATCTTATACTTCAAGTTCAAGCTAGGAAGATGAATTATACATCTTTCACGAATTATTTTCCAATCCTTTTCTTAGGACATTCAAGACTTTCAAGACAATCAAGACAGTCAAGACTTTTACAAGATTTTATTCCAATCTTTGGACATTCAATCATGTATAAGAGTTATACACTTTACTCTTACCAATTCTCAATCCTATTCTTAGGATGTTCAAGTTCAAAACATTGTTTTATACCCCTAAGGTACACAAGACGTTGATTTCCAGACACATAAGAGCATTCATACTCTTATACTCAAGTTATCGTTTAATTATGATTCAAGTCAACATTTCATTTATTCACAAATGGACTATTTTTCAGTACTAGAGTGTTCTACAACACTCATCTAGGCCATCTAGGGTAGTACCCTAAACCTAGACCAAGAATACTTCGAGTTCAAATTAAGTAAATGAGCTATACCACTCATACTTACAAGTTCTTATTCTTATACTTAATCAATTCCATGTCTCAAAACACCTATCTAGGTGCCTTAGACAAACACCCAAAACACATTAAGTAATTAAAGTATGGTTTGAGTAGCTCTCTATGTCTAGCTTATTCAGCTTCTTTCGGATCTTGATTTCGACTCTCCTATAGAAAGTTATGGAGGAAACAAGTCAAGAAGGAAAATCAGGATTTCCACTTGGCACGACCGCGCGTGCAAAAATGGCACGACCGTGCTATCAAGGTCGAGAGGTTTTTACACAAACTTCATTTTCGGCACGACCGTGCCCATAAAAGGCGCACGACCGTGCTAACACTGCCGAGGGATTTTCACACAAAACTCATTTTCGGCACGACCGTGCCCATAAAAGTCGCACGACCGTGCTAACACTGCCGAGGGAATTTGCCTAAAGGTGATATTTGGCACGACCGTGCCAAATAAAGGCGCACGACCGTGCGGTACAAATTTTGGCCCTTTTCCCCTGAATTCAAGTTTCATTAATTCTCCGTCCCACACGTAGGAGTAACATTTAACTAACACTCCTAACATTCTCAGGAGTATACTAACAAGTTTAGAACTCCTATTTCAAGCCCAATTCATTTCTTTTACCGTCCCATAAATAATAGGACAATTTCCTTTTATTCCACTTAAATATTTCACCGTCCCAAAAGTATAAGTACAATTTTATATTATACTAATATACCCATTTAGAGATACTTCCATTCATTTCCCCGTACCACAAATAATGGTACGGTTTTTCTAATAATATTAAAAATCAAGTTACTATTTTACCGTCTCACGAATAGGAGTATAATTTCCTTTAACAATTTAACCTTACTAAGAGTGCATAACCAATTCCAAACCCATTACTCTCATTAATTCAACCCCAGGTTATACGTATACTCCCTTTGTCCCAAATTTACAAGTATCACAAAAATTGTTCAAAATACAATTTTAACAAGAACAAGTGGCGGGAATAACATATATACATGTTATTACAAGTAAGGGGGAGTCAATAGCTTACCTAGTCCGAAATCAAGTTGACCCAAATTAATTTCTGATCGGTCTGGAACGCTCTATTCAACGCCACAAATATTTATCCGGGACCAGAATCACGAACAGAGAAATAATTAATCGCGAGGAGTCGAGAATAGGGTAAATCTTTAACTTTCTCTCTGAGACAGAGAGAAAGTACGAGAACCTTTTAGAATAAAAATGCCTCAGAGAAGGCAAACACTAAGTTTTATCTTTTGAACTTTCAAGAATTGCACTTTGGCCCCTCAAGGTTCAACTTTGACAACAAGGCCCCTAAACTTTCAACTTTGACATTTAACCACCTTAACTTTCTAAAGTAGTTAAATAAATTAAATAAATTAACTCAAATAAAATAGCATATAAATATGCTAGTCAAGAATTTAACAAGCATGTCAAGAATTTAACAAATAAGTCAAATATTTAACGAGATTAAGGATGGGCGTTACATCCTCCCCACCTTAAAGAAAATTCGTCCTCGAATTTTTACTGATCAAGATTATAACATATATGATCAACAAATAGAACTCAAGAACATCACGACTATGCACAGATACTCACAATTATTCTATGCAATTTAGATGTATAAACTATAACATCAAAACACATAAAGTCAAGTAGACTCGATTAGTCAATCCACTATATCGGTGAAACTTGACATATCCACTAAAATAATAGAACTGGTCATATCCTCCAGATTACTGTAATACTGGTCAAATCCACTAGGCAATCTCAGATACTGAAGTCGTGGTTATCCATCGTTTCAATATTCAGAACTGATTTTACGTATATCAATCCATCAAGACAATCCATCAAAAGATGTAGCTCTCGGTGTCAAATAATTAACAATGGAGCTGCCTTCGAAATTCATTCATGAATCTCTAACAAGATCAAGAAAATCTCAAGAACACGCGTACCTTGGTTGTTTCCACTTATAGGTCAACACAGATACTCACTTCAGACATCCACTACAGGGTAGATATATCCTCTATCAAGAAATTCTCAAGTTGAATCTTCAACTCGTTTAACTCAATCGATGTCAAGAACATTAATCCAGATGTCAGCACTGTATTCGCACTGTCACAACTCAAGATAATCCAAGTTTCTCATCAAGAATGGATACATCCATCTGGTTTGGTATAGAAATTCCACTATCAATCACATAGGTTAAATACCCAGTACAATCTCAAGAACCCTTTCTAGACTTTCAATGCAGAACATAAAGCTTATGCATAAATCTATCATGCTCACATATATAATCAAACATCTAGCATAGTAATATTTACCATCTAGTGTGGTAAACAAGAATGACCCAACACATAGAAAGTCAAGTCATGACACGTATCACATCAATGTCCCATACCGGTGACACGACCAAATTAACATAGAACGTATAGGGTGTTATCACCCACACTTCTATCAAGCTCTTACTAATAACAATATCAAGCATGTAGTCTCTTACTAGAGAATACACTTCCACGTAATTCACGAGATAAGGACAAGCATGCATATATAGCACGAAACCATGTCCACAAGACAAGATAGATACGCCTAGGTCTTTAAAGACTCGCGCTCTCGATTCTCAAACCATCTAATCCAATTGGATCAATCCTATCAACACCAGTCCTATGCCTGGTATAACAACAAGTAACGAAGCACTCGACGTCGGTAGCACGCCCAAGACTACCCCAACCTAGGCCATAGACCCTATCCAGGCTTAGAGCTAAACCATAGCTCTGATACCAACCTGACACGCCCCAAGTCCCGGGATTCCCTAATAGAACCTCGAACCTGGTGTGCGTAACTAACAAGAAACAAGAGACTAACGGGAAACAGGAACAATACCTGTTAAAAACAAAACTGACATGATATATATACTCAAGAGTAGGGAGCTAAGATAGCTCACACGAGTTCTAGACCAAGAAAATTAAAACCAAACAAGGTTACATACAGCGGAAGACATGCCTAGCAAATAAGCTAGAAACAAAAACTGTCTAGGGACAACAAATACTACCCCAATACAAGCCCAGAGTTTACTAACTCATACAAGATCGTCCTTACCAAAATATAAAAGGACACTACTTCGAACAACAATATCCTGCTGAGTAAGTTCCCAGCTAAGTCGAGCCTCACTGCGTACTATCCCCTGCTTTCCTGGGGGGGGGAAACAATTAAACAAATAAAGGGTGAGATAAATCTCAGTAAGCTATTAACATGCAACTATATGTCATGTTATCATGCACTACAAGTAGATACTCAATTAAACATAGATCAAGTATCATCAAGTAACAAGTATAGGAGAGGCTAAGCCCACTCAACAAGTAATCAAGCTCAAGAAAGGTTCAGGTAACAAGTAGTCAAGTAGAGTGAGAGGCTAAACCAGCTCACCAAGATGCACATAGGCCTATCACGCATTGTACCTGAATCCTTCCTTATTTCTCCCAAGAATACCATTTGTTGTCGATGCTTTTCTAGCTGAGGACAACCAAGAACAGGAACAAGAACTGATGTGCAGTATATAAGAAGACCTGGTAACCAGTGTCATCCACAAGATACAAAATCCACGTGGTGAACAAGACGGGAATTAGCATTCACTTAGGTCAGGCTTATTGCTCCAACCAAGGAAGCTATGCCCTTACTATGGCCGGTAGTAAGGGGTCGGGCGGAAATACATAGGGACCCGATTGTCACTTAAACCCCAGCTCTCGCGACAAGCGTGAACCTATATATTTTCGAACAAGCAAGGAGAACCAGCTGGATTCACCAAGAATGCACAAGTAGATATTTACTTGAACTACGAGAACAGAACTCAGTCCCTTATTAGTGGACTATTCTTTATGCACCATGTAATTATGTATCATGTGCTCACAAGAATATGCACCATGTAATTATGTATCATGTGCTCACAAGAATATGCACCATGTAATTATGTATCATGTGCTCAATATAAGTACACGTACGCAATTATTGCGAATACAAACCAAGATAACAATGGCACATAAGGTGTCCATGTAACACGATCAATCCAAGTAAGAGTCCATTTATCACAGACTTCAGTCAAGTAGTAGGGTATTTCACTTTGTCACATGCCAAGTTTGCACGTACATATTCATATCACGTTTAACACATTAAAGTGTCTATCCCGATACCCTTACTATCAAATAGAGCCCAATACCTTAGACTCTAAACACGTAGTAGCATAGGTCACATTCCTACCTAGTCACAATCATATCTCACGTATATGTATCGTTAGTAATCGAATACATTTTCCAACACATATTGTGTTCTGTAATCATTCTTATTAATTTAAATCGTAGTATTCACGATTATATGAATTATCTTCATATTACACTAGTCCCTATTTTCTTTAGGAACCAGTTCAAGACAAGATATCTTCTTCATTCTTTATATACTTCATTAAGTATATACATGATTAAACTAAATCACTTACACTTTAGTGCTTATTTATAGCACTTCCAATATACACGTATCAAGTTCAAGTATGTAGAAGAGTTAATCATTCTCTATCTAGTTCCATAACCCAATTCTTTGGTTATTCATACCCTGTACCAATCAATCAAGAAGTCACATTCTATCAAGTAAATATATGCAAGATTTGCATATACACTTAAAGACTCTTTCAAGTTTATTACCATACACATATATTGGTGTCAAGGTACGTACAAGATTTTATAATCTTATATTCAAGTCTTAATCCAATTATTTGGATGTTCAAGTCATGTACGAGATTTTATTGTCTTATACTTCAAGTTACTGTCTTATCTTAAGACATTCAAGACATTCAGGACATTCAATACATATACAAGATCTTATCATCTTATATCCAAGTTCTCAATCCATTTCTTTGGATGATTAAACATGTACAAGAGTTAATTATCTTATACTTCAAGTTCAAGCTAGGAAGATGAATTATACATCTTTCAAGAATTATTTTCCAATCCTTTTCTTAGGACATTCAAGACTTTCAAGACAATCAAGACAGTCAAGACTTTTACAAGATTTTATTCCAATCTTTGGACATTCAATCATGTATAAGAGTTATACACTTTACTCTTACCAATTCTCAATCCTATTCTTAGGATGTTCAAGTTCAAAACATTGTTTTATACCCCTAAGGTACACAAGACGTTGATTTCCAGACACATAAGAGCATTCATACTCTTATACTCAAGTTATCGTTTAATTATGATTCAAGTCCACATTTCATTTATTCACAAATGGACTATTTTTCAGTACTAGAGTGTTCTACAACACTCATCTAGGCCATCTAGGGTAGTACCCTAAACCTAGACCAAGAATACTTCGAGTTCAAATTAAGTAAATGAGCTATACCACTCATATTTACAAGTTCTTATTCTTATACTTAATCAATTCCATGTCTCAAAACACCTATCTAGGTGCCTTAGACAAACACCCAAAACACATTAAGTAATTAAAGTATGGTTTGAGTAGCTCTCTATGTCTAGCTTATTCAGCTTCTTTCGGATCTTGATTTCGACTCTCCTATAGAAAGTTATGGAGGAAACAAGTCAAGAAGGAAAATCAGGATTTCCACTTGGCACGACCGCGCGTGCAAAAATGGCACGACCGTGCTATCAAGGTCGAGAGGTTTTTACACAAACTTCATTTTCGGCACGACCGTGCCCATAAAAGGCGCACGACCGTGCTAACACTGCCGAGGGATTTTCACACAAAACTCATTTTCGGCACGACCGTGCCCATAAAAGTCGCACGACCGTGCTAACACTGCCGAGGGAATTTGCCTAAAGGTGATATTTGGCACGACCGTGCCAAATAAAGGCGCACGACCGTGCGGTACAAATTTTGGCCCTTTTCCCCTGAATTCAAGTTTCATTAATTCTCCGTCCCACACGTAGGAGTAACATTTAACTAACACTCCTAACATTCTCAGGAGTATACTAACAAGTTTAGAACTCCTATTTCAAGCCCAATTCATTTCTTTTACCGTCCCATAAATAATAGGACAATTTCCTTTTATTCCACTTAAATATTTCACCGTCCCAAAAGTATAAGTACAATTTTATATTATACTAATATACCCATTTAGAGATACTTCCATTCATTTCCCCGTACCACAAATAATGGTACGGTTTTTCTAATAATATTAAAAATCAGGTTACTATTTTACCGTCTCACGAATAGGAGTATAATTTCCTTTAACAATTTAACCTTACTAAGAGTGCATAAACCAATTCCAAACCCATTACTCTCATTAATTCAACCCCAGGTTATACGTATACTCCCTTTGTCCCAAATTTACAAGTATCACAAAAATTGTTCAAAATACAATTTTAACAAGAACAAGTGGCGGGAATAACATATATACATGTTATTACAAGTAAGGGGGAGTCAATAGCTTACCTAGTCTGAAATCAAGTTGACCCAAATTAATTTCTGATCGGTCTAGAACGCTCTATTCAACGCCACAAATATTTATTCGGGACCAGAATCACGAACAGAGGAATAATTAATCGCGAGGAGTCGAGAATAGGGTAAATCTTTAACTTTCTCTCTGAGACAGAGAGAAAGTACGAGAACCTTTTAGAATAAAAATGCCTCAGAGAAGGCAAACACTAAGTTTTATCTTTTGAACTTTCAATAATTGCACTTTGGCCCCTCAAGGTTCAACTTTGACAACAAGGCCCCTAAACTTTCAACTTTGACATTTAACCACCTTAACTTTCTAAAGTAGTTAAATAAATTAACTCAAATAAAATAGCATATAAATATGCTAGTCAAGAATTTAACAAGCATGTCAAGAATTTAACAAATAAGTCAAATATTTAACGAGATTAAGGATGGGCGTTACAGAAACAATAGACTTTGGAATCCCATGCAAACGATCAATCTCCTTATAGTATAAATCTGCAATATGAGATGCATCATCCATCTTATGACATGGAACAAAATGACTCATCTTCGAAAAACGATCAACCACCACCATAATAGCATCCTTCCCCCTTTGAGTTCTAGGTAACCCAACAATGAAATCCATGCTAACATCATCCCAAGGCTGATCCGGCACAGGTAAAGGTGTATAGAGCCCTTTATGAAAGAAACTCTTTGATTTTTGACAAGTAGCATACCTCACCACTACCTCCTGCACATTCTTAAGCATGTTAGGCCAATAAAAATGCTCACCAAGAATCTCGTAAGTCTTTTACACACCAAAATGACCAGCAAGTCCTCCTCCATGTGCTTCTCTCACAAGCAATTCCCTAATGGAGCATTTAGGAATACAAAGCCGATTCTCCTTGAAAAGAAAACCATCTTGTACAACGAACAAGCCAGAAGGACTCTCTATCTCTTGAGAAAAAGTTGGATCAGATTTGTAATACTCTTTAATTTGCACAAAGCCAAGCAACCTTGCGTCAAGAGTAACAAGCAAATAATGTCTCCTAGACAATGCATCCGAAACCACATTAGAAACACCAGATTTATACTTAGAAGAAAAAGTAAAAGATTGCAAGAATTCTACCCATTTGGCATGTCTTGCATTCAACTTTTGCTGCCCATATATGAACTTCAAAGCTTCATGGTCAGAATGAAGAACAAATGGCTTGGGACGGAGATAATGAGCCCAATGATCCAATGCTCGAACAATAGCATAAAACTCTTTGTCATAAACAGAATAATTCAGCCTTGCTCCACTTAATTTCTCACTAAAGTAGGAAATTGGTCTCTTCTCTTGTACCAAAACAGCTCCAATGCCAACTCCACTTGCATCGCACTCCACTTCAAACAACTTCTCAAAATCTGGTAGCGCCAAAACAGGAGCTGAACATAGCTTACTTTTGATTTCATCAAACGCCTTTTGAGCACTTGAAGTCCACACAAATTCTCCCTTCTTTGTAAGCTCGGTGATTGGGGCAATAATAGAACTAAAATTCTGAATGAAACGTCGATAAAAAGATGCCAATCCATGGAAACTTCTAACCTCCGTTGTTGATTTGGAAATAGGCCATAACTCAATAGCCTCAACTTTAGAAGGATCCACACGAACACCATCTCTAGAAACTATGTAACCAAGGAAGGTCACACTTGGCACTATAAACATGAATTTTTCAAGTTTCCCATACAACTTCTGCTCTCTCAACTTATCAAACACCTTTCTCAAATGCATAAGATGTTCCTCCGTGTTCTTGCTGTATATAAGAATGTCATCCAAATAAACAACAACAAATAAATTAAGAAAAGGTCGGAGTACCTCATTCATAAGTCGCATGAATGAACTAGGAGCATTACACAACCCAAATGGCATAACAAGCCATTCATAAAAGCCTTGCTTTGTTTTGAACGCCGTCTTCCATTCATCCCCATCACGAATCCTCATTTGGTGATAACCAGATCTCCGATCTTTGAGAAAACATGAGCTCCATGCAACTCATCCAACATGTCATCCAACCTCGGCATAGGAAAGCGATACTTAATTGTAATATTGTTGACAGCTCGGCTATCAACACACATGCGTCATGTTCCATCCTTCTTTTTTACCAAAAGAACCGGTACAGCACACGGACTTAGGCTCTCTCGAATATAACCACGATCAATCAGCTCTTGCACTTACCTCTGCAACTCCTTACTTTCTTCGGGGTTACAACGATAGGATGGTTTGTTGGGAAGTGTATCACTATGAATAAGATCAATTTGATGCTCAATTCCACGCTTTGGAGGTAAACCATGTGGTAACTCATCCGGGAACACATCACCATAATCCTCAAGCAACCTTTGTACCTGCAAGTCATCACTAGAGTCCATACGAGCAGTGGAGCTATCATGAACAAACAAGATATACAACTTATCTTCTGGTTCAACTTCCTCCATAAATTCCTTAGCACTAAAGAATATCTTCTCTTGCTTTGGAATGTCCTTTCTTGGAGTTAAAGGCTTCAAGTTGTACTTCTCTTTACCCTTTAGAACAGAATAAATATTACTTTTCCCTTGATGCGACACATCTCGGTCAAACTGCCATGGCCTCCCAAGCAACAAATGACAAGCTTTCATGGGAACCACATCACATAACACCTCATCTTCATATGTGCCAACAGCAAAAGAAGTGAGTGCTTGTTTTTTAACCTTAATGCCACCATCATCATTCAACCAATTCAGCGTATATGGATCAGGATGAGTAGTAGTAGGAAGCTTAAGTTTCTCCACCATTTCACTAGATGCAACATTTGTAAATGAACCACTATCAATAATAAAATTGCAAGTCTTACCACCGACCTTGCATCGAGAGTGAAAAATCTGATTGCGTTGATTTTGCTCCTCCGGACCAGATTTGATGTGAAGGTTTCGCACCACAAGCATCTCCTTCTCACTTGGTGGACTCACATCATAATCAGCAACCTTTTCCTCCTCTTCATCGACCACAAAAACTTGGTTCCAACAGATCAAGATCTTGCAAAGTGAGTGTGCGCTTTTGAGGGCACTCATTTGCAATGTGACTATAACCTTGACACTTATAACACCTCCTGAATTTAGGCTCTAAAACAGCCTTACCCTTCTCCTTTGGCTCTTCCTTCTTGACCTCCTTCGAAGTAGATGCGGCATTAGGCTTCAAAGGGCTGTTATAGACTTTACTATATTCACGTACCATAGTGGACTTCTTGCACTTCTCTTGTCTCTCAAATTTGATATCCAACTTGCAAACATCATCAAAAGTTGAGTAAGGATGAACTTCAACCTTTTGCTGCAATTGGGAAGATAAACCCTTGATAAACCTTGCTATCTTCATCTCTTCCCTTTCTCCAAGATCACAAACAATAATTAATTTCTCAAATTCACGAACATATTCACTCACGGTAAGGTTCGCTTGCTGCAAAGAAGTGAGTTTTAAGTATTGCTCCTGCTCAAAATCCCTTGGTAAGAACCGCTTCTTGAGATGTTTCTTTAACTTTTCCCAAGTATCGATTCTGGTCTTACCCTCACGCCTCCTCTGATTCTTCAAATTCTCGTACCACAAAGAAGCATGCTTAGTCAACTTGACGGTTGCCACTTTAAATTTCTTGTGTTCATCGAAATCCTTATAGTCAAAGACACGTTCAATCTGCCTTAGCCAATCAAGAAACGTCTCGGGATCCAAATCACCTTGAAATTCTGAAGCATCTAACTTCAGCCCACGATCATCATCATATGTAGCACAACGCCTTGGTGGACTTCTTGAATCATCTGAATTGGAATCATGTCGACTTCTCCCTCTTGCATTACGGAGATTAAGATCAATCAACTGACGCATCATTGCATCCATGCTCTCCACCGTTGTTGTTAATACCTCCAAACGACTCCACATCTCTTCATCATCACGGAAAATGCCTCTACTTGCCATCTCAACTCCCACGGACTAAACAACGCTAAAAAGGATGTTTATAACCGGGCTCTGATACCAATTTGATACGTAAACTTGTGTATTTTCAGAATAAAAAGAAAAGGATATGGACTAACTCAAGAACCTCGCAAGGAACAAGAGCTAGAACTAGAAAAACCTAATCTCGCAAGACTAGGGACTGTCCTCGCAAGGGCAGAAAGGGGTTTAAACCTCACAAGGCTTAAGAACAATTCTCGCAAGAATTGAAGTAAGTTCGCAAACTCACAAAGGAAAATTTTATTCAATCACTCAATGCCTTACAACTACATCTTATAGGGTATTTATACTACTCTTGGAACATCCTTCCAAGTTAGGATAAACTAGACATTAATTATTAAGAGATAAGAAAAATAAAGATAAGAACTAGGTGAAGAAAACAATGTAAATTCGGCCAATCTGAACAGTCAGATTCAAACAGCCACAACTCTTCAAGTACTTGTCCAAAAACATGCCATAAGTAGTCATATGAAAGATCACAACCTTATCTTCAACCCAACGCAGAAATAATCACCATCTGGACTGTGATTGCGTAGATAATAGTCGAACAAAATTATTCCAGAAACTGCTCAAACATTTGGCCCACTTATTTAAGCCCAACTAATCATGTTAACAAAGATTGGGCTCCAATTGACCCCTAAAGTCTGATCCACACCCTTAGAGCTCAACATTAGCTCATTTCCATTATCTTCTACCTTTGCTTCCGCATCATTTACATTATAATTGTTAGTACTTTTCTCATATTAAAATAAGGACATTTAGCATTAGAACACCAATAGTAGCAAGACCCACGTAAGCGGGGCGGAGTGGGTGTTTAAGTACTTCCCACTCCGTCACCTAACCCCCGAACCCTTCTCTTCCCGAATCTCTAGTTTCGTAAGATTAAAATAGGCTATTTCTTTAGGTTTTTCTTATGTTCCCTTAATAACATAGGTGGAGACTCTACAAATTAAACAAGTTAGACATCCTAGGATCCTTCCACCGCTCTAGCCAAGTAGTGGGCTTTCCCGGGGTATCTACAGTGGCGACTCCGCTGGGGATGCTTTAGAGGGTTAAACTTGTGTTTCTGCTTTTGGTGTTCTTTTATTATGCTTTCTGGACATTCTGGTAAAAAGGGTTGGAACCACGCGCCTCTGGCCTTCTTGGCCTAAAGCGCGCGCGTCCGACCCCAATTACCATAATCGCCCCCCTCTCTTCTTGTCCTTCCATTCCATGTTTCTGTGCTAACAAATTCCGCAGGGGAAAGTTTTCTTATTTAGGGTCAAGGCAATCCCTTGAACCCACTGATTTGCAGGTTTTCACCTAGAAGCGGGCGCCTCTTCCCCTCTTCCTCTAACGCGCGTGCCTCCCGAGTAGGTAGCCCAATGCGCGCGCTTCTGGGCGCATTCCCAGAACAGAGCAGTGCATAGAAACAGAACATTTTTTACAGTGTGTGCGCACCGGGCCTGCACATGAATGATTTTACTTTCTGTTTATTTTATCGGTCACACGGGTGATTCGAAAGTTGTAAATATGTGCTTATTTGTTTTTTCTTTTCTTTTGAAAAAAAAATGTTTTGTCACTTGGCTTGACCCCACACTACATGCACATATTCCTATGAATTGCTCACAATCGAGTCGCACAAAGTTCATAACCCCAAACCCATCGAGGCCCGTCCTAGAGAGTTTCAAGCTCCACCCGACCTTGACTCTCTCGAAGCGGTAAACCTCAACCCGTGGCGTAGTTCATGACTACATGCCGGGGGTGACCTTTAAGCTCTCTTTAACCGAGCACAAGCCAACACAATTCTTAGTCTAGGTTCTAACACTCCATGACCAAGTCGGTTTTCGTGTGTCGAGATTTCCCTAAACTAATGTCTTCAAATCATACATGCCAAGTGGTTATCATAGACGAAATAAAACTCCGTCCCCAAGTGGTTATTATGGACGAAATAAAACTCCGTCCCCGCATGTATGCTTTATGACATTAATTTAGTTTAATCCCGTCACATATAGGTATCACAAGCGTGGTAGAATCCGATGAGTATATGGGACCGCGAGAAGGTCTATATACTAGTGTGACGATTCCACTATTTTTCTAGAAACCCCAAAAAGGACTACGTCCTTCCGACTTTTTTAAATAAAAAAAAATCATTTTTCCTTATGTGGTTCAGTCTTTTCCTGTTTGTGGGTTAATTTATTTTATTCAAAAAGTGTTTGTGGGGCCATCCTAAGATCAACCGTGCTCTTTCAATAGGTCCAATGGCTTCCAACGGCAACAACAACAATGGTGGGTACATTTCCGTGTCCAACGAAAGGATCTTCAACATAATGAGAGCCATGAGGGAACATATGGATAGACTTACCGAGCATGACCACCGAAAAGACGATTTGTGGCAAGCCCGCTTTGATCTCAAGAGGAAAATTCACAAAGAAGAGGTTTCCGAACTCAAAGCCCGTTTGCAAGAGCTCACCGAAAACAAAGCAAAGTTCAATGGTAAAGCATGCTCAAGTGGCCCGTCCCTCAAAAGCCACAAAAGTACCGCCAACAATCGAGTTTTCACTCCTCTCCTAGGAATGACCCGAGTCGAAGCATTTGAAACTTTGGCTATCATCAACACAGTGGCCATTTTACCGAGGAATGCTTCCTTCTCCGAAATATCATCCAAGATTTGATCGACAATGGTGAATTTACTGTGGGTCAGCAACCATTAGAGAGTGACAACACGCAAGAACTCATCAAAGAAAAGGCTTGGTTTTGAAATGGGGCTTCAACCAGAGATCATGCCACAAGGAGACTACAACGACGACAACAATCTCCGTTTCTCTTTCTCTACCTAGAAATAGGAATTAAAAAAAAAGAGTCAAAGTCCTCTAATGTGTGAATTAAGTTTTATTCCTTCTTATTAATGTCAAAGTTTGAGTCGGTCTTCAATAAATAAAAGTCGTTCTTGTCCTCATACACTCTTCCAAGTTGTTCAATTTAATTCTTGGCAAAATGATGAAAAGATGTCTAAACAAGTTTTAGAACGAAGGCCATCACTTGAACACCTAGGGGCTAAACATCGTGACGAAGGCAACAACATCAACGACAAATCTAAGACATCAAGCGCCAAAGCAAGGTGGAACTACAACCATGGAGAAATCAAGCAAAGTTTTCAAGGGGGAACAAAAAAAAAAAAAAAAAATCCCCCTCAATCAAAGAAGTGCACAAGATCAATATCACTTTCCAAGGACGAAGCAACAATTCCTCACAACAAAAGGAGCATCATACAAGGACTACTGTGACCTGAGCCTCTACACTGGAGGAACGTAGGCAACCTGCGGGTCCGGTCTCATGCAAGAAAGAAGATATGTTTAGACCTAGTGCGTTATGGTGATTGGCCTTCATCTCAAACTTGTCAAGACATCTTTGTACAAGTCATTTGCCAATGAATTAATCACCGCAAGATTGAACAACTTTCTTAGAATTGAACTCATTTCATGTTCTTTGTCGAGTCTAGGGGCTTCTTATCTTTCAGCGATACTCCCAGTTTTTTGCAATCAAATTGGGGCTTTCCTTCTCTTCCCTCTTAATGACTTACTTGCCTTCATAAGTCATTCAATAAATAAAAATACATGTCAATACTAGGGGCTACTTCCCTAGTCGAGTCAATGTCACTCATCATTAGTGACAAAAGTTCTCCATCGTAAAATCACATGTCTCTCATCCTCAGCTAGAGTCAATGCACACTTCCTCAATCGAGTCAAAATGAAGACGTAAAAGAGATGCCCGCTAGATCGAAAACAGAAAGGGCGGTCTAGGCAAAAAACATGGTGCGTCATAAAAAAAATGAATGAGTGAGAGAGAAGGGAAAGAGAAATGGAGATCCCCAGCCTCTAAAGAAGACAAGTTCTACATTGAATCTCCTCAGCAAGACAATTCCCCACCGAGTCAACTTCAGAATCGCAAAAGGATCGATAAGATACGATACAATCAAAGGCCATTTTGGGTTATTGGCATAAGAGAGATTGTTCTTGCAATATGCATTATTGGGTTCATGAGAAAGAAGGCCCGTGGTAACCAAGATCCATATGAGAACAAGCCCATCATTGAGGGGTACGAGGTTGTACAAATGGTCACAAATGAGTCAATTGGTTTGGACAGCAAATGGCAACAACGCGTGACTCAGTTTTCAAGATTCTCCAAGCATGTGCCCCTACCGTATGTCAAAAGGTTTCACGAGAAATGGAGTAGCTCTTGCCATGTCCTCTTATGTTTGTTCCCCCACACGAGGACGAGTCTCTTGCTTTGCTCGACAAATAATGATGCCCTAGGGGCTATGTGACTCAAGAACGAGAGCTTCTTTCACTACTCTCGACATTTAATGAGCCCTAGGGGCTATGCTCAAGAAAGATGTGTGAGACTATCCTCAAAGTCTCTCAAGAGGAATGTTGAAAAGCCTTCATGTCATGTGTACTCGTGCATGTTCCTCCAATCAATGATATGCTTTTCTCGTTCTACTTGCAATCAATGGTGGCACTCTAGGGACTACACCCGAGTTTGAGAGGCTCCCTCAGCAAGAAGTAATTCACGTCACTAATTCACATCACCTCCCAACAATGGCCCTAGCAAAGTCATATGCAACATTGGAAGCTTCCTCAATTAGTTTGGCACCGAATATCTCAGGGGGCTTCACAATCTATAATCTTTTGGGCTACGGCATTACAGTAATCCAAGCAAAGGGCAATATTAGGGTTTCACAATCTACAATCTTTTGGGCTACGGCATTACAATAATCCAAGCAAAGGGAAATATTGGGGCTTGCAATTGACAATCTTTTTGGGGGATGATACCCGAGCAATGCAATTTGGGAGTAGTCTTATGGCTTCATGAAAGCGATCAAGCTTTAAGGGTCTCTTAATACTTCACATCAAAGGTCTTCTGGTTTGAAAGGAGGGCTCCGATGTTATGAATGAATTTGATGATTTTTATGTTGTGACTTACGATGAGGTTATGAAGAAAGTTTTAGAGAAAAGGAAAAAGATTCAATATGGTAAACTCTATCAAAACAGGGTTATAGCGGGAAATGCCATGGCCAATCCCAATGTTTCTCCAATTCAGCACCCCCTTCTCCAAGATCAAAAGCAAAAAGTGTGGCTCTTGCGCCTCAAGCACTAGTTGCATCCGAAGATCCGTCTTTAGTTCAACTCAAGAAGACTCAAGCAAGCATACCCATTTAGGGACCTTATCACACCAAGACCTTATCATCCGCGACCTCGACGACACCATAAGATACTACTGCATCTTATAAGCTTTCCGCCATTTGGGTACCGACCACAATGAGGCTATTGATCTCCACAGTAAGAGTAAGAAGGAGATCTCTACCCGACGGTGCATCCGCTCTCAATGCCGAGCTGATTCCAAGATAATTTGGGGCTTTACATCGACAGGTCTTCACAACCCACCATCTCCAAGCTCGCAAACAACAAGTACATGACATTTAGGGCTTTGCAATCTCTTGAAGCTTGGTATCAATAATCTCCTCTTGGGGCTTACTCACGTCAACAACAAAAGGTGATTTATTTGAATGGGCCAAGAGCTGATTTATCTTGGGGCTTCACGAGTCACTCAAAGTTTCGCATCAAAGGCGTTCTGGGGGCTTTACAATCAACAACCCCTTATCTCGGCATTGAAAGTCTCTTAAGGCCCCATCAATCGAGAAATCTCTTGGGGCCAGGCATCCATCTTCGTTGGGCACAACATCGACAACAGAATTCAAGCGAGGCAATCCGGACTTCGACCGAACATGATTTGATCTTGGGTTGGATTTACAAACGCACAATGGTTAAAATGGTTCACCCACGAACTAAAAAAAATCTTCTTCTCACATGTGTGCATATTCTTTTCCTTCTCGCCGGCAGCCATGGCTGCTCTGGTATCTCTCTTCCCTTCTTTGAACTCCAGCAATAGCAATCCCTACTACTCTCCTTCTTCCCAGCCCGTCACGCTCCCAATTTACCCTAATTTTCATTCGACGGCTCAAGGTTCCCATGCAAACCCTAACTCTCAGTCCGCGCCGTCTTGCGCTATTTCTCCATCTCCGTCTTTGAATGTAACTCCGGTTCTGAGTGGGATTCAACCACATCCTCTTAATTTCCCACATCCAAATCTGTCCACAACGAACCCTAATTCTTCCACGGAAACGCACTCAAAGTCCTTTGTGGATTTATTTACGCAGTCTAATCAATCTTTGGCATTCCCGATAGTCCCCTTAGCTACACATAAAGGTACCCCATCTCTGCAATTATCTAAGGAAGCAATTGAAAAATTTGCTAAACCTTTCTCATGGACTTTAGTTGGAAAGTTTTCTCATGGGCGCCCCTACATGGAAGATACAAGAATAGCTTTTTCTAAATTTCACATTAAAGGGGCCTACAAGTTAGGGCAGCTTGACGCCAAACACTTGTTGATTCAGTTAACAACGAAAGAAGACTACCAGCGAATTTGGATGAAGTAAGTATGGTATGGTCACAAATTCCCAATGATAACTTTAGCGTGGTCTCCTACATGGCGTCCGGATCAAGAATCCCCCATTGTTCCGGTGTGGGTTGGTTTGCCTGGTCTCCCAGTTCATTTATTTAATAAGGCTTTTCTTTTTTCTTTGGCGAAGGCTATTGGTACCCCTCTCTCCTTGGATAAGGCTACGGCAGAATTGTCACGTCCTAGCATCGCTAAGGTATTAATTCAAGTTGATGTATTGAAAAAGCTTCCTACGGAAATTTTTATAGATAGTGGTGATTTCATACCCAGTTTTTATCAAAAAATTGAGTATGATAATCTACCCTACTACTGCAAACACTGTTCAATACTGGGGCATGATATTGGAAAGTGTAAGCGTGCTAACCCTAATCCTGTTCAGAAGAAGGATACAAAGAAAGTTGATGTGAAATCTGGCCCTAATGAGAAAGTTTGGGCGGAAAAACCTAAAGCTGATGTTGTCATTGATGATTCAGGTAGTGGCACAGAAGATGATAATAAACAAGCTGATGGTATCGTTGTTGAGGACTTAAATAACAATTCTGGGGTCAATTTAGGGGTTCCAAAAATTGCAAGGAGGGGTAATCCATTACCGGACAATGTTAACAAGGCCCTTCAAGCTGCAAGTGTTCAAGCCCTTAAAGCTGGACAAACTGAAGATTCTGGTACAAAGGTGGTGAATAATGAGGATGTATGTACTCATCCTATTCAGGTTGACGAGCCTAATGGAGGTAATAGTGTCCACCAAAATGTGGCAGCCTTTCAAGCTCTTCAACATACTATACCAACAAAAGATGTCTCTAAGGAATCTGGTTCCACTCCATGTGATGATGGAAGCCCTACTAGCTCTAATCTTATTAGAGGTCTTAATCTCTCACCTCGGATGTCATCTTTTAATGAAACTTTTAGTACTAACAATGCTGGACCCACCCCTTTTTCTACGTCTAACAAGCCACATGTTGATGCTAATGGATTCACAAAGGTCTAATCCAGGAAACTTAGAATCCGTTCGGCTTCACCTCATTCCCAATTCTCCTGAGTGAGATCTTCTTATTAACCGCTTTCTTGTTTCCAATGGTAGCGTTTATAAGTTGGAATTTACGTGGTCTAGCTAACTCTGCTACTATTCGCAGGGTTAAGAAGTTATTTCGTATTCATAATGTCTCTATGATTGCTATTTATGAACCTAAACAACCTCCTTCTGTGTTGAATTCTTTTGTTAGAAAAATCAACTGGATGGGGGCCTCTCCAATGAGTGTGGTCGGGTTTGGATCTTATGGAAGTATGGGCTTAATTGTACTCTCATCCATGAAAATGACCAAGCCATCACCGTTCAGGTCTCTCATCCTTTATAGTCAGATCCTATTTTGCTTACTTGTGTTCATGCTCAGTGTAATAAATATGATCGTCGACGTTAGTGGGACTATATCATTGATACAAGTTCCACTAATATGCCATGGATGGTTGTTGGCAATTTCAATATTGTTTTAGATCAATCAGAAAAGAAAGGAGGGAGGCCCATAAAAGAGGGGCCAGTGGCTGAATTTTCTGATTCCATTCAAATTTCTTCTCTCATAGATGCTGGCTACAATGGTACTCGTTTTACATGGTGGAATAAAAGAACTGGTAGGAGATCAATTCTCCAAAGGATTGATAGGGCGCTTTATAATGAACAGTGGCTCAATTTGTTTCTTGACACGACGGTTACTCATTTAAATAGAACTTGCTCCGATCATGCTCCTCTCCTTGTGGCAGTTAGGGTAAATGCTGAGATAATTAGAGGGACTTTCAGATTTATTAACGCTTGGATTAAACACCCGTCTTTTGTCTCTATAGTAGAAAATTCTTGGCAAGGCTGGATGGATGGTAGACCAATGGTGAGATTTGGAAAGAAATTGGCCCGCTTGAGGAAAGCTCTATCCATATGGAATAGGGAATGTTTTGGCAGAATAGATCAACAAGTAAAGCAAGCTGAGGATGAGGTTTTAATTCATGAAGCTGAGGTTGACCGTGATCCCTCGGAGGAAAATAGGGCTGCTCTAGGTCTGGTAGAGGGATTTTTCGAAACGATCATGGGGAGTTTCTTTTTGCTTATGGCAGATTTTATGGTGAAGCAACCAACATGTGGTCAGAGGCTATGGCAGTGCTGAATGGTTTGGAGCTAGCTATTGATTTTGCGATCCCTAGTCTATGGATTAAGGTCGATTCAGAAGTCCTTATGAAAATCATGTTGGGAATTTAGTGGTACCCCGTTGCAATCTAGATCAAGAACACAAACCCACAAGCACAATAATGGAAGAATCACACACACAAGAACACAAGAATTGTTTACCCGGTTCGTTCAACACATGAACTACGTCCGGGGGAAATTGCCAAGTCAATATATTATTAATCACACCTTAATAATTTGCTACAATGTGTCCTAGGTCGTGACTATGCTTATATAGCAGTACAAGGAAGATCTAAATCAAATTAAGAAGAGATTGTGTCAAAATAGGAAACAAATCAGCCCAGCCGGCATACCAAGCGCCCGCTCACCCCTTACCAGGCGCCCGCTCGAATTAATATCCATGCGGACCAACCTTTCTGCCTAAATGAGCGCCCACCTGGTCACCACCAGGCGCCCGCCTGCTTCTCCGCCCAGAAGTTCTCCTCCGGTTTGAACTCCTTCTTGATCTCACCAACTCCCCCGACTTAGACTCCTTTTCTTCCTTGTAGTTTAAGACTCCAATCCTAACAATCTCCCACCTGGAGACTAAACTCATAAGAATAGAAACACCCATCAACTCCTACTACGGAATGAACACCTTTGAACACATTTTACCCCCCTATATTGGCTTGACATTACCGAGCCTCCCGCTCAAGTACTAAGGCGAGTTGAAACCAAGCGATGTTTCAACCTCTCCGTGTTAGATGGTTCTTGCCTCCCCAAATCAGCTTCTACCTTGATCTCTCCCCGCAAGTCTAACTTCGCCTTCTCCCTCCAGACCATCCTTTCTCGCAATGCTTCCCCTTGAAACTTGGACACACCTTGTTTCTTGCATCGTCTTCTCTTGGTCTGAACACGCTCTCTGTTAGGGCACTTGGACTTCCACACCGCGTTGATCAACTTTGTGTCCCTCTCCCCCCTAACATACCGTTTCTTGATGTCTCTCCTTTCTACACCAATAGGCCGGTTCTTTAGCCTCTTGCTCCCACATGAGCGAATGTCGACATTGTAGGTAGAGTACAACATCTTCTCCTTGACCCCATGAGCTATCACCTTAGCTACCTTCGTGATTTCCCAAGACCCACCCATGAAGGTCACACCATACCATTCATCATCAAGTTGTCCAATAGAAATCACCCTCCTCCTCAAGTCCGGAACATGCATCACATCGTGCAATTGTAAAACAGCCCCGTTAGGTGTCTTCATCATCACATCCCCCTTACCTTTGATCTTCAAAGGTTGATCATCACCAAGATAGACAACCCCAAAATCTCCAGTTTTATACCGCTCCATTGTTTCTGCATCCCCACTAGCATGACATGAAGCTCCAGAATCCAACACCCAATCTTCACCCGACTGCGCCTCTCCTAGTATTAATACATCTCCATCATCCACTACATGTGCATCACCATCCTTATCCGGACAGTCATAACTGATATGACCCATCGTACCACAATTGTAGCACTTGACTGGTTTTTTCCCCTTTTTCGGTCCTCCCCTTCCCCTATTTCTCTCCACCCTAAGTGCAGCCCCATCTGCGGAAAATTCTCCCCTTTTCTCTTTCCTTCTCAACTCCTCTTGATGGATGAGATCTCGAACCTCCGTATACACTAATGGCGTTTTCGACGTACTGATCGTTGTGACAGTTACCTCCCAACTATCAGGCAACGATTTTAGTAGAAAACATGCTAACACTTCATCGGAGAAAGTAATATCAATACCTTTCAATTGGTCCACCATACCTTTGAAACTGCCGATATGACTTGCTGCTGTCTGCCCCTCTGACATCTTCGTATTTGCAAACCTCTTTATCAAATGCACCTTATTGATATTCGACGGCTTCTCATACATGTCTGATAGCATCTGTAGCAACCCCACCGTTGTCTTGGCCTCCATCGCGTTCCGTGCAACGTCGTCGGTTAGAGCGCTCCTCACCGCTCCTAACGCCTTCCGATCTAACGTCTCCCAATCCCCTTTTGACATGTCTTCGGGTTTCTCACCTAAGGGTTTATGAAGATCCTTACAATAAAGGTAATCTTCAACCCTTGTCCTCCAAAACGTGAAATTCACACCGTTGAATTTCTCGATTGAGTTCTTCATCTTGATTGCTTCACAAAGTCCCCAAGAACGTGATTCAAAATTAATCAACTAATGAAACTTTGAATCCTCCTAACCAAAGCTCTTGATACCAGTTGTTGGGAATTTAGTAGTATCCCGTTGCAATCTAGATCAAGAACACAAACCCACAAGCACAATAATGGAAGAATCACACACACAAGAACACAAGAATTGTTTACCCGGTTCGTTCAACACATGAACTACGTCCGGGGGCAATTGCCAAGCCAATATATTATTAATCACACCTTAATAATTTGCTACAATGTGTTCTAGGTCGTGACTATGCTTATATAGCAGTACAAGGAAGATCTAAATCAAATTAAAAAGAGATTGTGTCAAAATAGGAAACAAATCAGCCCAGCCGGCATACCAAGCGCCCGCTCACCCCTTACCAGGCGCCCGCTCGAATTAATATCCATGCGGACCAACCTTTCTGCCTAAATGAGCGCCCGCCTGGTCACCACCAGGCGCCCGCCTGCTTCTCCGTCCAGAAGTTCTCCTTCGGTTTGAACTCCTTCTTGATCTCACCAACTCCCCCGACTTAGACTCCTTTTCTTCCTTGTAGTTTAGGACTCCAATCCTAACAGATCATTCTAAAAATTTATCATATCCCTTGGCAAATTCACTACATTATCAAGAAACTATTCTACTTGATGACTTTTCTTGATGTCCGTATCACTCATATTCTCCGGGAGGGTAACACAGAGTTGCAGATGGTATTGCTAATGCAGCAGCAAATTCAAGTTCTCATGTTAATTTTTTCTCCTATGCCGAGCTTCCCAAGAATGTCAAGGCGCTTTCATGCTTGACAAAGCTGGAATTCCTTCTCTCCGCATTTAGTATTGTTATGGCCAGTTTTTTGTGTAAGTTATTTTCTTTATTTTGTAGCCACCCCCCCCCCCCCCCTTCTATGTAGAGGACCTTACAAAATGTGTAAGGACTCCCCCTTAGGCTTTTCTTTCTTGATGGTTAAGGTGGTCATGTCCCCCATCATGCTTGTACTTTCCTTTTTCATTAATAAAATCTAGGGAGGTACCGTCCTCTTTTCGCCAAAAAAAAATAAAATTAAATGGATCAAAGAGGGAGATAGAAATACCAAATTTTTTCATTCTTATGTCAAGAAAATGAGACAAAAATTGTTCCTGCATCGCATAAGGAATAGACAAGGGGATCTTCTTACTGCTAAAGAGGACATCCAAGAGGAAGCGGTGTCTTTTTATAAGGACCAACTTACGGCTGAAATGGGGGCTGTTCCAAATGATGATTTATTAGATTCTATTCCGCCTCTGATAACTAATGAAGAAAATTATGCTCTAATTGCTGTCCCGTCTATAGAAGATATTTTTGAGATTGTTAAAAGCATGAATGGGCAAAGCGCAGCGGGTCCGGATGGTTTCACTGGAGCTTTCTATGTTGCATGCTGGAATATCATTAAGGAGGATCTTTATCGTGCCATTAAGGAGTTCTTTGCTGGTTTTGAATTACCGAGGAGTTGGTCTAGTACTTCTATAGTCACAATTCCTAAAGTGAACATTCCAAGAACCTTTTCTGACCTAAGGCCAATTAGTTTATGTAATTTCTCGAACAAGATTATTACTAAACTTTTGACTGTTAGGCTGGGAGTGGTGCTCCCTCATATTATTTCCTCTAATCAAAGTGGCTTTGTTAGGGGTAGGCTAATTCATGAAAATGTTCTTTTAGCTCAAGAAATGATGCAATCGTTAAAAAGAAGGTTCGAGGTTCAAACCTAGCAATCAAACTAGATATGGCAAAGGCTTATGATCGTTTGTCCTGGGTCTCTCTCATTAAGGTGCTGAAGAAGTTTGGTTTTTCGGTGGAATGGGTGGATATTGTTTATCGCTGTATTTCTAACTGTTGGTTTTCTATTATCGTTAATGGGGAGACGTGTGGTTTTTTTCACTCCACTAGGGGACTCCAACGAGGGGACCCTCTATCACCTAGCCTGTTTATCATAGCAGTTGAAATCCTTATTCGGGGGCTGAATGCTCTTCACTCTCAGAATGCTTGGCTCAGATTTCGTTCTCATCCTCATGTTCCCATTGTTTCTCACTTATCCTACGCCGATGACATTATTATCTTCTGTAATGGGTCTAAAGAGTCTCTTGAGCTTCATAAGCGATGTTTGGATGCTTACCAGACCTTCTCGGGTCAACTTGTGAATGTGGGGAAGTCATGTTTTGTTACTGGAAAATTTGATGAGAGACGAGACAACATGATCGTGGATGCTATAGGTTTTCAAAAAAAGGATTTACCTTTAACCTACCTTGGCTGCCCTCTTTTTGTTGGTAGAAAAACCAAAAACCTTTTGTTCCAGTTTTGAGGAAAATGGAAGCTAAACTGGAGTCTTGGCAAGGTAAAATCCTTTCTCATGGTGCAAAGATGACTCTCATTAATTCTTGCTTACAATCGATTCCCCTATATTTTATTTCCACTCTTGATCCGCCGAAAGGTACAATCCTTGATATGCAGCGATTAATTACTAATTTCTTTTGGAGTGGTATGGGTGGTTCAAACAAATGCCATTGGATAAGCTGGAAGAAAATGAGCCGTCCCAAATCTGAAGGAGGTTTAGGCTTTCGGAATTTTGAAGATATCTCTAAAGCTTTTGCTATGAAATTATGGTGGAGATTTCGTGGTCATCACTCTTTGTGGTCCTCTTTTATGTTGAGCAAATATTATTTTGAGATTCACCCTATGGATGCTATTCTTACATCTTTTCCATCTCATACTTGGAAGAGGATGATGGGAGTAAAAGACTTTACGGAGGCAAGAATCGGGTGGTGTGTTGGCAATGGGCTGTTATCTTATCATGAGAATTGGCTTAATGGGCCAAAACCAACCCTCCCTTTTGAGCATCAACAAGTTTTCACGCTCTTTGAAAACTCTTTTCCTCGTACTGATTTTATCACTGAGCATTATGGGACACAAGTTGCATCCTTAATCTCCTCTCAACATGTTATTCTTCAAGACCATCCGGATGTGGTAATTTGGAGACCTTCGACTTCAGGAAAGTTTTCTATTAATTCAGCGTGGCAAGAATGTCATACTCCTCAACCTTGAAGCCGGGTTTTCTCCTATATATGGCACAAGCATATTCCCCAAAAATTCTCTATTTTCCTTTGGAGGGTTTTACATAATGGTATACCTACAGATACAGCAGCAATTCAGAAGAGGGGTATTAATATGGCATCTAAATGTTCTTGTTGTGTCTTTCCTGAAATTGAATCGACGGAACACCTCCTTGCTCATGGCTTTCTTGCTACTCAGCTATGGGAATATTTTATGGCCAAAATACATTTACCCCCCCAAAGTATCCACCGAATCCCACTTTGCCCCCCAGCGCCAAATTTGTCCCACTTTGCCCCCCAAAGCTTCAATTTGTCCCACTTTCCCCCCCAGCTCCAGACTTTGCACCCCAGCACTAACGAATGTTAGAAAATTTAACAAAATAGGTAACGATTGGACTATTTTGTAATGCTTATTAGTTTTTAAGGTCAAAATGCAAAGTTTCAAATATTAAGTACTAAAAATTTATTTATTTTTCCATATATTTAACATTATCTTAAATCTTAAATAATTAATAAGTCTTGAAACTAATACTAATTTTATGCTAATTTTTTTTTAAAAAAATATGAAATTATTTTTTCTAAATAAATGAAATTATTTTTTTAATAAAACTAAAAATTAAGTATGTTTTTTTTATTTTTTAAATAAAAATATTTAAAAGAATATTGTACTTTTTTCAACAACAAAAAAATACAATATTTTTCTAAAAAAAAAAAAGGCTATAATGTTTTAATTTTTTTTAAATAAAATTCTTACAAAAATTACAATTTAAAATTTTTATTTTATATTTTTTAAAAATATAAATAAAACTTTACAATGTTTTTTTAGAAAAAAAAAATCTTTATTTTTTTAAATATTTTTATTTAAAAAATAAAAAAACATACTTAATTTTTAGTTTTATTAAAAAAAAAAATTTCATTTATTTAGAAAAAATAATTTCATATTTTTTTAAAAAAAAAATTAGCATAAAATTAGTATTAGTTTCAAGACTTAATAATTATTTATGATTTAAGATAATGTTAAATATTTGGAAAAATAAATAAATTTTTAGTACTTAATATTTGAAACTTTGCATTTTGACCCTTAAAAACTAATAAGCATTACAAAATAGTCCAATCGTTACCTATTCTGTTAAATTTTCTAACATTCGTTAGTGCTGGGGTGCAAAGTCTGGAGCTGGGGGGGAAAGTGGGACAAATTGAAGCTTTGGGGGGCAAAGTGGGACAAATTTGGCGCTGGGGGGCAAAGTGGGATTCGGTGGATACTTTGGGGGGGGTAAATGTATTTTGGCCATATTTTATCCAATGTCTGGGTATGACTTGCAGGTGCGGCTCTATTGTTCAGATCCTTTGTTCATGGCATAATTACATATCTAAAAATTCCAGCCCGTTGGTCAAATGGATTTGTCGAATCCTCCCAAGTATTATATGCTGGAATATTTGGAAGCACCGAAATAAAAGACCGTTTGAAGGCATTCCATTGAATCCAAGTGGTATCATTCGCTTGGTTATAGATGACATAACCTGTATTGTTTCAGCATTTCAAGTTCAGGAAGTTGCTGGCCCGTTTGATCTGCATATCCGAGACATGTTCAAAGTTGGTCAAGGTATCCCACAACATCATAACATCCGGTTGGTCTATTGGAAAAAGCCCCCTCAAGGGTTTTTCAAACTTAATACTGATGGAGTTTCTAGGGGAAACCCGGGCTTGGCATCGGGTGGGGGCATTTTTCGAGATACTCATGGGAATTTTCTCTTTGCATATGGTAAGTTTTATGGGCACAAATCCAGTATGTGGTCCGAAGCAATGGCTGCTCTAGATGGGTTACACTTTGCAATTCAGTTTGGGATTTCGCACATCTGTTTGGAGGTTGATTCCGAGGTTCTCTTGAAGGTTATTACTAAGATTTATCATATTCATTGGGCCATTCGCTATTTAATTCAAAAAATCCACTATTTGATGACCTTTATCCATGTCCAAGTATCACACATTCTTCGAGAAGGCAATATGGTAGCTGACTCTCTTGCTAATATGGCGGCCAATATCAAATCTGATATGCATATATTCTCTGTTGAGAACTTAGTTTTTTCATGGCTAGATTCTTGTATATGTTGTTTGGTTTTTTTAGTAGTTCCCCTCCAATTTTTTGTAGAGGACCTTACAACTTGTGTAAGGCCTCACACCTAGTCTTATATTTTCAGGTGGTTAAGGCCGTCATGTCCCCCACCTCGTTTGTAATTTTTCTTTTCAAATTTAATAAAATCTAGGTAGTACCGTCTCCTTTCGTAAAAAAAAAAAACATATTCTTTTCCTTCTAAACTAAAAAAAAAAAAAAAAAAAGAGAGATTTTTCTTTTTCTTACTTGTGTAAAAAAAAGTATGTGCTTTATTTTGCGTTGCTCCTAGCTTTTTCCCCAGCGTTCTCCACCATCCTTGAACTACGCTGGTCTGATTCTCTTCAAAGGATACGTAGGCAGCCTTTTGGCACGACCAACCCATCATCCAGAATGTCATCTCACCGATACTCCATCAATATACAAGCGACTCATCTTCATCAAAAGTGTCGACATCCTTCATCAAAGCTAAGGCATCAGAAATCCATCCCAAATCAAGCGGCCATGGTAAGTGAAGGTATGAACATCATTCAAGCTGTCTGCAAATCACATCACACACAAAAGCAATTTCTCCATTCTTGAAAAATCTCTCTCTCAAGCAATCTCTGCTTTCCAAATCACATCACACCAAAATCACAATTCACATCTCACACAAGCACATATATCTGCAAAGTATACACATAACAGGTACAAGCACATAGCTCCATGGTGAACAGTTGAAATCAACACCTCTTTATCAACAAAATCTACTCAACAGACTCACATTCTTCGGCAGACGGATCCTCGGATCTCGCCAGGTCTTCTCTCGACTTTAAATGCGGCAGACGGATCCTCGGATCTCGTCAGGTCTTCTTTCGACTTTAAATGCGGCAGACGGATCCTCGGATCTCTCCAGGTCTTCTCTCGACTTTAAATGATGGCAGACGGATCCTCGGATCTTGCCAGGTCTTCTATCGACTTTAAAATGATGGTAAACGGATCCTCGGATCTCACCAGGTCTTCTCTCGACTCTAAATGATGGCAAACGGGTCCTCAGATCTCGCCAGGTCTTCTCTCGACTTTAAATGACGGCAAACGGGTCCTCGGATCTCGCCAAGTCTTCTCTAGACTTTAAATGTGCAGCAAACGGGTCCTCGGATCTCGCCAAGTCTTCTCTAGACTTTAAATGACGGCAAACGGGTCCTCGGATCTCGCCAAGTCTTCTCTCAACTTTAAATGTGCGGCACACGGGTCCTCGGATCTCGCCAGGTTTTCTCTCGACTTTAAATGACGGAAAACGGGTCCTCGGATCTCGCCAGGTCTTCTCTCGACTTTAAATGACGGCAGACGGGTCCTCGGATCTCGCCAGGTCTTCTCTCAACTTTAAATGACGGCAGACGGATTCTCGGATCTCGCCAGGTCTTCTCTCGACTTTAAATGACGGCAAACGGGTCCTTGGATCTCGCCAGGTCTTCTCTCGACTTTAAATGACAGAAAACGGGTCCTCGGATCTCGCCAAGTCTTCTCTCGACTTTAAATGCGGCAGACGAATCCTCGGATCTCGCTGGTCCTCTAATCAGCAAAAGTCGCTCACACAGGGAGCGCATCTCTATCTCTCGCTATTTCAAATTCCTGCTTTCATCGAGTCTTTTCTTTTTCTTAGTGATGTCCTCGGCGGGTGTACTTACTTTCGTCGACGCGTTTTGCTTTGCAATCCACGTCGCCGAGAGGCTCTGTAGACACCCCGCCTTGGACCTCTCACCCCGATTACATACATATTATTTTCATTTAACATATTTTTGTTGATTTATGTTACTTCGGTTAAGTTCCTATCTGATTCCGTTAGTTTTGGACTAAACTGCATAACAGAGTTAACTTCAGAGTCGTTTCTGTCATCCTGCCTTTCTCACCCGCGGGCGCCTCCCGTAATGGTTATGGGGCGCGCGCACGTTTGGTCCAATAGGCCGGCCTCGCGCGCTTCCCACTTTGACTGTTACGGATTGCAGCTTTTTCCCTCCATTTTTAGAGTCAAAAACCATCTTTTGGTCACATGTTTTATTCTAGCATTAAACCCCTTTATTTCATAACTCCCAATCCCACACTTCTAGCCATGTCTTTAAAATAAAATATCCTTTTTTATTTTATTTGATTTTCTTTTTTTTCTTTATTTTCTTATTGGTTGAAAAGCCATCTTTTCCTCTCTTTTCTACCTATTTAAACCCCTCTTTTTTACTTTAGAAATGGACTTCAACTTCTTAGACACCAAAAATCTACACACATTCCCTCAACAATATTTTCTCTACAAAAACACTACACAAAGTGTGGCACAACATTTCCTCTACAACAACTCCATCTCTAAGTTAAAGTTTAAAGTTCTTCTTTTTCTAAAGGTACTTTGTCCTTCTTCTTCTATTTTATTTGTCTAGTCAATGTATGCAATCCCCATAAAAGGGAACATGACCTAAGCGGCCACTTCACTATTGATGTTTGGTCAAGGTGATATCTTCCAACATTTCAAATACTACCTTAATTTCCCCATTTCATATTAATGTAATTGTTACATGTAATCTTTAGCATAAAATCAATAAAATAAGTTTTTTTTTATTTCTCTTTTGTAATTCCCCTTTTCTTTACATTATAATTGTTAGCACTTTTCTCATATTAAAATAAGGACATTTAGCATTATAATACCAATAGTAGCAAGACCCGCGTAAGCGGGGCGGAGTGGGTGTTTAAGTACTTCCCACTCTGTCACTTAACCCCCGAACACTTCTCTTCCCGAATCTCTAGTTTCGTAATATTAAAATAGGCTATTTCTTTAGGTTTTTCTTATGTTCCCTTAATAACATAGGTGGCGACTCTACAAATTAAAACAAGTTAGACATCCTAGGATCCTTCCACCGCTCTAGCCAAGTAGTGGGCTTTCCCGGTGTATCTACAGACAGGTTCAGTGACCTCGACATAACCCCATTTGTCAACAGCCAGCCTCATTGTTCCCTTAAACATGTTAATCCTTGCATTCCGCAGAATCATACTCGAGCCAGCCTTCATCAGATCAACTTGATCGTTGCGAGCAGTGAATAAAATGGTGCCGGTCTCATCTCCGACAAGACACTCAGTAATGCGAGTGTTCCCGGCTTTGGCCTTGTTCAGCACCATTGACCATGGCTTACGTTCAATAGACATCGTGTAACAAAGAGATTGTGTTATGTTCTATTTTAGGTAACTTTGGATTTCAAAGTTATATTAATTGGGTAGTCATAATGGCTTGCTAGAGTCCGCTTATGACTTACGAGGTATGAATGGTTCGGATTCGTTTCCAACTTAGTATAATCCTATTGGGTCACACACGCAGAGTGGATAGTTAAAAGGAACGAAAAAATGAGGAAACTGGACAAGGCAGCCGTACGGCTCCTAGGGAGCCGTACGGCTCTGGTCCCGTACTGCAGTTTATTTTTTGCCTTTTCTTGTTGGACAAGAAGACCTAAACCCTGAAGGATCTTGGAGAGCTCTTGTATATAATGTGGACAGTCGGGAATAGTTCCCACAACATTAATTTTAGAAATCACAAAGTCTTTCTTGGAGAGAGAGAGAATACACATAATATACTAGAATTGTTATGTTTGATTATTCCAATTATCAAACCATAATAATCATAGGGAGAGATTGAAGAATCGTACTTCATCAAGTTTTTCAATCTGAAGGACCTAGCAGTCAAGTACAAAAATCATTCTTGAATCCGTTCGAAGTGTGGATCACCTGTAGAGGGTGTTCATCTTAGCATCTTAATCCAAGGCTCTGTATTTCGTTCTACAAGGGTTAGTTTCTTTCATCTTCATATTATGAATTACTGAACATAATGGATTTAGGCTTTTGGGTTTCTTCATGTAAAAACACTTTTGTGAAAAGTAGGAAAATCACAACATTGTTCAAAACAAATATGAACCCACTAGGTAAAGACACTTCGCAAGTTCCTATGATTAATGTTGCAACCTTTGCATCATTATTATTACATAGGTTAATCTTTACCTTCCTTAAGTAGTCTTTCTATTTCTCAAGTCTTACACATTTATACAAATGTGTGATCCATATCCGGTATCTAATACCCAAGAACTTAAATGTAGAAGATTAACATAAATACTTGAAGCGGTAGTCCTACAACCCTTTCTTTTTATCTTTTAATTCAATGAAAAATATTTAAATCTTCAATGTATTCTTGAGAGCATGAAATAATAGCAACTTCAAATATTTGAAGTTATGATGTATTTATAGGGAGCTTGAGAAATGTAGCCATTGGGAATCCGTATGTTGGAGCTCATTGATTGGAGCACGTGTCTAATATAGCCGTTAGACACAAAGTATTTGAGAGCCATTGAGGACCAGATGTCTTCATCTTAGGGTACTCTTAAAACATTGATTCACCGTTCTAGCTTGACTTTGAAATCAGGAATCTTCAAATTATCACAAGTCTTCAAAACATGACGAAGTATTGAGTGATGTGAGGCGCATTAGTATAAACTAGGCGCGACATAACTACACAGACGCCACCAAGTATAAAGAGGCGCACAAACTTTGTTTGGACTCACCAAACGAATGTAGGGGCGCACCTTTTTTTTTTTTTTTTTTTAAGAAACCAGGGCGGCACCTGGGGAGATTTTATTAATTATAAAATATAAGTACAAGAGGGGGACAACCACCCGACTCATTGCCGGATATGGAGCCGGACCTCGAAATCCAAAAAATAAACCAACTCCTCAAAAGGTAAAACCATCTAAAAAATAAAAGCCTGAAAAAATTAAACCAAAGAACAATCCTAATAAATTCAAAGGAGCCCAATGATCCATCAAATGTCCAAGTCCAAAGCCTGAATAAGTTGATGTTGATAACCAATGAGGCCCAATCCACCAAATAGCCCAACTGAATCCAACCCAGAGGTGACCCATGCCAAGGCAACCCGCTCCAGAAAGAAAGATAGCGGACGTTCCATGCGCTGATGATCAGTCCGTGTGATACCCCATAGTCCGTGTCGGGAATCCGTGTGCTCTCCATACGTGCCCGTGTGGCCATGGAACACGCACCATCACTAAGTGTGAAAGGGGCACATCCCACACGGGCACGTGTGACCCCCACACGGGCCCGTCTGCCTCCCCTGCTAACGAAACGAGTCCGTGTGCCTCCCCACATGGGCCCGTGTGCCTCTTTTGCAACCGAAACGAGTCCGTATGCCTTCCTTGCACTCAAGAAACTATTCCAAAGAACCAAACACCATAACCAAGCCGCGGCAAACACCAACAACATCAAATAATTATCGACGCTCAACATAGTATCCACTTTCATCAAAACGTAACGCATCCAAGACACTCCGAGGAAGCTCCCTTGACGATCCATATGTCCAAACCGTTTTATGAATATGAGCTTCAAAAGCCAATCTATCCGCAACCCCATTTGCTTGACGAAGAACATGACGTAACTCATTCCCGTAATTCATACGTGTATTGCCACGGACACTTATTTCGCCCTTTTAAAATATTCACAGCTACTAAGGAATCTGAGTTTACCTGATCAGAAAGTAAACCCCAAGAATGACATAAGCGCAGGCCATCACGTAAACCAAAGATCTCCGCCTTCATGTTGGTTCCATCTCCGTAGTAGTGTGAAAAGGCACAAACAAAAGCCCCCATACCATCCCTTATAATACCACCACCCGTGCACTGGCCGTTTATCGCGGAACCATCTGTATTCAAAGAAAAAACATGAGAACGCGAAGGCTCCCATCTCAACAGCCTCTGCCGCCTAAACTTATGCTCTACCACTTTGATGCCTAAACTCGCCAACAAGACACGGTCATTCCCACGAGGAGCCCCTTTCGGGACTAGGAATGAGCACATCTCAATAAGAGAATTTTTAACCCCTTCCACAATTTTGGCACTATTCATAACAGTTCCTTCGAAAATCGATTTACACCTTGCTTTCCAAATCTCCCAACAAGTAAAAAGCATAATACCCATACGAACTAAACCAACCTGTCGGCGCTTTGACTGTCCACCACACCAAATAGTCCACAAATGATGCAAATCAATATAATTATGAGTCAAAGGGAAAAGACTAACTCAATGCCTCCAAACAGACTGCGCAATCGCCGACTGTAGAAGTAAATGATTAAGAGTCTCCCTATGACCACCTCCAGGACAACACACACATCGAGATGGAATATTGAAGCCCCGAGACTCCAGTTTTGCATCCACCGGAAGACCATTGTGCATAGGCCTCCACCAGAAACCACTGACCTTTGTAGGAATGTTGGGATGCCAAACCTTAGCACCCCATTCCACCAAAGGGCTGCGGACCCGAATATAATCCCACCAAGCAGCTGTCTTAAAAGTTCCCATTTTTGAAAGAGTGAAGACCGGACGATCCTCACTATGCTCATCAATATGCACCCTACGAACATTGGCATGTAGATCCTGCGGGATAAACTGAAGCATGTCCTCCAAAACCTGAATACCATCTCTCACTGTCAAAAGTTGATCTTCAGGAAGCGGGCCCCCAAGCCGAACCCCACACCAATTATCAGTCCAAAATCTGATATAAGGGGCGCACCTTCACTCTGATACTTAGTAACTCATTTTCTAGCTAAGATCCTATTGCAAAGCCTATATTATAAAATGAATTATCTAAAAAATGAAGTATAAATACTTCTTATAGTCCACTATAAAATATTACTTAGGTGGTATCTATCAAATCTAATATTAAAAATATGAGATATAAGTGGGCATAGCCAACAAAAGGAGTACATGAAAAGGAGCAGTGAAATTTGTCCACAACTAGCAATGAAATTAACCACAACAACACACTTATAACAATATCTCATATAATTATTTCCCATTAAAAACCAATCTCTTGAGCAAACCCACAACAACGTACTTATAACAACATATACTTATAACAATAGTCGTTTATTTTTAACAATTTTCTTTAAGACTTGGGAAAAATATTTGATTAATATTTGAAGTCAATTTAGGTTTGCCAGGGGTTTAGTATCAACCGTACCAATTAAGTTGGTATACTGACTTTGACAGTTGGTGCTGATACTTATTTTAGTGTATGAACTTAAACTTAGTTAGTACACGGTACATGGAAAAAACAGTCTGTATACCAACCATGTCAGCCAAAGGAAGTGTGTACTCATATTTGGGGTAAAATGGAAAAGTGTGGGTGGTGTATTTAGTAAGGGAGTAAAATTGAGGTGTACTTAGTAGGGGAGAAAATTTTGGGTGGTGTACTCATATGGAAAGACGGCACTTTTTTTTATTTTTATTTTTTATTATTTTTGGGTTAGTCTCCTGTAAAACGCGTTTTTCCTAATGGTTAGGAAAAACATGTTTTTCAAAACCTCCAGAAGACTTTATATTGATATCCAGAAGGCTTTATACTGATATCCACGACCCTTCTGGCTATCACTTTCAAAGGTTCTGACTATCAATCTCATATCCAGAAGGCTTTATATTGATATCCACAACCAGAGAACCCCTCTGGCTATCATTTTCAAAGGTTCTGGCTATCACTTTCAAAGGTTCTGGCTATCAATTTTAAAGGTTTTACTATCAATCTCACATCCAGAAGGCTTTATATTGATATCCAGGACCCATCTGGCTATCACTTTCAAAGGTTCTGGCTATCAATCTCATATCCAGAAGCCTATATATTGATATCCAAAACTGTTGAGAAGTTCCGATTATTTACAAAAATGCCACCGCATTTTTTTTTAAAACACGTTATTCCTAAACTTTTGGAAAAACGCGTTTTCCCAATATTTTGCGATTATTTTTTGACTAAACTTAAAGTTGAAAATAATTATTTTGTAATTAAGTGATTAGGAAATAAAATGATGTTTAAGGGAATGAGCAAATGGGAAGTGTCCAGAGTTTTGTGTGAATGTAATATTAAATGAAAGAAAGATATTGAATCCAGCCCGGCTGTGGAAGGAAGGAAAAAAAGTTGAAGTGGGATTGTGAGTGAGGGGATAATATTCCCATAACCTGCCTGGATCTTAGCTGTCTGAAACAGATGGAGAGAGATAAAGGATAGGAAGAAAAGAGAGAAAAACCAAACGAGTGAACGCTTGCAAACGCGTTTGTTTTGTTGTTTATTGTTGGCAAGAGCAATGCATTATTTTTACGCGTAACTGTTTAAACTTTAAACCATCAAATATACATTAAAATAACAATTTTTCTAATAATTTTTTTTTAAAGAACTTTGTAATACTCCGTAAATGTTAATACTAGGAGTTTGGTGCAAAAGAAATGGTTTTATTTTCTCTTTTTGTTTGTGTTAGAAAGTTTGTCTTATTTTTAAAATTAAAAGTTTAAAGTTATTAAATTTTAACCTTACACTTACAATTAGTGTTCTAAAAGACTCCCGTCTAGGTCGTCTAGGCCCCGCCTAGGCGCTAGGCGTTCATGAAACGCTTAGGTCCCGTCTAGGATATTATAGTTATTTCTAAATTCTCGACCCCGTCTAGGCGCTAGGCACCCCTGCGGCGCCCAGCGACCGCTTAGCGTTTTTTAGAACCTTTTTTAGAACCTTGCTTACAATGCAAATTTTATTCTATTTTCAAAAGTCAAACCAAACTGTTGTTTTGGGACGGAAAGAGTGCATTGATGGAAAGGTTGATAACATCGTACTCTCACATGACAAAGAGACTTATAGTTTTTTTTTGTCAACACACAACATATTTATAAAACATAACCCAATATCTTACAAAGAGACTTATAGTTTGATTTTTATGATCAAATAAATAATATATAAAAAAACTAAGTATCCTAATTAAATTTTAAAATTAGTATCACATAAACAAAAGTTATCAATAATAATATTATTTTTTTTGATAATTGAGTATCAAATATCTTTGGCCAAAAGTGAGGATATATTGTGAAAATCTCATAAAAACGTATTTTACACTCATATTAACGTAAAACGTGTTTTCAAAATATGGAGTGACATTTTTGTATATAGGTGGATCTTTTTTACGTGCGGTGACTTTTTTCTAAATAACTGGAGCTTATAGAAATTCATCAAACGTTTTTTGACACTGTAATATGCATTTTTCAATACTATAACAGACACTTGTTTAGGAACTTATAAAAACTCACCTGATATTTGTTGGCACTGTAACAAGCATTTTTCAATACTACAACAGACACTTTTTAATATACTAGGACATATAATTCTTAACACTACCATTTACAATCCATAACACTAGCATTTGTATGTTTGAATGTTTATAAATGCCGGTTTAAATGTTTTTTATTATATTAGAATATACACTTTCTAATATTAGGACAGACACATGATTATATTATAGCAGACAATCACGATCCATCTTTTAATATTAAATGACTTAAATTATTATGTTGGGTTAATGACAATTTAAGGCCTGAACTCCAGGGGGTGCGTCTAAAAGGGGCCTCGATTTTTTCTCCTACTAGATCAGGGCTTCAAATCAATTTTTTTGGCAATTAGGGGCTTTCTGACGGAATTCGTTAGAAACTCAGTTAAGTGACCATGTGCATGGCACGTGATTAACAGATCTGTTAGTTTGAACTGATATTTGCTATCAAGGGGTTTAAAGGAATTCTTAAATTTTAAAGAGTTAAAAAATCAAATATCTTTTCAAGATTAAATAATTATTTTTGGAACAAAAATACTTAACATTTCTTTAATATACAATAATATTATTTAAAAATAAATAAAATTATACTTAATTATTTTTTAAAATATATAATAAATACATGTGTAATATTGTAATGCATAATTTAACACAATATTTTAAGCAAAATTTAACATATGCTTCTCTAAAAAAATAAAATTAAGCTTTATGATCTTTTGACCTTTTATACACTCTCTATTATGTCCCGTTCGAATTAGAATTTTTGATCAAATTATAAATGATTTGATCAAAAATTCTAATTCAAGCGGGACGGAGGTAGTATATAATAATATAAAACTTAATTTGTTAAGCTTTAAGTATTTTTTAAAAAAGCTTAATGGCCTTTCCTCTCATTTTATCTCCCCTCCAACTCCCATCCACCCGTACCAACGGCAGCCATTTCCGACCCTATCCCCTCAAATTAAGCTCCTCACGACGGCGGCGTATCACAACAATAGCATCTCCGGCCACCATCTCAGCCGAGTACGACCGTCTCAAAGAATTCAAACAGTTCGACGACTCCAAAATCGGTGTCAAAGGTCTCGTTGACTCCGGCCTCACCTCCATCCCACGCTTCTTCCACCACCCACTGGAAACCAGAGCGACACCCATCACCGCAAAACCCGATTTAACCATCCCCGTCATCAACCTCTCCGCTCCCCGGTCAACCATCGTCGACGCCATCCGCAACTCCTCCTCCACACTCGGCTTCTTTCAGATCGTCAATCACACCGTCCCCCAAACCGCAACCGACTCCATAATCTCCTCCATCAAATCCTTCAACGAGCAATCAACCGATTACAAGATGCAGTATTACCACAGAGAAATGGGCCGCGGCGCAGCGTTCTCCACCAATTTCAACCTCTACCAATCGAAGGTCGCCAGCTGGAGAGACACCTTCCAGGTGCGTCTCGCACCGGCAGCACCGGACATGACGACGATTCCGGATATGTGTAGGGAGGCGGTGGTGGAGTGGGATTCAGAAATGGTGAAATTGGGAAGAGCTGATGGGGATTTTGTGTGAATGGTTAGGGTTAGAGACTGAGAGTTTGAAGGAGATGTCGTGTTTGGGGGTTCGCTGGGAACTTTGACGGCTGCCGGAGAAGAAGGCCGGAGTGTGTGCCGGAGGTGAGGAAAGGAGAGAGAGAGAAATGGGAGACAGAGTGCGTATATATATGTGTGAAAGAAGGGAGATGAAGGGGATATAAAGTTCTTTTTTCACTCCCCCATACTTTTAAAACATATAATTTAACCCCTTAAAAGTTACTATGAATTCAAACTAACTGATCTGTTAATCACGTGCCATGCACCAGGTCACTTAACTGAGTTTCTAACGAATTCCGTCAGAAAGCCCCTGATTGCCAAAAAAAAATTGATTTGAAGCCCTAATCTAGCGAGAGAAAAAATTGAGGCCCCTTTTAGACGCACCCCCTGGAGTTCAGGCCCTAAATTGTCGTTAACCATATTATGTGATATTGATCATTAACATGCAGAAGTAAAAAAGACAATATAATTTTGGATGTAAAATTAGAATAAAATGTTTTGATTCAAGGCATGCCTGTATCGTTTAAGAGGCCTATGCAATCTAATAGCATACTCTTACTACTATCTCATGTCAATGTACGGTTTTAAAGTTTTGCACGAGAAATTAAGAAAAAAATGAAAATTTGATGGGTAATGAGTAGAAATATAGGTAAGAGAAAAAAATGAGGTTTAAAATAATAATTGAATAATTGTTCAGATTATGATAATAAATTTTATTTTTAAATATTAATTTTTTTTTGAAAAAATATATTTTAACACTTTGTAACGAATGAAGAACCCAAAATAAATATTCCCTCTGCCCCAGAGTATATGTTCACCATTTCATTTGCATAGAGATTAAGAAACAGAGGGAATGATGTAAGTGTTGTGAGTATAAAAATAAAGTAGGAGATATAATGAGTGGGAAGGAATAGTAAGTAAGTTGATTGGTGTTGTGAGTATAAAAGTAAAGTGGGAGAAAGAATGAGTGAGAGGAATAGTGAATATTCTTTGTCATTTTAGGAAATGAACATATACTCTGGGACATACTATTAAGATTGGTCGTGGAATTACGAAAGCTTTCAAATCCAGTAATATATACTCCCACCGTCTCAGGTTAGTGTGAACTTATTTCCTTTTCGTCCGTCTCAGTTTAGTGTGAACTGCCTAAAAATAGAAAAGAATCTTTACTATTCCTCTCACTCATTATCTCCTACTTTACTTTTACACTCACAACATTAATCATACTATTCCTCCCACTCATTCTCTCTCATATTTAATTTTTCATACTCACAAACACATCCTTCCATTATTTATCTCTCTTACTTTTTCTTAATTTGTGTGCTTAAAATTTTGGTTCACACTAACTAAGTAGACTAAGTAGAGACGGAGGGAGTATAATCATCTCCATTAATATTGACGATCCATCTAAATGAGTGTAGGTATTCAGCCCCCTCGATATCTAAATAGACCAATCAATGTAGTTTTTTTTTTTTTTTTTTGATAATTAAACTACTTTATATTATTAAGAAGGAAGGCTCAAGGCCAATACAATGTTGGTACATATTCCTAGTAGGGATGACCAAACACGGTTCCGGTTACGGTTCCGGTTCGGAACCGCCGGTTCCGGTTCGCCATTTATGTGAACCTTAACCGGCCCTTGGTTACACCGGTTTCGGTTCCGGTCATCACAATCCGGTTCCGGTACGGTTCCAGTCCGGTTCCGGTTCGGTTCCACACTACAATTTTTTTATTTTTTTATTTATTTTATCATACAATAATGAATAAACAGGTTAAAATTTATTGAAAAACAAGGGATTTTTTTTATTTATCATACAATAATGAATAAACATGTTAAAATTTATTGAAAAACAAGGGATTTTTATTTTTTTTAATGGAAACGCCAGTCCGGTTCCGGTTCCTGTCCGGTTCCGGTTCGCCATTTATGTGAACCTTAACCGGCCCTTGGTTACACCGGTTCCGGTTACTCCGGTTCCGGTTAACTCGCCGGTTCGCTCCGGTTCCGTGCTTCTCGGGTCCGGTTCCGGTCCGGTTTTCCGGTTCCGGTCCGGTTTTCCGGTTCCGGTCCGGTTCCGTGCCGGTTTGGTCATCCCTACTTCCTAGCCCTAGAAGCATTTTTATGCGCATAATTGTCAATATTTCTATCCCATTACAAAATACTCCATTTGTTTTAAAATAATTTTTAATTGAGTAGGTTTTGGGGGAAACTAGTTTCTCCATTAAGTTAAAAAAAAGTCTTATTTATAAACCCTAAACCCTAAACACTATAAAAACATTTCTTTCTATAACTTATGGAGTATGGAGGAACTAATTTCCCCCAAAATTTTCTGTTTTAGTTTTACATTATTTCACACATATTGAGAAATGCAATAAATGCATATTAGAAAAACTCAATTATCCTTTATAATTTAATTTCCTAGGTAATTAAATATTTGTATAATAAATACTCCCTCGGTCCCATACTTATTGCTACTAAATGAGAGTGCGCGGGGATTAAAAAAATAAGTATTGTGAGTGGGTAGGTAGGAGAGAGAAAATAAGTTAGTGAATAATTGTTGTGAGTGGATAAGAGAGAGAAAAGTGAACATTTTGGGTAAGTAGCAATAAGTAAGACATTTAAAATGAAAATAAGTAGCGATAAGTATGAAACGGAATGAGTAGTTGACAATAATTAATAAGGGTATTATTGACAAAAAAAGAGAAAGAATGTCTTGATAATAGCAGCACCCTAATGATAAAGTGAGTTGAGAGCGTCAAAAATTCTTCAACTACCAACTTTTGTGGATGTTTCTGAATTTACCATGCCCTTTTTTATATGGGTTGGTTTCTTGTAAAACGCGTTTTTCATAATGTTAATAAAAACGTATTTTTCAAAACCTTCTGGATATCACTTTCAAAGGTTTTGGCTATCAATATCACATCCAAAAGACTTTATATTGATATCCAAAAGGCTTTATACTGATATCCAAGACCCTTCTGGCTATCACTTTCAAATATTCTGACTATCAATCTCATATCCAGAAGGTTTTATATTAATATCCAGAACCCTTCTTGTTATCACTTTCAAAGGTTCTGGCTATCAATCTCACATCCAGAAGGTTTTATTGATATCCAGAACCGTTGAGAAGTTCTAATTATTTACAAAAATGCCACCGCGCGTTATTTTAAAGAAATTCCACATATTTACAAAAATGCCACCGCGTTTTTTTAAAACACGTTTTTCCTGAGAGTTAGGAAAAACGCGTTTTTTTTCCAAGATTTTTTGTTTTGATATATGTAAAATTGAACCATAATAAAATTCATGTCAATTTCAATTTTAAAAGGAGTAAAATGGGTAACTATGTCGTTTCGAACAGTTGGGTTCCGAATTTAGGTGGATAATGTTATGAGCGGCACATGCTGTGGGACCCATTACCCAAATCGATTTAGGTCAGTTTTGTAGGGATATTGTTTGTTTTGTTTAGCGTTGGAGGCTTAGTTTGGTATTAATGATAATTGACTGATTCTTGTCTCTTTATTTTATTTATGGTTGAATCTAATAACACATAAACATCAAAACTATCTATGCACAAAATCTTGGGAAAAACCTGTTTTACACTAACTTAGTGTAAAACGTGTTTTTAAGCCAGTGGCAAACTTGTAAATATTAGCTTGCGCAAAAAACCGGTGGCATTGATGTAAATAACTGGAACTCATGAAAATTCACTAGGCACTTTTCAAAACTGTAGAAGGCATTTTTCAATATTACAGCAGACAGATTTTAACGCTAGAGAAGGCACATGTTTAGACATGCCTGCTGGGGTTTTTTTTTTTTTTTTTCAAGTGCCAAAAAAAGTGCCTTCTCTAAGGTAAAAAATGTCTGCTTGAGTTTTAAAACATGCCTGCTGGGTTTATAACATGTTTTTTTTTTTTTTTTCAAGTGCCAAAAAAAGTGTCTTCTCTAAGGTAAAAAAGTGTCTGCTTGAGTTTTAAAACATGCCTGCTGGGTTTTTTTTTCAAGTGCCAAAAAAGTGCCTTCTCTAAGGTAAAAAAGTGTCTGCTTGAGTTTTAAAACGTGTTTTTTTTTTTAAGTGCCAAAAAAAGTGCCTTCTCTAAGGTAGAAAATGTCTGCTTGAGTTTTAAAACATGCCTGCTGGGTTTTTAACATGTTTTTTTTTTTTCAAGTGCCAAAAAAAGTGTCTTCTCTAAGGTAAAAAAGTGTCTGCTTGAGTTTTAAAACATGCCTGCTGGTTTTTTTTTTTCAACTGCCAAAAAAAATGCCTTCTATAAAGTAAAAAAGTGCCTGCTTGAGAAAACATGCCTGCTGGGTTTTTTTTTTCAAGTGCCAAAAAAAGTGCCTTCTCTAGGGTAAAAAAGTGCCTGCCGTGAAAGTCCCAAAAAAAGTACCTGCTGTAAAAATATTGAAAAGTGCCCCCTACATTATCAGAAAGTGCCTGCCCAAGAACCCTTCTTTGAGGAAAACACGTTCTACACTAATCTAGTGTAGAATGCTTTCTACGCAAGAACGACTCCTATCTATGTACCGTTTCGTGTAGGCCAGCTTGTTGTTTAGAACAGACCGCTTGCCACGGTATAGTCCTCGGACCCTCTTTTTCTTTCCACCCGGAACCGCTTTTTTTTTTTTTTTTTTTATTCCCAGGTTCCCAGCTTCGCCTGACTTACGGTTGCTCGGCCCAGCTTCGCCGGACTAATCCTGGGCCACCAGCCTCTAGCCCCTCAGTGTTGACTGGCGGTGGTAAATTGCGGATGTGCCTGAGACGGTCAGGGTAGCAACGCCCCTTATACTCCTGGCCCAAAGGGAGCCTTCCTCCATGACACTACGGTTGCTCATGCCAGGATTCGAACCCCCCACACTTGGGTTGCAAGCCCAGCAATGTTGCCTCCTTCACCAACTCAGCTATGCCCAAGGGGCCACCCGGAACCACTTTTCTCAACTATGGTGGACGTCTGTACCATAATGACACATCTGTCTTTTTACTTTCAACCATTTATTTTTCTATTAAAAGTTACTCTATCTATCCCTAAATGAGTATCTAAATTTCATTTTAAGGGACATATGAAAATCTCAACTTTCTTTACAATTTGGTGGTAAAGATTCATTTATAATCTTGTAATCCTCTTTGCAAACACTTAGTTTTGCAAGTATAAATAGACAGGTGAAAAAAAAAATCGATTTTTTTTTAGAGAAAGTTATGTTTAAAAAAGACACTCATTTTGGGACAAAGATTTTATGAAAATTGACCCTCATTTAGAGATAGAGGGAGTATTACATTTACCCGTCCACCATATGTGGTTTTCATTTTTTTTTTTTTTTTATCTTTTTTTGGCAAGAACCACATATATACGCATGAAGTATAATTTTAACCGCTAGTACAACAGACTACTACAGCGCAATTTATTTTCTCCCTTCTCCATTTGGCATACTCCTACATTTATCTTTTTAGATGATCAATAGTGGCTCCACAATCTCTATGTATATTACAAGAGGTCATCCATGAACAGTAGTGACGCCCAAATATTTGGTGAAATTTTTGGTGGCAGTTTGGTAATAAATGGCTTTGGTTTGGGCAAAGCTAGAAGGAGGAAGGTAAAGCTGGCGGTTCCTCATCTTCTCCCCTACTCATTTTTCTCTCCATCTCCCTCTCTAGAAACACACACACACACACGATCTCTCTTTCTCCCCCAAATCTGTCTTTCTCCGCATATTCGCCGACAACCCTTTTCCGGCCTTCGTCTCCGGCGATCATCTCTCTGTCTCAACCCCTTTTTCTCCCTAACTCTATCTCTCTAGCCCACCGAAGTTCATTCACGGCGTCCTATAATTCGTCGCCTGTCTCTCTTCTCCGGTGAAGGCTTCTTCTTTTCCGGCGACACTTCTTCTTCTCCGGTAAGGCCATCAAGCCTTCGTCTCACAACTCCGACGACCTTCCTCATCTTATATCGGTCAGATCTGATCGGAAAGACTTAGAATCATATCAAACTCCTTCCCCTAGCAGAAGAAATCGAAAAAAGAGCTGAATCTATCGAAGAAGTAGAGGCCAAACTATGGCAGGTTCCGAGATGCTCTCAAAAAAGGAAGTATCCAATTTGAAATTCAAAATTGTGATCTACTCGGGTGACAGGTACGCAAGGGAAATTGATTGGAGATAAAGCGGCGCACATTATACTATGAAGAAACCCAAACTCAATCAATCCCTCTCTCTCCCATCCTCTTGACTCACACACATACACACACAAGCACACGCACACGCATAAATAGAGAGAAACACACACATCCACTCCACATGAAACGCTAATTTTCTCATCTAAAGCGTCTCTGGACGTTACTCAGTGTGGATACTTCAAGGTTTTACGAAAAGGAGTTTTACCGCAGTCGCAGCCGATCGTTGTGAAAGCCAAGCTCATATCATTGTTTATGGTTTTAAAGTGATAATTCTCATGGGTAATCTTTAAGTTGTTGTTTGCAGTATTGAAAAAGATGGATGGATTGGATGTGAACTTTCCAGGTGTGATCCGACCTTTTAATTTTAAAGTGTCATGAAATTTCCTAACCTGTTATTATTGTTTGGGTAATTTTTTTCATGTAGATAACTACCTGTTGGGAAGAAGACGACCAACTCCATCACACTGACAGTTCAGAAAGGGGCTCCACGAAGATTCCATGAAGAAGTTATAGATTGAATATTAAAAGTGTAGTTATGAATTGACCACCCTCAGAACAGAAATTGGGCCACAATTTGTTACTCGAAGCCTCTTTGGGTAGGTAATTTATCTTCTTCTTCGTTAGATGTCCATAAAGTTTACTTCTTTTTGATACTTTATTGTTTTTGAGTTAGAAATAATTTAATTTTCCTATAAATATTTCTTTTTAAAATAAATTAGAATAATTAGTTTAGAATGTTAAGATGAGTTATTTTTTTTTGTTTAACGATAACAAAGTAATTCTCATTAGATATTGGTTACGGTTGTGTTAGAATTTCTCTTTGATTTGTCTTTGTTGGATCATTTTATCATTGAAGTGCTCTCAAATGTTGATCCTTGAACTTGATCCTAACTTGGTTTGTGGAAACAATTTCTGAAAGACCTTCTAAATATATTTAGGGAAATTAGCAACGGCAGAATCTCTGCCTATGTTGGGAAATTAGCAACCGTAGAATCCCTGCCCACACATGATGGTTCAAGTAACTTATGTTGAAAGTTGAATCAAAACTTTACTTTTTCCAACCTTCTTATGTCAAAAAGAAGTAAACTGGTTTGAGAAGTTGGAGAACTTGAAACCTCCAGCATTTAGGTATGGATTGCAAGAGCCAAGAGAAACAATAGTATGTACCACCTCTATTTTAAAAGGAATGTCCAAAAAAAAATTGTTTTTGATCAACAGTAAATTTGACATTCTTTTGGACATTGATTTGGGACAGAGGGAGTAAATATTTACCATTTCTCTTAAGTTTGTCTTAATAACTTCATTTTCTTAGGCTGGTGCACCAAATGGAGTAGGGTGGAGATACTCCATTACATTGTTGAGTTTTTATTATGTTTTACTATCTGTATTTATTCTAATTAACTGATGCATTCATGTACATTGTTAGGTTACACATTTGTGGTTTAACCGAAGATGTCAAGAATGCCAACTCAAGCCCCATGACATGGTTTGAAATGCTGTCTACAAATTTAGATGTTTGTTCTCTTTATATTTTGTCAGGATAATCAATTGATAGAGTTATAGTGAATGTGTTTGAACAATTGGCCTGTAACCTGCAATTGCAATTCATGCATGTAGAGTTGCTATAATTTGTGCAATGGTACTGAACCTAATATTAGACGTTAAAGAAGAGAATGACCATAGTGTGTTTTTGGTCATAATCATGGCCAGCCATGGCAAATGGGAGAATCCCGAATACCCGAAACAAAGGAGTAGTATTTTTGGACAATATTTTCAGAATAAAGAGTATAACATGAAGGGTCGTTTTAGGACGTTAGAGCAACTCCGTGAAACATGTAAGGTGAGTTTGAAATTGCATATCCATATATTTAATTTTCAAATTGATTTGTTACTTAAATTTGAACGTACTTATGTTTCACATGAAGGTACTTATCGGACATAGTGCAAAGTTGCAACGGTTGAGTCGAAGTACGAATGGTATTGTAACACCACAAATTTCTTACTGTATCTGAGCATTAAATGACATTAAATAAGAATAATTAAAATACCTCAAATTAGGGTTCTCAAACCAACCCTTTATTACACCATCAGTTCATCATAAATGCGGAAGCGTAACCATCAAAACTTGTCTCGGCAGGTAAACAACCCTAGCCATTAATGTGTTTCAACTTAAATAGAGTAATTAATTATTCTTAAAATAACTAAATAATAAATCTTCAAATCTGCCGGTCCTTCTACGGCTGCTCTCCTTCCTTTTCCCTCTACTTAAATCCTGAAATAGAAATTGTAGAGAAGGGGTGAGCGAATGAATGCTCAGTAAGTTCATACGTGGCCTCTCCGGTTACTAAGGAGAGACGACCAGAACGAACACTATGAATGACTTTTGCAAGGATATGTTCAATTACTTTTGATTTAAGACTGCAGAGCAATACATTCATAATACTCTTAAGATATTACCTTCAAAGGATTATGGCACTACGATCCAAAGGGATTCATTCTAGTTCCGTCAATTCCAACGTACATTATATCCTCAATGCCAAAGGTACAATTTTGTACACCTAGCTTTTTCAAGCCATTAGTGTAGGTCGTAACATATATGGTATCCACACATATATGCTCGGGGTCTAGAATTATCCTTGTAATCAGACAATTCCTGAGAGAAGGCATGTGATCATTCATGCAATCCCTAGTTTAAGGACGAGTCTTTTCTAACTGGACTGTCCCGACAATGTCTTTTCTAACTGGACATTGTACATTCCAACAAGTAAGTGATTAACTTACAAGTTAGGATGTGAACATACCAAGGTACAAGTATGTGATAACAAGTTTCAATCTTTGATACTTAGTGGATCAATGGGGACATCACTAAGTAAGGATTCTTCCAAAAGAACGTTCAATAACGCGGAATTTATTCAAATACTATCATGCCTTGTGATGATTATTTGGTATATGTTTGGGCATCTTAAGATGTGTTCGTGATTGTTCCAATCGAATTGATTTTCGAGTAAGACTTGGTCTAGGTTTTAGGCGATGTCCTATAGTACCTAGAGGGTTGTTATTGAACACTAAAATGTAGGGTTTAGTCCGGTTGTGATCATGTTCTAATAAGGGTAACCTTTTGGATTCGCTTGGGGTGTTTAGAGTCGGTTTGTTATGGACGGAGGTAAAGCGTGAATTGGCGATTGGTTACTTACGGTTCGATTTACCTTAAGGTGTATTCATTCTGATTTCCTACTTTGGAATTCCAGTTGTAAGAGATAGTTGAGTTCATGGTTCTAGTATATCTTTATGAGTAAATGTCTAGGGTCATTTTGGTAATAGTCATTGTGCTAATTGTGAGCGACCGTTTGGGTTGTGCTCTTTATGATTAACTTGTGGGTATCATATTTAGGATGTATTTGGTACGTGCCTTGTCTTGGAATCATCTTGTTCTAATGATCAATGTTGTTGTGCTCTTTATGAGAAATTCCGTTTATCGTTGTTGTGCTCTTTTATGAGAAACTTCTTGTGTTCGTTGTTGTTGAACTCTTCATGAGTAATCGTTTGCATCTTTATGGTGATTAATTGGTGTGGTTCCCTACTTTGGAACCTTAAGTTGTTTTTTCATGCTAAAATATTATTACTTAGCATTTAATTAGAAGCCCAGCTGGCATATTTGTTGCATCGGGCGATGGGAAAGATTATAATGGCAAAGCCAAGTCCATTATAATGTTGACCATTGTTTTGCCCTTACTATACCCCTTTTCCAGATTGGCCTTGGAAAATTCAAGTTAGCGTTCCTTTGTGAATATATCTAGCTAACGGGCATGACTTTGTGTCATGGTCCTTGTCCTTTGTGACACTTTTATGGTTATTGGTTCCGGTACCGGGGTTTTCTCTTCGAGCTTTCATGCTGCTATGAAGATGTTGATTGTTGATTATTGAAGCTGCGCAGCGACCTTTATTCGGTTCTTCCAGTTGGGTGAAACCTTGGCTATGTATCCACTCATGAGTGTTTATTTCAGCTTTATGTGTTGCATGATGAGCTGGTCGTTATTTCCAACCGGTATGGGACGGTTGACGATAGGGAGCCTCTCATTTGTTGTTATATGTTTATTTATATGATTGGTTATTGGATGTTACTGTTTGACAGCATGTCACTTCTTATTCCGCTGCTATCTGTCTTATGTTAATTGCTATTGGTCATTGCATATTAGCATGTCATGTAGTTGCATTAGTAACTTACTGAGATTTATTCTCACCCCGTTTCTTGTTTCAAATTGTTTTCCTTAACCCCCCCCCCCAGGAGGAAAAGGATTAGGATTCGCGGATCGAGGAGGACGTCGAGAGGATTGAGATTTTGGGGCAGGTTGTTATGGATCGGTTTACATTATTTAAATGTATAACCTTTTGGGGATAGTTTTACCATTATTGACGTCATTAAGAATTGTATATTTTATTCTTTTGGGCATAAGCTGTGGAGCTTATGTTAGATGTACTTTGTTGATTTAAACTTGGATTTGTAAAACCTTATGTTATCATCTTTTGGTTCAAAATGGAATTTTTAACTTCTGTATTTTAGAGTTTTGGTTTTAGAGTCGACGTCCAGATCGCGGTCTCGGGCCCGCGGGGTCCGGGGTCGCGACAGTTGGTATCAGAGCTATTAATTCCCATACCTAGACATCCCCCATTAGCGTCAACCCTAAACCCGATGCTGTTCAGCAATCAAAATCCTTTGTGGATCTGTTCTCTACTCATCAATCTAATGCATTCCCCGTTGTTCCGTTGGCGACCTATAAAGGGACTCCTTCGTTGAAACTCTCCAAAGAGGCTATCGAACGCCTTACGAAGCCTTTCTCCTGGACGCTGATTGGTAAGTTCTCTCACGGGCGCCCTTCAATGGAAGATACGCGTATAGCCTTTGCTAAATTCCAGTTGAAAGGGACTTACAAGTTGGGTCACCTTGACTCAAAACACCTATTGATCCAATTATCTACCGAGGCTGATTACCAAAGACTTTGGATGAAAGAAGTATGGTATGTTATGAAATTCTCTATGAGGACATTGGCATGGTCTCTCTCTTGGCGTCCAGAGCAAGAATCCCCCCATTGTGCCTGTTTGGGTTGGCCTCCCAGGTCTTCCAATACATCTCCTCCACAAGTCGATTCTAATTTCATTGGCTAGAGCAATTGGAACGCCTTTGTCTTTGGATGAAGCAACTATAGATCTCTCTCGTCCAAGTATTGCCAAGGTACTTGTTCAAGTTGATGTCACAAAAAAACTCCCTTCTGAGATCTTTATAGATTGTGATGATTTTTTGCCAAGTTTTTATCAAAAAATAGAATACGACAATCTCCCCAAATATTGTAAACATTTATATGTTCTTGGACATGATATATCCCTTTGCAAGCGTGCTAACCCTCATTTGTTGAAACCACATGCCCCTAAAACTAATGGGGGATGCCCCACATGCTGGAAAGGCCGTGTATCAAAAAAAGAAAGACCAAGTCAATGAGCCTCAAGTTAATGAGACTCCACCAGGCGGGGTCTACACCTTTTTCTGCGTTAGTCAATAATCTGGTGGACGAGGATGGGTTTCACAAAAGTAAGACATAAGAAACATAAAAGCCGCTCAGCTTTTCCAACTGTTTAACTCTTTATTTGAGTATCCTTTTACTTCTCTTGCATTCCGTTTTAAATGCTAGCTATTATTAGTTGGAATTTGCGTGGTATTGCGAATGCTGCTTCTATTCGCAGAATTAAAAGGTTGTTAAATAGTCATGGGGCTTCAGTTATTGCCATTTATGAACCAAAGCAACATCCAAGTACTTTGAATCAGTTTGTTAGAAAACTTAGTTGTGAAGTAGGTATATCTAATGATTGTGGTAGGGTTTGGATTTTATGGCGGCATGGGCTTCAGTGCACCCTCGCTCATTCTAGTGAGCAATCTGTTACGATCTAGATTTCTCATTCTTTATGGCCTGCTCTTGTCCGTCTCATGTGTGTGCATGCTTTTTGTAATAAATATGAAAGAAGGATTTTATGGGAAGATCTTATTCATCTCAGCTCTATTGATATGGCATGGATGGTTATCGGAGATTTTAACGTAGTTATGGATCAAACGGAAAAGAAAGGTAGGCGTCCCATTAAAGAGGGATCAATTGCTGAATTTGCGGGTGCCATTCAAGCTTCTTCTCTCATTGATGCTGACTTTTTGGGTTCAAGGTTTACTTGGTGGAATAAAAGATTGGGTCGGAGATCAATTATGCAGCGGCTTGATAGGGCGTTTTATAATGATCAATGTTTTTTTTTTTTTTTTTTTTGGCGAATGGAGGACGGTACCTCCCTAGATTTTATTAATAATAAAGAAATGGTACAAACATGGTGGGGGACATGACCACCTCAACCACTAGGAAAAAACGGGGGAGTTCTTACACAAGTCATAAGATCCTCTACAATAAAGAACTAAAACTAGCAATCAAATTATAAAGAAATCTAGCCATAAAACAAAACCTACTTGACCCGAATGTAAGGAGTCCTTGCCTTGTCCAAAGAAATCAGCCCTTTACATTGACGAGGAAGATCATTGACCGAAAGAAACTCAGCATTATGCCCATCATCCGCTGCCATATTTGCTAAAGAATCAGCAACACTATTTCCTTCTCGAAAAATATGGGATACTCGAACATCCATACTATCCATTATCCAGTGAATGTGAGAAATGATATACCAAACAACCCAAGGAATGTGGTATTCCTTAATAATAATACGCATAAGGGCTTGGGAATCAAGTTCTAACCAAACTCGGTGAAACCCTCTTCTATGAGCTGCAAGAAGACCATCTCACACGGATGGTGTCTCTAGAGGTAATCCTGGAATCTCTTCGGGGGGTGGTATTTTTTGAAATTCCCTTGGAAATCTTGTGTTTGCTTCTGGAAATTTCTATGGTATTAGAACCAACTTATGGGCCGAGACCAAGGCCACATTAGATGGTTTAACCTTAGCTATGGAGTTCAATATGGTCAGTGTTTGGCCAGAGGTGGATTCTGAGGTTCTGGCCAAGATTATCACGAAAGTCTATCATATACCATGGGAGATTTTTTTACATGATTCGACAAATTCATCACCTAATGGATTTTATAGACGTTCGGGTCTCTCATATTCTACGCCAAGGTAACAAGGTGGCTGATGGATTGGCAAACATGGCAGCGGATGTCAAGTCCCCTTTGGTTTGGTACCCGGATTACTTGCTCCCAGCTGCTTGTAATGGTGCTTTTGTGCTTGATAAAGCTGGAATCCCTCCTATCCGCCCATTGTTAGAATTGATGGCTAGGTTTTTGTTTTATCTTATTGTTAGATTGCTTTTACTGTCCCCTCCCCCTTTTTGTAAAGGTGCTTACATATTGTGTAAGTCCTTCCCCTTGCTTTTCCTTGGTGGTTGAGGTGGTCATGTCCCCCACCATGTTTGTATTTAATTTTCATTTTTAATAAAATCTAGGGAGGTACCGTCCTCTTTTCGTTGAAAAAAAAAAGAAAAGAAGACCATCTCAAGCAGCCATAGCTTCTGCCATCATATTCGATTCCACACCATAAAAGTTAGAAAAACCATAAATAAACTCTCCATAATGATCACGGAAAACCCCACCTCCCGAGGCTATACCCGGATTTCCCCTTGAAACACCATCCGTGTTAATTTTGATCTCATTAGGGTAAGGAGCCTCCCACAAAACCATTTTAATGTTCGAAACTTTAGGAGGAGAAGCATGTAAATGAAACAAATCTATTAACTGAGAGTCATTAAAGGACCGGGCAAAAGAAAGGGAGAATGCCGAAGCAATAGTAGATACCTGAATTCTGACCTTGTGAATAATAGAATTAGCCTTCATAGTTATTCCTTCAAATCTGCTATTGTTTCGAGAAAGCCAAATTTCCCAACATATGAGAGCTGGGATGATCATTATAAGCCATTTAACAACAGGGGAAGAGGATTTGCAGCCACACCACCACCGAACAAGATGCTGATTAAGGGTACCACTATAATGATCAATGGCTTCACATGTTCCATGGTACTTCTATTACCCATCTAAATAAAACTTGTTCTGATCATTCCCCTATGTTTGTCTCTATCCAAGTTGCAGCTAACCAAACAAAAGGTTCTTTCCGTTTTATCAATGCTTGGATTCAGCATCCTAAATTCAAGGACGTTGTCCATAATTCTTGGCAAGATTGGATTGATGGCAGACCTATGGTTTGTTTTGGGAAAAAATTAGCTCGGTTGAGAAAAGTTTTGTCGCTTTGGAATAAACAAGAGTTTGGGAGAGTTGACCAACAAGTGTTGCAAGATGAGGATGAGGTTTTATTACATGAAGCTGAAGTTGAGCGTAATCCTACGGAAGAGAATCGTGAAGCTCTAAATTTATCCCAGGCTAACCTCCTTAATAAGTTGAATATCGAGGACTCTTTTTGGCGGCAGAAAGCAAATATTAAGTGGGTTCAGGAGGGAGATCGAAATACAAATTTTTTTCAGGCTTATGTCAAGAAAAGGAGACAGAAACTGTATTTACATCGCATTAGAGATGGAGATGGCAATCTTCTCTCTTCTAAGAATGAGATTCAAGATGAAACTGTAGATTTTTATCAAGCTCAACTCACGGCTGATCAAGGGCCAGATCCAAATGAGGAGCTCCTTAATGTTATCCCTTCTCTCATCACAAATGAAGAAAATATTTCCCTTACGGCTGTCCCTTCTATGGAGGAAATTTTTAATGTTATTTGAGATATGAATGGGCAAAGCGCTGCTGGTCCGGATGGATTCACGGGTGTTTTCTATACTTCTTACCAGGATATTATTAAAGAAGACTTATTTCAAGCTATTAAAGAATTTTTTTGTGGCTTTGAAATGCTTCGAAGTTGGACTAGCACGCTGATTGTGACTATTTCGAAGGTAGATAATCCCTCTTCTTTCTCTGATCTCCGTCCTATAAATTTATGCAATTTTTAGAACAAAATTATTACTAAGCTTCTCACGGGGAGATTAGGGTCAATTTTACCTCGGATCATTTCAGCCAATCCAAGTGGTTTCGTTCGTGGGAGACTTATTCAAGAAAATGTCTTATTAGCTCAAGAAATGATGCAGTCGCTCAAAAAGAAAGTTCGGGGGTTCAAATATTGCTATTAAGTTGGATATGGCTAAGGCTTATGATCATATCTCTTGTGTATCTTTGATCAAAGTGTTGAAACAATTTGGTTTTTTCGGTTGAGTGGGCAGATATGATCTACTGTTGTATTTCTTGTTGCTGGTTCTCTATCCTTATTAATGGGGAAACTTGTGGTTTCTTTCATTCCACTCGGGGGTTTCATCAAGGAGATCCTTTATCTCCTAGCCTCTTCATTATTGCAGCAGAAATTCTTAGTAGAGGTCTGAATTTTCTTCATGAATCTCGAGATTGGCTTCGGTTTCGATCTCATCCAGGTCTGAATTTTCTTCATGAATCTCAAGATTGGCTTCGGTTTCGATCTCATCCTCATGTTCCTGTTGTCTCTCATCTATCTTATGCCGATGACATTATCATTTTTTGTAATGGGTTGAAAGAGTCCCTTGAGCTGCATAAGACATGCCTTGCAGCTAGTGAGTGTAGGGAAATCTTGCTTTGTGACTGGCAAAAATGATGCTACAAGGGATGCTATTATAATTGAGGTTACTGGGTTGTAACAACCGGCCCTTTTTATTTTTTTTTATTATTTTGTTGGGCTATTATAATTAAGTTATGGAATGGGTTTAAAGTTGGCCCAAATAAATTATAAACCCAATAAGGTTAGTTAATTTTTTTTTAATAAGAATGGGAAACCCTACCATATATATATACATACATATTAAAACCCTAAACCTACTATCATAATTCCTCCGCAAAGAACAAGAAACGGGGATCGAGGGAGAGGGCAGCCGCAGCAAGGTTGGACAGAGAGGGAGATCGGGAAGTGAGAAGGAGAAAGAGAGAAGGTGTGCGATCGATCCTCAAGGTAAAACCTAGTCTCCCTAATCTTCCTTGCTCATCTTTGTGGAATTAAACATTAGAAATCATGGTTGGGGGAGAACCCTAGTTTGAAAGCAATGAACTAAGGTTGAGTTCATGAATTGGGTTTTGATAATAGAAAGGATTATGAGATTATATGTATGTATGTGTGTGTAGTGTGTGCCGTGTGTGTATATGGGTAGGTACCGTGTGTGTGTATTCGGTGAGTGTGTGTACCGTGTGTGTACTGTGTGTGTGTGTATTCTGTGTGTGTACAGTGGGTGTGGCGTGGACTGTGTGTGTGTGTATTCGGTGGGTGTACAGTGTGTGGTGTGTGCTGCGTTTTGTGTGTGTACAGGGTGTGTGGTGTGTGCTGCGTTTGAGTGTGTACAGTGTGTGTGTCGAGTGTGTGAAATTAGGTTTTAGTGTGTGTAATAAAAGGTGGAATTAGTGCGTGAACAGTAACGCGAATAGTGATTTTACGTGCTGTGAACAGTGATTTTACGCGCTGTGAATAGTGTCTGTGAATAGTAATTTCATAAGCTGGGAATAGTGTTTTAATTAGGATTAATGCAACCCTAAAACTTATTATTGGGAATTGAATTAATATAACCCTAAGGGTATTTTAGTAATCCGAAAGGGGTATTTTGAGAATACCAATAACGGGTAGAACGAACCCTAACAAAGAGTTTAAGATGATGAACTCGTGAAGTTAAGGAAGTAAAATAAAGCCTAATGGGGACGGAGAATTAAAGTAATTCGTGTTCCTAAGAAATCCGTGTTTGTGTGTTTGTAGATTTTGCACGTGAATTTGCTAAGCGAAGACTGCAAGGCTAAGGTAAGGGATTACGATCCTTAGTTCTTGATGTCTCTATCCTTTAATGTAGGATTCCTATATATTCTTTCATGAGTAGTTACCTAGTGGCGGTAACATTTGAATTCTTAAAAGTTGTGAACGCCTTTTGAATGTTCCTACCCTTGACATGTTTTAAATCAATGGGTACCAAAACATATCTTTGAAATTGTATGGTGTTCTCGTACCTTGAACACTAAGTTGAAACCTTGCTATATCTTAATGTGGTATAGACATTCGCTTACTTTGCTATATCTTAATGTGGTATAGACATTCGCTTACTTCGCTATATCTCAATGTGGTATAGACGGACTAAGTAGGTTAATCTAGTTTGAAATGAAAAAGAACTAGACTTATGTACTGCTTAAATGAAGTAGTGATTATCATGATAAATCTTACCTAAATGCCCTGATCAGGCATTGCACCTGAAATGGTGACGATATCTTGGAATTGACGGACTTGAAAGTAAATGCCACCCTTCTGTTGAAAAATGTTATTGTTAACTGTTTGAATCTTAGCGGTTAACTCAATATCTAAATGAAAGCTCATCCTTGAAAATACTATCATTGTTTCGTTCTTCCGGTCATCTCTCCTTAGAACCCGGAGAGATCCCGTATGAACTTACTGAGCATTGTTCGCTCACCCCTTCCATAATATTTGTTCTCCAGGATATAAATAGGAGGAGGTCTCGATGGACAAAAGAGGAGTTGTTAAGGTGATAATGAAGACCTTGACGATGAAGATTTGAAGGAAGTCTTTTAGTAGTAGTTAGAAAGAACTATTCATGAATGTCTATTTAAATGATGGTTATAATTAGCCGTAGGAGTTTGAAAGACAATTAATTCGCTTCCGTTATTTATTTTGAATAGTGGTTAGAGATACTAGCCGTTGATGTTTGAATTACTGTTTAAGACCGTTGTTTTCCCGCGTTTGGGGACGGGTTTTATTAAAGGATATTATATTATATTACTCCGAAATTCGGGGTGTGACAGTTGGTAATCAGAGCTCCGGTTTAGGTTTACATGGGAGACTATAGAAAGAAGTTAAGACTATGAGGATAAATAGTACTTAACATAGATTGGGCTTTAGAACTCTGATAAGGAAGATAGTACTTTTGAGGAAACTTTCTAAATTGGGAAACTTACCTTTTGAGGAAACTTTCTAAATTAGGAAACTTTCTAAATTGAGGAACTTTCCAAATAAGGAAACTTACTATTTTGGGAAAGAACCTAAGATAGGAAACGTCTTTTTTTTTATGTCCTTCTTTTATATGCTTAAGATGACGGTTATTTGACTTTAAGTATGTGATTCTAACGTTGATTGTGTCCAAATTATAGGAAATGGACGGACTTAAGGACAAAATGATGAAGAATTTGAGGCATAAGACGCCGAAGGAAAGGGCAGCTCTGAGGCATGCATGGACTGTCAGAAAGCTCAAGAAGCAGCTTAAACATGAAGAGAAGAAAACAGACGCTACGTTTGAGCGATGGATGTATACTAGGGAAAGGTGGCATAAAGCGGTAGATGAAGTGGAGAAGCTAAAAGAGGCTGTGAATAAGCAGGACGTGTATGAAGCCTCGATAAGGGAAGAATATTACAGAAATTACTACAAAGTCCCAGAACTTGAGGAAGCACCCAATGTGGGGGAAATGGGAGCCAATGAGGAGATAGAGGAACTAGAAGAGGAAGAGGCGGTAGAGATAGAGGTCATAGTGGAGGGCAACGAAGCTGCCCCAATTGTGATCGAAGATGAGGAAGAACTGGAGGAAGCACCGGTTCGTAGGCCGAGAGGAAGGCCAAGAGGTTCAAAGAATGCACCAAGGGTCCCTAGTGGAAGACCTAGGGGAAGGCCTAGGAAGAATGTAGGCCGTGATTGAGGAACGAAATTTAGAATTATTTTATTCTTAGTATTAATAGCTAGCTTAGTCAGTTAGATTCTTTTAGTAGAACTCTCGTTTTGTTTGGATTCCAAAATTCTTTTAATAAAACTATTGAAGTTATTTTAGCATATAGTCTGGTAAATTGTTTTGTTTTAAAATTGTGGCAAACGAACTAACTAAAACAAGAAATAGTGGTCAAATGAAAAGATCATGAATGAAATTGGCTTAGTGAAACAGCCAAGTGAAAGTTAGTTTCGGTCAGAGTAGAATGATTGAAACAAGCATAAGCGGCCTAATGAAATGGCCAAGGCAAAGAAGTACCAAAAAAATCTTTTGAAATGAATGTATGATTGGTCGGGGAAGACGGCCAAATACAACCGAAAATATGGTCTAGTGAAATGACCTATGAAAGTAAATCAAGATTTATAGAAAGAAATAATAAAGATAGGGGTATAATGAGACCCAAGAAATGTAGTAAAAATTACTATAATAAGAAAGTGTTGGCTTAGTAAACGGCCATAGGTCTAAGTGAATGACCTTTATGTAAATAACAAGCCTAGTAAGGCGACCTCAGTGAATGTTGTGAAAGTAAAAGTATAAAGTGCGCGAGAGCGTGTAAAACGTTTTGTATTCGCAGTATTAATAGATATCCTGTTATCCTCAGATGTCGAGGAACAACAGAAGGAGCAATGCCGGAAACGATGGTGGACAAGATCCCAACATGACTAACTTACTACAGACATTAGCTCAGACAATGGCTGGAATCGGCCAAGTAGTGCAAGGATTGGCAACTCAGCAGCAGCAACCACAACCTCAACCAGTGACACAGAGAGATCCTCTTGAGTCATTTCAGAAAAGAAACCCAGAATCATTCTCTGGGGAGCCAAAAGATAAGCCAGAGGATTGGATAAAAGACATGGAGAAGATTTTTGAGACGTTGACTTGCACAACGGAACAACAGGTGGTGTTTGCAACGTTCATGTTTAAAGGGAAGGCTCTTAAATGGTGGGAAGCCGAAAAGAGAGCATCAGCTGCGCGTGGAGATGAGGCCTTCACGTGGAACAGGTTCAAGACGGTGTTTTATGAGAAGTATTACCCCGCAAGTGTCCGCAATGAGAAGGTAGCGGAGTTCCTGATGCTGACTCAGGGTAGCATGACCGTAGATGATTACTGCGCGAAGTTCACAGAGCTGCTGGAATTCGCTCCGACTTTCTTTGATTACGAGGGGCAGAAAGCCCGTAAGTTTGAAGCGGGATTAAGTGACCGCATAAGGTTCAGGATTACACCTTTAATGCTGCCAACATACAGTGACATTGTGGACCGGGCAAGGTTGGTAGAGAAAGAATCTGATAATTACCGCAGCAAGAAAGAGGAAAAGAAGAAAGCCATTGAAAAGGAATCGACTGGATGGAAAGGAAGTTCCGGAGGATGGAACCGAGATGGGAGTAACAAGCGAAAAGCCAGTGATGATAATCGTGGGAAAGAAGGTGCTGGGAATAAGTATCAGAACAAGGGCTTCAATAACCGTCGAGATGGAGACAAAAATGATGCTCGTGATAAGGGGACGGGCGAGAAGTGTCAGTCCTGCCAGGGAAGGCACAAAACCGAAGACTGCTGGTTCAAGGAAAATAAATGCTACAACTGCGACAAGATGGGACACCCGTATTGGAAATGCCCAGAACCAAAGAAGAACAACAATGCACAGGGAGCTAAGGATGGCGACAAGGACAGGGGTGGAGGCCGTGGTCGTGTGTTCACTATGACGGCTAGAGATGCAAGAGCTTCAAACGATCTGGTAGCAGGTACTCTTCGACTCTGCCTTCGAAATGTATATGCTTTGATTGATACGGGCGCTACGCACTCCGTTATTAGTACGCGAGTGGCGAAGCAAATGAAATTGAAATCTGAAGAATTAGAGACACCTCTAGTGATAGATACACCTACTAGAGAATCGATTCCTATTGTGTCTATATATAGAAAGTGCCCGTTAAACATAGGCGGAATGGAACTAGAGGTTGATTTGATCGAATTAGAGATGGGAGTTCGATGTAATCTTAGGAATGGACTGGTTAGCTGCATACCATGCCCATAGGTTGGTTAGCTGCATACCATGCCCATGTTGACTGTTTCAAGAAGGAAGTTCACTTTAAGTTGCCATCTGGTGAAGAGTTTCGTTTTCAAGGCATGAAGCCTAGAACCAGATTGGACTTCATCTCTGTGATGAGGGCTCGCAGGTTGCTAAGGAAAGGATGTGAGGGGTTTTGGCTTACGTTGGAAAAACCGATAGTGGGGAGATTAGTATAGAATCTTTGTCAGTAGTTAGAGAATTTGCAGATGTGTTTCCAGAGGAATTGCCTGGTATACCACCGGAGAGGGAAGTGGAGTTCTCTATCGATTTGGCACCAGAAACCACGCCAATATCAAAGGCACCTTACAGAATGGCTCCGGCAGAATTGAAAGAGCTAAAAGAGCAACTACAAGAACTGTTGGATAAGGGTTTGATTAGACCAAGTGTATCGCCTTGGGGTGCACCAGTGTTATTCGTGAAGAAGAAGGATGGGTCAATGAGAATGTGTATCGACTATAAAGAATTGAACCGCGTGACGGTAAGGAATCAGTACCCATTACCCAGGATTGATGACTTATTCGACCAACTTCGGGGAGCATGTTACTTTTCGAAGATAGATTTGAGATCTGGTTATCATCAGTTAAGGGTGAAAAAGGAAGACATTGCGAAGACGGCCTTTAGGACGAGGTATGGTCACTACGAGTTTTTGGTGATGCCTTTTGGGTTGACTAATGCGCCTGCCGCGTTTATGGAGTTGATGAATAGGGTATTTCAGGAACTTCTGGACAAATGTGTCATAGTATTCATTGATGATATTCTAGTCTACTCAAGGACTAAGGAGGAGCACGAGGAGCAATTGAGGTTAGTGTTACAAATCTTAAGGGAACAACAATTGTATGCTAAGTTCAAGAAGTGCGAATTCTGGTTGGAAAAAGTAGCGTTCTTAGGCCATGTTATATCTAAGGATGGGGTAGAAGTGGACCCGACAAAGATAGAGGCTATCGTGAACTGGGAGAGGCCCACTACTGTTAGTGAAATAAGGAGATTTTTGGGTTTGGCTGGTTACTATAGGAGATTCGTTGAAGGTTTCTCTAAATTATCTGTGCCATTGACAAGACTGACTCAAAAAGGAGTAAAATACGTTTGGTCAGAGGAGTGTGAGAAGAGTTTTCAAGAGTTGAAGCGACGACTGGTGTCTGCACCCGTTCTTACATTACCCTCTGGATCAGACGGGTTTGTAATTTATAGCGATGCGTCGATTAAGGGATTAGGCTGCGTGTTAATGCAGAGTGACAAGGTTATAGCCTATGCATCAAGACAATTGAAGGTCCATGAAAAGAACTACCCAACTCATGATTTAGAATTAGCCGCGGTAGTATTTGCATTGAAGATTTGGAGACATTACTTATATGGGACGACATGCCAAATTTATACGGATCATAAGAGTCTTAAGTACATTTTTACTCAGAAAGAGCTTAACATGAGGCAAAGGCGATGGCTCGAATTATTAAAAGACTATGATTGTGAAATCTTATATCATCCTGGGAAAGCCAATAAGGTGGCGGATGCGCTAAGTAGGAAGAATCATGGAACCCTAGCGACGTTAAAGCCTAAGGAGGTAAGTACGTGGAGTCGTATTGAGATGTTAGGCGTGAAGGTAAGAGTTCAAGGCTATATGGCACATTTGAGTGTACAGCCTACGCTGCTGGATAGAATCAAAATAGCACAAGTAACTGATGAAGAAGTAAGCAAAGTACGTGCAAACTTAGTGGAAGGAAAATGGAAGGACTTTCGTATGGGAGAAGACGGGATTGTGAGGTACCAATCAAGGATTTGGGTGCCAAGCAACGAAGACATCAAAAGAGGGATTTTAAATGAAGCTCATTGTTCGAGGTTTTCTGTGCATCCGGGAAGCACAAAAATGTATAGAGATCTGAGGGAATCTTATTGGTGGAACCATATGAAGGGAGATGTGGCAGAATTCGTGTCAAGATGTTTAGTTTGTCAACAAGTAAAAAGTGAGCATCAAAGGCCTGCAGGACTATTACAGTCGTTACCTATCCCTGAATGGAAGTGGGAACACATAGCTATGGATCTAGTGGTTGGATTACCGAAGACGTTGAAAGGGTATAACGCAATTTGGGTGATAGTAGATAGGCTCACTAAATCGGCCCATTTTCTGGCAATCAAGGTGACAGATTCGCTAGAAAAGATGGCTAAGTTGTATATTGATGAGATTGTAAGGTTGCATGGGATACCGGTGTCAATAGTGTCCGATAGAGATGCGCGATTCACGTCAAAATTCTGGAAAAGTTTGCAACAAGCTTTGGGGACAGAGTTGACAATGAGTACAGCTTTTCACCCGCAGACCGATGGACAGTCTGAAAGAACTATCCAAACGTTGGAGGATATGCTACGAGCTACATCTTTAGATTGGCAAGGGACTTGGGATGAACATTTGCCATTGGTAGAGTTCGCATATAATAACAGTTTCCATGCTAGTATTGGAATGGCACCGTACGAGGCACTGTATGGGCGAAAGTGTAGATCACCGACTTGTTGGGACGAAGTGGGTGAAAGGAAGTTGACTGGACCAGAAATTGTCCAAGTGACGGCGGACAAAGTACAATAGATAAGGAATTGGCTGTTGACCGCTCAGAGTAGACAGAAATCTTATGCCGATCGTAGAAGACGCGATTTAGAATTTCAAATCGGGGATCGAGTATTTTTGAAGATTTCGCCAACAAAAGGAATTATGAGATTTGGTATTCGCGGGAAGTTAAGCCCGAGGTACGTGGGACCGTTCGAAATTTTGGAAAGAGTTGGGGCAGTGGCTTATAAGTTAGCCCTACCGCCTGTACTAGCGGGAGTGCATAATGTGTTCCATGTGTCGATGTTAAGGAAGTACATTTCCGACCCAAGCCATGTGATCGAATATAAGCAGCTTAGAGTTCGAGCTGATTTAAGCTATGATGAAAGGCCCGTAAAGGTTGTCGACCGCAAGGATCAGATTTTAAGGAAAAGAGTAATTCCTTATGTAAAAGTGCAATGGAGCAACCATACAGAAAGAGAAGCTACATGGGAGCTCGAGAGCGAGATGCGAGAAACGTATCCCGACTTATTTTCAGAATGACGAGTTCGGTTTGGAGGACCAAACCCTTTTAAGGAGGTAAGAATGTAACAACCGGCCCTTTTTATTTTTTTTTATTATTTTGTTGGGCTATTATAATTAAGTTATGGAATGGGTTTAAAGTTGGCCCAAATAAATTATAAACCCAATAAGGTTAGTTAATTTTTTTTTAATAAGAATGGGAAACCCTACCATATATATATACATACATATTAAAACCCTAAACCTACTATCATAATTCCTCCGCAAAGAACAAGAAACGGGGATCGAGGGAGAGGGCAGCCGCAGCAAGGTTGGACAGAGAGGAGATCGGGAAGTGAGAAGGAGAAAGAGAGAAGGTGTGCGATCGATCCTCAAGGTAAAACCTAGTCTCCCTAATCTTCCTTGCTCATCTTTGTGGAATTAAACATTAGAAATCATGGTTGGGGGAGAACCCTAGTTTGAAAGCAATGAACTAAGGTTGAGTTCATGAATTGGGTTTTGATAATAGAAAGGATTATGAGATTATATGTATGTATGTGTGTGTAGTGTGTGCCGTGTGTGTATATGGGTAGGTACCGTGTGTGTGTATTCGGTGAGTGTGTGTACCGTGTGTGTACTGTGTGTGTGTGTATTCTGTGTGTGTACAGTGGGTGTGGCGTGGACTGTGTGTGTGTGTATTCGGTGGGTGTACAGTGTGTGGTGTGTGCTGCGTTTTGTGTGTGTACAGGGTGTGTGGTGTGTGCTGCGTTTGAGTGTGTACAGTGTGTGTGTCGAGTGTGTGAAATTAGGTTTTAGTGTGTGTAATAAAAGGTGGAATTAGTGCGTGAACAGTAACGCGAATAGTGATTTTACGTGCTGTGAACAGTGATTTTACGCGCTGTGAATAGTGTCTGTGAATAGTAATTTCATAAGCTGGGAATAGTGTTTTAATTAGGATTAATGCAACCCTAAAACTTATTATTGGGAATTGAATTAATATAACCCTAAGGGTATTTTAGTAATCCGAAAGGGGTATTTGAGAATACCAATAACGGGTAGAACGAACCCTAACAAAGAGTTTAAGATGATGAACTCGTGAAGTTAAGGAAGTAAAATAAAGCCTAATGGGGACGGAGAATTAAAGTAATTCGTGTTCCTAAGAAAGCCGTGTTTGTGTGTTTGTAGATTTTGCACGTGAATTTGCTAAGCGAAGACTGCAAGGCTAAGGTAAGGGATTACGATCCTTAGTTCTTGATGTCTCTATCCTTTAATGTAGGATTCCTATATATTCTTTCATGAGTAGTTAACTAGTGGCGGTAACATTTGAATTCTTAAAAGTTGTGAACGCCTTTTGAATGTTCCTACCCTTGACATGTTTTAAATCAATGGGTACCAAAACATATCTTTGAAATTGTATGGTGTTCTCGTACCTTGAACACTAAGTTGAAACCTTGCTATATCTTAATGTGGTATAGACATTCGCTTACTTTGCTATATCTTAATGTGGTATAGACATTCGCTTACTTCGCTATATCTCAATGTGGTATAGACGGACTAAGTAGGTTAATCTAGTTTGAAATGAAAAAGAACTAGACTTATGTACTGCTTAAATGAAGTAGTGATTATCATGATAAATCTTACCTAAATGCCCTGATCAGGCATTGCACCTGAAATGGTGACGATATCTTGGAATTGATGGACTTGAAAGTAAATGCCACCCTTCTGTTGAAAAATGTTATTGTTAACTGTTTGAATCTTAGCGGTTAACTCAATATCTAAATGAAAGCTCATCCTTGAAAATACTATCATTGTTTCGTTCTTCCGGTCATCTCTCCTTAGAACCCGGAGAGATCCCGTATGAACTTACTGAGCATTGTTCGCTCACCCCTTCCATAATATTTGTTCTCCAGGATATAAATAGGAGGAGGTCTCGATGGACAAAAGAGGAGTTGTTAAGGTGATAATGAAGACCTTGACGATGAAGATTTGAAGGAAGTCTTTTAGTAGTAGTTAGAAAGAACTATTCATGAATGTCTATTTAAATGATGGTTATAATTAGCCGTAGGAGTTTGAAAGACAATTAATTCGCTTCCGTTATTTATTTTGAATAGTGGTTAGAGATACTAGCCGTTGATGTTTGAATTACTGTTTAAGACCGTTGTTTTCCCGCGTTTGGGGACGGGTTTTATTAAAGGATATTATATTATATTACTCCGAAATTCGGGGTGTGACATGGGTTCCAAAAGAAAGAGCTTCCTTTAACTTACTTGGGTTGTCCTTTATACTTGGGAAGAAAGAAACTAAGTCTGTTTGCCCCTATTATTCGAAAGTTGGAAGCAAAGTTGGATGCTTGGCAAGGTAAAATTCTTTCTTATGGGGCTAAGGTGACTCTTATATCCTCTTGTTTGCAGTCCATTCCGTTATATTTTCTTTCAATTATTGTCCCTCCGAAAGGTACTTTTAAGGCCATGCAACGCCTTATTGTGAATTTTTTTTTGGAATGGTTCGGACGGTGATCACGCACAAAAAGTGATCAAGGCCGGAACGGCGGTGTTTGGATACCCAGAACGCTAGTTAAGACCTGCAAAATGAACACCATGAGCTTAGCCGGGGTTGCACCGGCGAAGACCCTCCGGCGTGAGAGTAAATTAGTCCGCTCAAGAATGAAATATGGAGAGTAAAAACGAATGAGAGAATGAACCTGCGAAATAGATGATGGACTCCCCCCTTATAGGAGGTTGGCCTTCTCTCTAAGTTATGGATAGGATGAGGTAAGCTTTGTCCTTGTGTGAAGTCACTCAAGTCATCCTTATCCATAGTAGGGTTTCGAGTTGGGGTCTGAAGCCCAACTAGCCTTAGTGGGCCAGGCCCAAGCAGAAGGGAGTGGTCACTGGGATCTTCTAGAAACCTCGACTGGTTGGTCGTCACGAGCTGGACCAACGACCTAATTGACTGGGTAACTTCCTTGTCTGTAGGTCGGTGCTACTAGCTCGGCGCATTACACGAGCTGGAACGGCTTGACAGGCGAGTTGGTCTTTGAATACTTTTAACAGATTCTACTTGACCTCCATCCCAGATCGGTGGACGAGTTGGGCTCAAGCGTTAGGCCCATCCGTGGGCCAGCCATGACTATGCCCGGTCAATCTCAAAGACGGCCTGTAAGGGTGATTCCTTTCAGACGGCTTGAGGAAATGTCATTGGATTGGGTGGAAAAAGATGTGCTGGCCTAAACATGAAGGTGGTTTAGGCTTTCGATCTTTTGAAAGTATCTCCACATCTTTTGCTATGAAGCTTTGGTGGAGATTGCGTGGTTGTGACTCTCTTTGGGCCTTCTTTATGCTTCAGAAATATTGTTATAGTATTCACCCCATGGATGCTACCATCACTTCTTATGCTCCCATATTTGGAACGTATGCTTGGGGTTAAAGACCTTATGGAAGACAGAATTGGATGGCGGATTGGAGATGGATATATTTCCATGCATGAGAGTTGGCTGGATGGTCAAATGCCCCCTCTCCCTTTTGAGAATGTTCAAATCTTTAATCTTTTTCAGCATGGCATTCCGAGACATGATTTCATTTGTGAGCATTATGGTGTTCAATTGCTGAATTTGATTAATGATCAAAAGGTCATTTTGTCGGAACAATCTGATAGAATTATTTGGAAACCTTCCTCCTCGGGCTCTTTTTCTACAAAATTTGCTTGGTCGGAATGCCGAACCCCAAGACCTAAAAGTATGGTTTTCTCCTCTATTTGGCATAAGCATATTCCTCTCAAAGTCTCAATTTTCGCTTGGAGGGCTCTTCTAAATGGCATTCCTGTTGACACGACTCTTCAACATAAAGGTATTTTTCTTGCTTCCCAATTGTCTTGCTGTGATAATTCTTCCATCGAGTTTGTCACCCATCTCCTGTTTCATAGTGATCTTGCTCGGCATGCATGGAATTTCTTTGGTCATTGTTTAGGCATTCCCATCCGGTTTGGGAATCTTCATCAAATTCTATGTTCTTGGTGGTACGAAAAGCCTTGTAAAGCCTACCCTTCTCTCTTGGGCATGTAAAATTCTTCCAACTCTTATAATCTGGAAAGTTTGGAAATAAAGAAATAAGTGTGTGTTTGAAGACATCAAGCCCAACAAACACGTTCTTGTTCAGTCCATTACGGGTGATGTGATTACCATTGTTAAAGGCTTTTAATATTCAGCTTGCTTTCCTCCCTTCTGAGATTCACATAAGGGATATGTTCAAAACCTCTATGCCATTGTTCATCTCTCGAGTGAGGGTTGTCATTTGGGAAAAGCCTTCTAATAATCAGTTCAAGCTGAATACGGATGGGGTTTCTCGTGGCAATCCTGGTATTGCTTCGGGAGAAGGTGTTATTCGCAATTGTAATGGTGATATCATTATAGCTTTTGGCAAATTTTATGGACAGCAACAAACATGTGGTCCGAAGCTCAAGCTGCTTTAGATGGGATTCAGTTGGCGACCGACCTTGGCATTCATAATTTATGGCTTGAGGTAGACTCTGAGGTTCTCATGAAAATCATTACTTAGGTATAGGGATGACCAACGCCGGTTCCGGTTCCGGTTCGCCATTTATGTGAACCTTAACCGGCCCTTGGTTACACCGGTTCCAGTTCCGGTCATCACAATCCGGTACTGGTACGGTTCCGGTCCGGTTCCGGTTCGGTTCCACACTACATTTTTTTTATTTTTTTTATCATATAATAATGAATAAACAGGTTAAATTTATTGAAAAACAAGGGATTTTTTTATTTATCATACAATAATGAATAAACATGTTAAAATTTATTGAAAAACAAGGGATTTTTATTTTTTTTAATGGAAACGCCGGTCCGGTTCCGGTTCCGATTCGTCATTTATGTGAACCTTAACCGGCCCTTGGTTACACCGGTTCCGGTTACTCCGGTTCCAGTTAACTCGCCAGTTCGCTCCGGTTCCGAGATCCCTACTAAGGTATATCACATCCCCTGGCACATTCACTATATAATTCAGAGAATTCATCAACTTATGTCTCTCATTGATCTCTGGATATCTCATATTCTCAGAGAAGGTAATCGGGTAGCGGATGGTTTGGCTAATAAGGCTGCCTCTTCTAGGTCTATCTTTTTTTGTTACATCCCTTTGGATCTTCCTAAGGAATGTAAAGGAGAGCCTTTATGTTGGACAAACTGGACACCCCTTCTATTCGGCATAGATAGCTTAGCATGGCTAGTTTACTTTTCCTTCTGTTATTTTGTTTTCTAGATTCCCCATCCTTTTTGTTGAGGCTCTTACGGCTTGTGTAAGGCCTTCCCCTAGTGCTTCTTTTAGGTGGTTGAGGTTGTCATGTCCCCCACCTTTTTTGTACTTGCTTTTTATCTAATAAAATCTAGGGAGGTACCGTCCTCTTTTCATTAAAAAAAAAAGTATGAAGTGAGTGTTGTTGGGAGTGGTAGAGGGAGAAATATGGAGAGTGTGTGTTGAATGGAGTGTGTGGTGAATGTGTATGTGATTCTTGTTCTCTCTCTTTTTTTTTTGGCGAAAGGAGACGGTACTCCCTAGATTTTATAAATAGAAGGAAAAAGGTACAAAATAAAGGTGGAGGAAAATAAAGGTGGAGGACATGACAGCCTTAACCACCGAAAAATAAAAAAACTAGGGGGGAGGTCTTATACAAGCCATAAGAACCTCAACAAATAGGAATGGGACCTAACCAAAAGGAAAGGAAAAAATACATTAAAAAAACCATAAAAAAAGAAATATCCCTGGGCCTATATTCAATTTTATTCCCTTCCCGAAATATATGAGTGACTCTAACTTCCATAACATGCATGAGACGATAAATAGCATGGATAATATACCAAACCTCCCACGGGACTTTGTACCTTCGGCTAAGAATGATCGATAAAACTTCTGAGTCTACTTTAAGCCAAACCTAGTGAAAACCAAGACGAAGTGCATGAGATAGACCATCAAAAGCTGCTTTAGCTTCAGCCATCATGTTGGAACCAGCCTCATAAAACCGAGCATATCCAAACACAAACTGCCCTAAAGAATTCCGAATAATACCCCCACCTACTGCAATTCCAGGATTACCTCTAGAAACCCCATCCGAGTTTATCTTTACTTCAAAAGATATGGGAGGAATCCAATGGACTGATTTTACTTCTTTAACCCTTTTTACCCGAGGCTTGAACATGAAAAAACTAGCAATGTCTCCTTCAAACAAACCGGCAACAATGGAAAGGTTATGAGCCAAAAAATATCAATAACGAACCTTTGAATATTTTGAATAACAAGCATATATCTCGGTTGAACATAATTAAATCTATAAGAATTGCGCATTTTCCATAACTCCCAACAAATAATTCCAGGAAGAACATGAATAAGCCATTTTTCACCCTCACTCAAATTATGGATGTTATAATCATGCCAAGACGTCATTCTTTGTGAGAAAGAAGCGCCCATATAGCGAATGCCAACCATGTCCCCAAAAAACTGCCATACTTTAGTAGCAATATTACCATGAAGAAGAATGTGGGAGGATGATTCAATAGAGGGGAGAACACAACAATGACATTTAGAAACCAAGGAAATACCTTTCCGCTGAATATTATCATCCGTTGGAAGAGCTGAATGAAGAACTTTCCACAAGAAAATTGATACCTTGGACGGAATATATTTTGACCAGCACCAAGAATAAACCCTACAAGAAACCCGAGAAATTCTACACTCCTTCCAAGCTGATGTGATAGAAAACTTTCCCGAACTAGCGGGGCTCCAAAAAGGCTCATCGGACAAATCAGAAATATGAATATCATGCTTTTGAATGGCGTCTAAAATTTGCTGTCCAAGAAGGCCTCGGGCATGCTCAATTTGAAGATTTCCATTCTCAAAAAGAGAGAAAATTTGAAAGTGATCAATAGTGGCTGGAATCACCCTTAATGTTGATTTGAATGAGCAAGTTGCTGGAAGATCTTCAAGGCTGATAGAAGATCACAGGGGGAGCCGTACGGTTTGTACGATGGAGTACACCCCCTATGGATCCGTACGGTAGTTGTGGAGGATATGGAGAATCCCTATCTTGCCACGTGTCGCGCTCCGATTGGACCACCTAAAATTCAATGCCCAACCACTTGCTGCCACATGATGAATGGTGGTTGGGTCTCATTATGCCATGGTTGGACTCCTTTAGACGTGCATGACTACAATTCTTGTTCCGGTATTGGTTCCGCAATAGTCCAAGTTTTGTCCGTGTGCGCGCACTCCGGTGTCCCGGTTGTCCGCGGGCTCAACATGAAAGTTGCTTGAAATAATCTCATAGTCACGTCCGTCTATCGGAAATATGTTTATAAGTAAGGGATAACAATTATATATTTTTAAATGCATAGAAAGGACGGTAATGAGCAGTGCTAGGGGTGTAGGCCCCGTTTTGTGTCCCACAGCTCAAAAATTGAAGTACATGTGTCTGTTCACTCATTTTTTTCGCTCGGATCATGAATTTGAAGTCTGTTAATCCATTCGATGCACCTATAAGGCTCACACCACTCCCGCGAAGCCAAATCTGGGGTTCTAGGTCAATTTTAGGGTTTAGACCGGTCAAAAGGGTTTGTCAGGGCTGCGAGATCGGGGTGTCTATAGCCACCATTCCATTGGATTTATTGGTTAAAGTTTCTTACCATGCTTTGGACGTAGGTTTGGGGTATTCACCAGGTACTCCTTGAGGTGACCGAATGCAATTTCACACCTTGAACTCCAGCCTTTATCCGAACATTTCTCCATTTCTCTTAGTATTGGCTCTTCTATTGTTTTAAGATGACCGAGGTATCGGAGTAGTCCTATGAGTTTTGTTCATTTATTTTTGTTACGGGGAGGTTACATCTCCAAGATGGCTTGAATCTTTCTTGGGTCGGCTTCTATATCGCACTTAGTGACCATGTTGCCTAGCACTTTCCCTCGACTGACCCCAAACGTGTACTTGGCGAGGTTCAAACGTATGGCATGCTCTCTCAATCTGTTGAAGAATTTCTAAGGTCTACTAGGTGCTGACCGTCGAATCCCTTTGAATGCACAATCATGTCATCCACATATACCTCTATCTCCTTATGGATCATATCGTGGAAAAAAGTGGTGACTGCTTCTCAATTTCTTCTTTCACTTGCAGAGACCATTCTGGCTTGATGCGGCGTAACTTCTGTTTGACCGGCTTGGCATCTGGAGCTATTGCGATTTTGTGCTCTACAATTGCGTTGTCTAGCCACGACATGTCCTTGTAAGACCATGCGAACACATCCACGTACTCCTTGAGAAGCTCGATCAATGCTTCTTGTTCGGCTATACTAAAGAAGCTTTCGATTTGTGTTTCCTTTGACTCGGCTTCGGTTCCCAAATTCCCACATGTGAGCACCTCATCGGTAGCTTGGGATTGAGTTTCCTTTTGGTTAATAACCTGTTCTGAAATCTCTTTTATGGTTCATCAATTATAGTGTCTGTGTCGGCCTCTTCTAATGAATTTTTATCAACTAAGTGTATATCATTTAGTGGATTATTAGTTAAAAGAATGGCTATGGAGGGATTGGAAAGTTCTAGAGTTTCATTCATAACGAAGGGAAATACAGTGTTTGCGACAAGGTCATAGTCTTCAGACGTGAGGTTATCAAACTTAGAGGAAGACTCAAACTCAAAAGTCAAAGTGAGTGACAGGGGATTCCACGGGAGAAATAGTAGGAAGAGGAGTAAGCTCCAATGTTTCGATCATGAACCTCGTAGTTGCTATGGGTCATCCAAATGCGCACCAATTCTTTAGCTTGCCCTCCATGGGTACCACCAATGTCCTTAGATCGACGTTACTCTCTGACCCGTCTTCAATCACAGCAACCATGTCATCGTCCATGCCAGTGCTCCCAAGTGTTAGAGTAGATATTAGCCATCCCAAGTCTCAATCAAGTCCGGAATCTCTGTATTACCCACCATTGGCTCGTCGAGGGACACAAACTCAAGTTGATCAGCTAAGTACTTTGCAACTTTTATGGTGTACTCGTTCTGAAAGGTCGTGACTCTGCCCATAGACTGGCGAGGTTCCATGTAAGTCAGCTTCAGGTTAGAGCGGTCGAATTCTACATCTCTGAAGATCTCAAATCCTTTCTGCAACTTTCTGTGTGATCAAACCATTGTTCTGCGAACTCTAAACAAGAAAACTCCATGCGTTCTTTAACATAGTATCTATGAAGGGAAGTCTATGACTTGAAATTCAATAGGTAGGATCTTAGTTCTGGCCAAGATGTGTAAGGTTATGATGCCTTAAACTGACGGCATGTTGAATCGTAGGATTTGATGGTTTCAAATCAGTGGCGCTTACTCCGACTACGTCTATCATCCTTGTGGGCAGGATGTTGATGGAAGATCCATTGTCAACAAACACTCGAGGGATCTTCTTCCCATCTACCTCGACATGTGGAATGGCTCGTTGTTGAGTCCCAAACACTGGTATGTCTAATTCTGAGAACGTGATGATGTTCCCAAAATGGATGTTCTAATCATTTGTGTGACATTTTCTGGGGTAGTATTTGATGGAACCATAGTGGCTCAGCATGAGACGATAAGCAAGGGATGAGTCCTTTTTATATCGGCTTGTGCGGGCTCCTTGCCAAAGACTTTCTTGGTACCTTTGGGATCAGATTGATACACATGTCCGGATCATGTATGGAGACAAACTTATGCTCGTAGCTTGTCTAGGGATGATAGTGGCGCTTCATCATTGGAAGATGGAGTTTCTATTTTCTTTGCCTCCTTGAAAATTTTGGTCAAGGAGAGGGGTTGGTTAGGCTTGGAGCCTTCTGTGCATAAGGCATCTAATTCACTAGCTAACTCATCTAAAGACAGCATGTAGCAAGAAATTCATCGTTATTAATAGAATCTGAAGTACAAGTTTTCTTATCATCATGTGCCTCGTAGTCTCCCATAACCGGCTCGATCAGATCAGCGAGGACTTCCTTTTCTAAATTAAGTAAAGTAGTCTTAGGGTCCTCTACGAAACCATCAAATATCAAACTCTGAACATCCCTCTTTCGTAGTGGGTATTCCTTAGTAGTATGACCTGTTCATCTGAATGAAAAAACTTGGTTAGGTCCTATCCTTCTCGAGGTAAATGGCTTTTGGGTGTCACGATCAAATTTTCTTGCAATATTATTTTCAGCACATCGGTCATTGTTAGCTCCAACATTCTGATGGTATCTTCGAGTTCTTGGATAGTGATGTCATTGCTGGCATTCTCGATCTGGTTGGCGTCTCTAGCAATAGCCTCCCTAGGATCCTCTATGAACCTAAAGTGTGTGAGCCTTTGCATGACTTTGTTGAAGGGAAAGCATTCGTCAGTTGTATGACCAGTACACTCGTGGTAGTGGTAAAATTCGAACATGTTGCTTTAAGGATGAGGCAGGTATCCTTTTAGCGGCTTGAGTAGTCCTTTTACAACAAGAACTTGGAGTAGCTTGCTCATGGTGATTCCCGACTTCTCAAAGGCATGGACAAGCTCTATGATGCTAATCTCACTAGTTTGAACCATATTGACCCCACCATTATTATTTGATTCCCCTCACGAGGCGATCTCTTGCGATCTCTAGGGTTTATCTTCTAAGGCTGCCGCCGGCAGCTTGATCCGGCTCCCTCTTGCTTCCGGCCATCATGGCCACTCATCTTTGACAGATCCAAATTGTTATCCTCCTCTCCAGCACAGTAAACCTGGCCAATCCACGATCATTCCTAATGCTCTTGCTAGCACATCCGCAAACCCTAACCCTACGTTGCATGGAGGCGGCGCTATTGTAAACCCTAATCCTGTTGATGCGGAAGGTAAGAACGATCCTTCTTCTAACAAATCCTTTGCGTCATTAGTTGCTCAACCACGTATGCCTCCTATTCATGATATCCCTCTTCTCCCTGCTGCTACACATAAAGGCTTTCCATCTCAGAAACATGGAGGTAGTATTCTGAACAAGACGACTGAGGAGGCTAATGAGATTATTGATGAGTTGGCTAAGAGTACTCAGACACATGGCAGGAGGCCAAGTTTCAGACAGGTCAGTGCTATGAATTCTAGTAGTGGTGTGACAAGTAAGCTTGAGACAGATGTTGAGGACCTTAAGGGGATGATTAAGCAATTGTTTATGGGTCCACCACAGAGTCAGCAGTACCAGACTAATCAGTATCAGTACAGACCACCGTTCAAGCAGCAGCAGCAGTATCAGAGTACCCCTCATAGACAGTCTACAGATAATATGATTCACTCCTTAGCACAATCGGTGAGCATGATGAATAGCAATTTCCAGCAGTATCAACAGAAGATCGATGCGAGTATCGGTAATCTAGAAAGACAGATTGGTCAGATAGCTGATGCAGTTGGGAGATTAGAGGCTAGAGAGGCAGAGAAAGTACATTCTAGAATAGAACCGAACCCTAAGCAGAGTGCATGTGCCATGACTTTGCGCAGTGGTAAGGAGATTGGGAAAGAAGTTATACCGGAGGAGCCAGTGATTGAGGTTGAGGAGGTTGTGCCTACTGAGAAGACCCTGGAGGAGTGGAAGAAAGCTACACCAGAGCCCACAATTTTTGAGACGGATGTTCCATTTCCTGAGGCATTGAAAAGATCGCGAGAACATGAGGCTGACAAGGCTATCTTTGACACTTTCAGGAGGCTAGAGGTAAACATCCCATTTTTAGACTTGTTGCAGACTGTCCCGAGATATGGTAAATTATTGAAGGAGTTATGTATATTGAAGAGGATCAGAAGGCGAGAAGTCAGAAAAAAGTGAAGATGAAAGAGCACGTGTCTGTGGTCTATCATAAGAAGATGCCCAAGAAGTGTAGTGATCCGGGTATGTTTGTTATTCCTGTTTCTTTGGGTGATGATTCTGAGCATATGGCGATGCTTGACTTGGGTGCTTCAATCAATGTCATACCTTGTGCATTGTTTGAAAAGCTCAAGTTGGGACCGCTACAGGATACTAGGGTGGTAATTCAGTTGGCGGATAGGTCGAATGCATACCCTAAGGGGAAGGTTGAGGATGTGCTTGTTCGGGTTGGTAAGTTCATATTCCTTGATGATTTTTATGTTTTGAAATGGATATGGATCCTAAGGCTCCCATTCTGTTAGGGAGGCCATTTATGTCTACGGCTCATACTAAGCTAGATGTGTCGAATGGTTCATTGACTATGGAGTTCGATGGGGATTTAATGGAGTTCAATATTTTTGACTCCAAGAATGACCCTGAGGATGTTCGTGGTTTATGTTTCATTGGTTTAGTTGAGTCAAAGGTAGAGGATGTGTCCAATATTTGTAGTGGGGATGATGATGTGCATAATGGTTTAGAGATACCGGCCGTAAAACATGGACCAAGAAAGGTGAAGAATCTTCCTGAGCACCGAAAGCATGCATTTGGAGGTGAGGAAGAATTGATGATGGCTAGTGGTCCGATGGAGATGGAGAAGCATGGAGGTTTGAGCACGATGAACAAAAAGAAGAAGGGATTCATGAAGACAATTCGAGCTCAAACGGGGTGGAGTGTGCACTAATGAGGTACCATGTATTCCCTCACGTTTAAAATGTCCTTATTTTTTTATTCACTTTTACACACTGAATACACTGTGTAGTTTAAGCGTGGGGGAAAGATTTGTAGTTGTATAGTATGCATTGTTATTTCTAGATAGTTAAAAAAATGAAAAAAAAAAAGAAAAAAAAAGATTAAAAAAATAATAGAGAGGCTAAGTGAAAACCCGAAAGGGCGCTTAGGAAAAAGGTGAGGTTTAAGTAATAAAATATCTTACATTCACCGGAGAGAAGACATAAGGGGGGTTTGGAGTTTTGGATAGGATATACACTATTGGAGTAGGAGGTTCGGATAGTGGAGTTTAGGTTAGAAATCCTCGTTCTTTTCTTGGAGATATAAGGGGGTGTTGGTGTTTTGTTACGAGGTAAGTTTTGTGTTTAATTAAAAATCATACATAAACTTTATTTTATGAGGGAGATTGTAGTGTGAGATAAGCGTGGGGGAAATGTAGGACATTTTTAGTTCCCCTTGGCTTTTGAGTGGACATTTCTTTGAGGAGTTATAAGGAGACGGAGTTTCTACACTTCGATTTTATTTATTGATGTTTGATTGGTGGTTTAGAGGAGACTAGGAATCATTTTTTTCCATGCTACACTAAATAGACCGGTGTTTAGAGGGGGTTAGGATTTTACTCAGGGACGAGTAAAGGTCTAAGCGTGGGGGAATAGTTAGTACTTTCTTTCTTATCGAGGTGTGATGCACACCAAGACCCTAGAGCTGATATCCATTACGCCACTATCGGGTGATCTGGATTCCAAACAAACATTCCCACAAGGATATGTTCCGGGATTGATTTTAGGTTCACCATATTTGCTTTTGACATTTCTACTCTCATGCCATAATGATTATCAGTATACCCCCTCCGTCCCACCTCACTTGAGACCTAAGAGGTAGGCATGGTAACTAAGAAAAAAGAATAAAAAAGTAAAATGTGTGGTAGAAAATGAAGAGAGATAATGAGTGGGGTTAAAAGTTGGTTGATTGAATAAATTGTGTGGTGGAAAAAGAAGAGAGAGAATGAGTGGGTGGGGTTGATTGAATATAAAATTATAAAAAGATTGCCATTTTAGGTGGTCTCAAGTGAAGTGGGACGACCCAAAATGGAAATAAGTCTCAAGTGAGGTGGGACGGAGGAAGTATTTCATACTACGTTGGAGATCTTTTTTACCAGACATATTGAACCAATCATGGATAAAGGCAATTGGAGCAGGGTAAATAAACGCCTGATTTTGGTTTTTGATCATTGTCGGAGGGAGATATGAGCACAGCCTTCAGAACATTATTACCATATGATTTTTATGCTTACGAGATGAAAACATTTGCATCCATCGGTGATATGGGAGAAACCACTGAAGCATGCTTCAGAGATGGAAAGCCTTTATGTGTAGCAGCAGGAGAAGAGGGATATCATGAATAGGAGGCATACGTGGTTGAGCAACCAATGACACAAAGGATTTGTTAGAAGAAGGATCGTTCTTAGCTGCCGCGTCAACAGGATTAGGGTTTACAATAGCGTCGCCTCCATGCAACGTAGGGTTAGGGTTTGCGGATGTGCTAGCAAGAGCATTAGGAATGATCGTGGATTGGCCAGGTTTACTGTGCTGGAGAGGAGGATAACAATTTGGATCAGTCAAAGATGAAGTGGCCATGATGGCCGGAAGCAAGAGGGAGCCGGATCAAGCTGCCGGCGGCAGCCTTAGAAGAGAAACCCTAGAGATCGCAAGAGATCGCCTCGTGAGGGGAATCAAATAATAATGGTGGGGTCAATATGGTTCAAACTAGTGAGATTAGCATCATAGAGCTTGTCCATGCCTTTGAGAAGTCGGGAATCACCATGAGCAAGCTACTCCAAGTTCTTGTTGTAAAAGGACTACTCAAGCCGCTAAAAGGATACCTGCCTCATCCTTAAAGCAACATGTTCGAATTCTACCACTACCACGAGTGTACTGGTCATACAACTGAAGAATGCTTTCCCTTAAGAAAGCCGTGCAAAGGCTCACACACTTTAGGGTCATAGAGGATCCTAGGGAGGCTATTGCTAGAGACGCCAACCAGATCGAGAATGCCAGCAATGACATCACTATCCAAGAACTCGAAGATACCATCGGAATGTTGGAGCTAACAATGACCGATGTGCTGAAAATAATATTGCAAGAGAACTTGATCGTGCCACCCAAAAGCCCTCTACCTCGTGAAGGATAGGACCTAACCAAGTTTTTCCATTCAGATGAACAGGTCATACTTCTAAGGAATACCCACTACTAAACAGGGATGTTCAGAGTTTGATATTTGATGGTTTCATAGAGGACCCTAAGACTACTTTACTTAATTTAGAAAAGGAAGTCCTCGCTGATCTGAACGAGCCGGTTATGGGATACTGCGAGGCACATGATGATAAGAAAACTTGTACTTCAGATTCTATTAATAATGATGAATTTCTTGCTACATGCTGTCTTTAGATGAGTTTTTTTTTTTTTTTTTTTTTTTTTTGGCGAAAGGAGACGGTACTCCCTAGATTTTATTAATAGAAAAAAGAAATACAAAAGAGGTGGGGGACATGACGGCCTTAACCACCTGAGAAATTAAATGCTAGGGGGGAAGCCTTACACAAGCTGTAAGGTCCTCTACAATAAAGGGAAGGGGATTAAAAAAATACTCTAGCCTATCTAATCCGAATATAAGATGTAGAGAGGCGATCTAACACAAGGGGGCCCTTGCAATCAGAAGGAAGGGCATCAAAAGAGTAATAGAGAGTATTCGCACGAGATGCTACAGCAGCATTAGCAAGACTATCAGCAACCTTATTACCCTCTCTGAGAATATGCGAGATCCGAACTGTCATGAGGCTCAAGAAGCATTTAATTTCCAGGATATCATACCAATGGACCAAGGAATATGATATTCATCGACAATTATTTTGAGAAGGACTTCTGAATCAATTTCTAACCACAAGGAGGCAATGCCAAAGCCCCAAGCAAAAGCTAAGCCATCCCTAACAGCCTTAGCCTCTGCCACCATATTAGTGCCATGACCATAGAAGTGGGAAAAAGCAAAAATAAAATCACCTTTTGTATCCCTAATAATTCCGCCCCTAGTAATAGTACCAGGGTTACCTTTCGAAGCACCATCAGTATTCAGTTTGAAATGCTCTAAGGGGGAAGCCAGGAAACAAGTCTCATCTTCTTACTTAACCTAGTATAACCCGTGATACCAAAGAAAGTAAAAATTTGATTGTCAATCCAAGAGCCCGAGAACTGAATATCAAAAGCTTTAGCAACAGCTTTAATTGAGGCAACAACCAAAGAAATAATACGAGCAACAGTCATTTTAAGGTTATTAAATCTGGCCTTATTTCTACTTTTCCAAATTTCCCAAAGAATTAAGCAAGGGAGGATGTGCCGAAGCCAAGAGATACCTTGAGAGTCATACTTTGTGTTGCAAAACCACCAGCTGGACAGAATGGAATGAATAGAGAAAGAATACCATCTAATGCCTAAACAATGTGAAAAGAAGTCCCAAACTTCCCTAGCAATGTATCCATGCACAAAGAGATGATCCAGATCTTCAATAGAACGAAGGGAGCAGCAACTACAAGCTGAAGCAAGAAGAATACCTCTTTTCTGAACAGCACAATCAGTTGGAAGACCTCGGTGGAGAGTACGCCACATGAAAACCGAGATTTTTAAAGGAAGATGTTTGTGCCAACAATGCTCAAAAATAGGCAGAGAACCTTTATCCCTACAAATATTCCAGGCCGAGGATATAGTAAACTTACCCAAGACATTAGGGAGCCAAAATAACGCATCCAGTTTGTCCATGATTTGAATGTGATTATCCCGAATGAAATTATAGAGCTGAACACCAAATTCATTGACAATGTAATCCACACGAGGCTGACCATTGAGAAAAAGAGAAGAGACTTCAATATGATTACCATGCAATAAACTAGGAGCAGCCATCCAATGATCATGAATAGATATATCCCCTCGCCCAATTCTCCAACCAACGTTACTCTCAACCAGAGGCTTGGCTTGAATCATTCTACGCCAAATATGGGAGGCATAAGAGGAATTAGTGGCATCCATAAGGTGGCTGCCATGACAATATTTCGCCTCCAAAAATTCAGTCCAAAGAGATGAACTACTTCGAAATTTCCACCATAACTTCATAGCTAACGCAAATGCCAAATCTTCAAATTTTCTAAGCCCAAGGCCTCCTTCCGAAGTTGGAAGAAACAGGATAGAACGACGAACCCAATGCCACTTATGATTCCCTTCATCATTACACCAAAAGAAATTAGAGATAAGACGATACATGGAATTTATCACACCTTTAGGAGGATCTAAAAGGGCAATGTAGTATAAAGGGATAGCTTGAAGACACGTTCTGATAAGAGTTAACTTCGCCCCAAAGGATAATAATTTACCTTGCCAAGTTGCCAAGCGAGCTTCCATCTTTCTCAAAACCGAATCAATCAAGGAAGTTTTCTTACGACCAACATACAAAGGGCAGCCCAGATAAATAATTGGGAGATCCTTCTTTTGGAATCCTGTAGCCTCTGAGATTATAGCATCCCTAGCAGCATTTCCAACCCCGGTAATGAAACAAGACTTAGCCGAGCTAACAAGCTGTCCAGAAAAATTCTGGTACCAATTCAAACACCTCACATGAGCATCAAGGGAGTCTTTAGAACCATTACAGAAAATAATTATATCATCCGCATATGCCAAATGAGAGATTAAAGGGGTATGAATATGAGCCCGGTATCGATATTGGGGAAAATCAGAATGAAGCAGATTAAGCCCTCGACTTAACACCTCTGCAGCTATAATAAAAAGCGTGGGGGAAATAGGATCTCCTTGTCGAATCCCTCGAGAAGAGTGAAAAAAAACCACTACTCTCACCATTCACAAGCACCGAAAACCAGCAAGAAGAAATGCAGCGGAAAATAAGATCATTCCAAACTTCATTAAAACCAAATTTCCTCAAAACTTTAATCAAAGCAAACCAAGAAATACGATCATAAGCCTTGGCCATATCAAGCTTTAAAGTGACGTTTGTACCCCAAACTTTCTTCTTAAGAGATTGCATAAGTTCTTGAACAAGGAGAACATTCTCATGAGTTAATCTACCCTGAACAAAGCCACTTTGCTGCGGAGAAATAATCCGAGGAAGAATGGGAGCAAGGCGTCCATTAAGCAATTTGGTAATAACTTTATTTGATAAATTACAAAGGCTAATGGGACGCAAATCAGCAAAAGAGGTAGGAGAGACAACCTTGGGGATGGTAACAATAAGATTGCTAGTCCAGCTTCGAGGCATTGCATGACCCGAAATGAATTCCTTAATAGCACGAAAGAAGTCATCTTTAATAATATCCCAACAAGATTTATAGAAAGCCCCATTGTATCCGTCCGGACCTGCAGCACTTTGATCATTCATAGACCAAACAACCTGTTTTAATTCCTCCAACGAAGGTAGAGCCGTGAGCTGCAAGTTATCTTCCTCCATGATCAAGGTAGGGATGACATCTAAGATATCGTCATTAGGGTTCTCGAGTGGTTTTTGTAACTGATTAGAATAAAAAGAGACAGCCTCATTCTTGATATCATCCTTCGAATGAATCCAAGCCTCATTGGAATTTCTGATTCGATGAATATAGAGTGTTTGTCTCTTTTTCCGAACATAAGAGTGAAAGAACTTTGTGTTTTTATCCCCATATTTAATCCAGGAGATGTTGGCCTTTTGACGCCAGAATTCTTCTTCTAATTTCAGCTTCCCCAACAAAGCAGCCTTGGCCATACTTAAAGCAACAATATTCTCATCCGAAGGGTCAGTTTGAATTTTGAGCTCACATCTCGTCACTTCATCTTCAGCACAAGTGATTTGTTGATCAATTCTTCCAAAACTCTCTTTATTCCAAATAGAAATGACCTTCTTCAAGCGAGAGAGCTTTTTTGCAAAAGGAACCATAGGCCTACCATCCATGTATTCATTCCAAGATTGAGCAACTATGTTCTTAAAATTGGGGTGTTTCAACCACACATTTAAAAAACGAAAGGAGCTTTTAATAGCTTCAGTCTCAGTTTTAACTTGAATCACAAGGGGTGAATGATCCGAGCAGGTTCTATTCAAACGAGTCACGCTAGTTGCATGAAACTTATTAAGCCAATGAGTGTTATAAAAGGCCCTATCCAGCCTTTGATAGATAGTAGGACGACCACGAGGCTTATTCACCCAAGTAAAACCATTACCTCGATATCCAGCATCAATAAGACCAGTAAATTGAACTATATCAGAAAATTCAGCAGTAATAGCCTCATTAATAGGTTTTCCTCCCATTTTCTCCGACTGTTCAAGAACACAATTAAAATCACCTGCAATAAGCCACGGATTGTCACCAATAGACATACCCATAAGAGTATCCCATAAAAATCTCCGATCATACCTGTCACAGCTAGCATAAATAATAGTGACATAAACTGGAGAATTCCATAAAGGATGAGAGACCTGAAGCGTTAATTCTTGAGCAGAATTATGATAGACAACACAATCAAAGCCATGCTTCCAAAAAATCCATATTTTACTATTACAATTAACAACTCCCCCAACACACCCAAGAGATCTTCTAATAATAGCAATCTGGCCCGAGAGAAGTTTAGGCTCAGAAATAGCAACAAAAGAAGCATCATATAACCGAAGCAATCTTTTAAGTCTACGGAGAGTAGAATTATTACCAATCCCTCTCACATTCCAATAAATAAGAGCTACCATTAAGACCAATTAGAAAAGGAACAAAACAGAAATCTTCTACGAAGATTTAAGACGGAGGAGAAGCAGATTTGCTCCTATTTTTTCTGGATTTAACTTTGATAAAACCATCATCATCTCCAGATTTTGTATTATGATTTGCAAAAGGGGTTGAACCTGCTTGGTCAGTCACAAAGAGATTATCTATAGGAGGGGCACGGGGAGAGAGGTTAAGAGTAGAAGTAACATCTCTAACCTGCTCTTGAATTAGAGTTTCCGTAAGAATCTCACCAATTTGTGTTTGAGAAGATTGATCTCTATGTAAAGCCACATTCTGAAGAACTATCTCCACATATTTATCATTTTTTGAACCAGAACCACCTGCCACAGGAACCTCATCAACCAACGGAGGAGGACATATTATAACTTGCTCACAAGCTTTTTGGAGAGCTTTGTTAACAGCATCAGACATAGGCTGTCCTCTTCGAGCCATCAAAGGAACATGTGATTTGGTCTGCTCAACATGGGTATCAACTTTAGCATTATCATCAACAACATGTGTGGTAGCCTTAGTAACCACCATTGTGGCCTTATTACCGGATGTAGACGTATCCTTGTCCACATTTGCAACAACCTCAGGACCTTTCAGATTGGATTTCTCAGCATACACTTTGGTGTTCTTCCCCACAGAGCCTTCATGTTTAGGATTATTAAGGCTAGGGTTAGCCTTTTTGCAGCAAGAGACATCATGCCCAAGAACCAAACAATGCCTACAATACTTTGGAATATTATCGTATTCCACCTTTTGGTAAAAACTTGGGCAAAAATCACCACAATCAATAAAAATCTCATGAGGCAATTGTTGGGTTTTGAGCAAACATGCGCAGCGGAATTAAAACCCAAAAGCCTAGATCCGATCACGATGATTAAATTAATACGAGGATGAATTTAGAACACTAACCGTGACGGAGCTTTAAAATTCTGAGATCTTCAATCTTTGTTCTTCGCGCTTCTTTGAATCACGAACGCATGAACGACCGTAATACTTGGATCACGAACTTTGAAGGAGTTGATGCCAACGCCCTCTATGTTTATCCACACGCGAACGAATATCTAGAACGATTCTAGATCTGGATTGCTAGACCCATTAGAAAACACGCTTTTCTAATATTCAAAGGCTATATGATTTTATTGGTGTTCTTGAGCTTTTGATTCTCAATCTAAACTCAAGAATATGTTTCTCAAACACATGGAGGCTACCAATAATGATACAATATCAATCCATACTGATTAGGGTTAAGAGAGAGGTATTTAAACTCATTAGTCCTAAACCTTTTAGGAGAAATAGGTCAAAACCCGTCAAAACACGAAATCAGATTTTGGGCCCAAACAGGGCCTGCTCGGCCGAGTCTTATAAGGTGCTCGGCCGAGCACCTCTGTGTCAAAACTTTCTGTTTCTCATGCTCGGCCGAGTCCTTTGAGGTGCTCGGCCGAGCACCAGCAAAAAGTCATTTTTAGCCTTTTAAACAATTCGTTCTTTTGTGTGTGACCCCATAGGATTATATTAAGTTGGCAATGAGTCCAACCAAGGTCAAACTCATAAATCATTAGCGGACTCTAGCGAGCCATCATGACTACCCAATTAATATAACTTAAAGAAGTTCGTAATCCTCAATAGAATATATCACAATCCTTTTGTCTCACGATATCATATTGAACATAAGTCATGTCCATGTCAACTTATATTGTTCAATGCTTTCTCGATCTTGAGTAGATTGATAATGAGCAAATGGTATTGATCTCATCAATTCATTTGAGCGCGGCCACGCATTTCATCAATCTCACTCTATGAGAGGCCTAAGCAGATATCTCTCTTGAGAGAGAGGGGCAAATCCCATATTGACTTATTACCTTTCCCTACATGAATCCGATTATGCCAATCGTAGCCTTTATAACCACCCGGTTAGGAGTGACGTTTGAGTACGTCAAACATAATGTTCATCATGTGGAAGACTGTAATAATCTCAGGTCTAAGGATATCAATGATATAACTATTATGAGATTTAATTATGACATTTGACCATGACATAAATCTCATAGGTGGGTCATGTCCAGTACATGGTCACCAACATGTACCCATAAGCTTAATCTGTATCTAATACACATGATCATCACATGATCATCAATTAAACTTATACTAGTTCTTCATAAGTTCTAGGGACGGGGATTATTATAATAAACATGTAAAACATATAATAACCCTAGGTTGTTATCTCCAAAACAAATGATGTAACGTAAGGCCTTTATCAAGGGCCTAGAGCATAATTCCAACAATCTCCCACTTGCACTAGGCCCAATCAACGTGTATCCAATACCCATTGAGCTAAGTTATGATCTCCATCATTTTGCAAGTGAGCACATGTAAGATGATTGTCTTTGTTATCATCATAAGGTATTTTGCATATTTTTGACACTTCCCATGTCAACGATTTCTCGTAGAGATGGAAACGTCTGAGCCCGTGTTTGGATCATAGATGAGCCCTTGGCACCTTAGCTTGTGCAATAACCGTTATTTCACAACAAGGTCCATTGGATTAGTATCACTATAAACTATTTCTAGTTTTACTAATAACATCTATATTCAAACAACTCTATTAGCTACAACTCTTGTAACTAAATACTCAATTTTATTCGTAGAATAAATTATAGTGTATTTGCTTGGAACTATTCCAACTAATAGCACTTATTTTAAACATATGTTTATACTGCGATTTAAATTACCCTTGTCGATGTGGAAGCATGTATCTATGTAACCATTTACTAGATCATCTCTCATTCCAACAACCATCAAGAATGCATCCTTAGTTTTTCTCAAGTACACAAGGATATTCTTGATCATTATCTAATGACTTTCACTAGGATACGATTAGTATGTTCTCATCATACTCCAAGTATACGAGTTATACCGTCTAAGTACATAATATGACATTCATGATAGATCCAATTGCCGAAGCATATGGAATCCTAATAATGTATTCTTGCTCATTAGTCTTCCACTAAGACTAAGTCTTGCCAAGAACACTGTCATTAGACAACTTCACAAGTTCTTCTCCAAGAGTCTTGCATACTGAACAATTCAGTACATTGTCTCCATAAGTACTTTAACACAAACCAATCAACTTCCTAGATTAATATCAATAGATATTAATTTCAAGGATATAAGCGGCTTATTCCTAAGTCCTTTAATTAAGAAACTCTTTCAAATGAACTATATGTTAGACATATATTTAAGACTAGGAATTAGACTATGCTCCCACTAATTTCTTAGCAAACACGATCTCATTATTGATGAATTTCAAACGATTTGAACGCTCCATCAAAATGATTGTTTCAACTCCAAGAAGCTTGCTTCAATCCATCTCATGGATTTCCGCAACATACATACTTTATTAGAATTTCTAGACTATCAAAACCTTCAGGTTGTATCCAATACATCCTTAAGTGAGTTCCCGTTAAGAAACGCTGTTTTGATATCCATTTGTCAAATTTCATATTCCAAATATGAAGATATGACAATGAGAATTCTAATAACTTAAAGCATGACTTCAAGTGAGAAAGTTTTATCATAGTCGAAATATGAGTCAACCTTTTCACATTTAATCTTGCTTAATTAGTATGTTCCTTTGCTACCCATGTTAGTTTTCTCCAAGAAAACTTGATTCCATCCTTTGGTTTTTACACCTTAGGTTAGAAAGATCAAGTTCCAAACTTAATTAATATACATGGATTGCCTTTTAGATTTTATGACTCCAGGCCATTAATCTAAAATGGAGCGGATATTGCATTTTGATAGGAAGTAAATATACCATTCTCAATGAACTTTACCTCTTATACTTTCTTTAATAAGAAATCCAATATTTCTCATTATAGATTGTATCCTATCATATATGCAATTAACTTGTGTAATTTGAACGAATTTCCACAACTCCTTGCGAAAGTTCATTCAACTTCCATCTAAGGTTCTATGTTATCTTCTAGGTCTCGAACCATTCGAGATATATTTTACTCCCACTGATTCTTTTAGAGATAAACAATTTACCTAGAAAAGTACCATTACAATCAACAAACAATTTGTTTCTTAGAAGTAAAATAATATCCTCAAGTTTCCTTGGGATATCCCATGAAATTACATTTATTAGATTTAAGTGTGAGCTTGTTCCAAACAAGTCTTTTCGCAAAAAGTCTCACCCTCTTAAATCTTTATGAAAGACAAACCAAGTTTTCTTTCATTCCATATCACATATGGTACCTTTGAACCTATTTTAATGGAACTCAAATTAGTGTAATTATAGCGGTTTCCAAAACATAACCCCAAAATAAATAATGGAAGATCAATTTGACTTTATCATCTAATGAACCATATCCAATAAGGTTCTACACCTCCACGTAGACACATCATTCTAAATGGTGTTCTCGGTGGAGTTAATTTGTGAAACAATTTCACAACCTAAAGATGATTGTCAAATTCTTGGTTCAATTATTCATTATCACGATCGAATCGGGATTTCTGAATAATTTTGCCAAGTTACCAAAATCCTCTTTTAGCATTGCTACTTAATGAACCATATACATCGACATGTATTAGGTCTAATAAGATATCAGCCTTTTACTACTCCTAGTAAAAGTTGTCTTAATCCAAGTAAATAAGATTTGCATAAATCATATGATTCAAAATCGTATGACTTTAAAACTCCGTCCCATGGAATTTTAGATACGCGTTTCTCATTTATTTGATCAAAACAATAATGCCTTGAGAATTTAATTATTTATGTTATAGTCTTATTTATTATTTTGTTCTTCAAGATTTAGGATATGAGATTTATTTATATGATTTAACAATACGATAAAGCAAATCATAATAAATAAAGCCCTTTCTTATTCCAAATAAGAAATAAATATCCTTCATTATCTTATAGCAAAATAATACTTTCTACTTAATAAGCAAAGCCACTTCATAAGTGTTCCACGAACAATGTTGCAACTCTTGCATCATTATCATTCGCAGATTAACTTTACCTTTTATAAATAGTCTTTCTTTTTGTTAATTGTTGCACATTTATACAAATGTGGGATCCAATCCGGTATCCAATACCCAATGATTAAAATTAGAAAGATTAATTTTATAGCATAAATATCCTTTGTGGTTGTCTCACTACCATTCACTTTTTATTGATCATCCAAAATTTTGATTGCAATTTTAAATGGTCAATCAAATTGCCACATTACCAAATTGCATTATTCAGAGTCATAATTTTAGCCACAATTATTTCCTTTAGGTTTGACAACGTTTGTCTTACCTTTAGCTTTTAATCCTTCCTTTTAGAAAATCATAAAGCCAAATCGAATTTTCGACTTAGGTCATCATCTTTCCGCATGATAGTTCAGATATTGAGAGCACAAACCAATGTCTCATCAATTCGACTAACTTCAGCAATCAAGAACAATTCAAGATTCTAATTTTAGTGTATCTGAATTCTTAATTGACATCACTTTTCAGGAAACTTGGTTTCGCAAACCAGCCGTCTGAAATTAGATTCAATCCCAGATTAATCTTGAACTTGACATTTAATTTCAGGAAACATGGTTTCTGAAACCAATCATCTGATAATTAAATTCAACTCAAAATATTTATCTTAGAAGCGGTAGATTTTAAATTTCCAAATTTATCCTATAATTGCATTTCTTGATTCATTTAGGATTTGGTGCTCATGGTGATCAAATCACCATGATTATCAAAACCAAGAATAAACAATTTATTCATGAATCTAAGATCATCAACAAGTTAATCAAATTAAATTTTGATGATCCTACGGAACATATTAATCAAATTAATATTGCAATTTAGGTTACTCAGGATTATTAAGAATGTATAATTTCCATTCTTGCTTTAGAACAATTCTTAAGCTCATGAATAATTTCCATTCTGAAGAACAGATCGCAGTAATAAACATAATTAAAGTTTAAGAAAATATTCTACACAAATATGCAAATAAATATACACCTATATTTCATACCAGTCATTTAAGAGATATATAGATTGTATTTCATAAATACTCCCACTAAATTATATAACCTTCATATACATCCAATGTATAATATAATTTGAATGGGCTAAGATCCATATTTCACTTAACTTTGAGTCGGCTAGGGCACGACTGCTCAAAATAAGTTATTTAGGTAGACAACTCATTGTCAATCATATCGTATATGACTCTTAGATCTTTTATGAGATTTTAGATATCGTATATCTAACATGTTTTAATCTCATCTGTGCCTTAGGCCCAAAACTGTTTTGATAGCCTAATTAAGTTAAACCATTTTAAACGTATAGGAATCACTGTTTCCTCATCTTGCTCATAAATGGATAGAATCAATGCACCTACGCTAGGGCGTAACCCACACAAAACTACCCACGTAGTTACAAGTGTTTTAATCATGGACTGGCACGGAACTTAAATTTTAAAGAAGGTTCACAACATATAGCATGGTAAATGTTTATAGTCACATAATATAAACACATAAAGCAACGGTTAATAATTTAACTAATCTCATTAATTAAATTAAGATTTCATGTGATTGATTTATGGGGATAAATTCTTTAACACATTATTGAGAGCACGATTGTACGGTCGAAACTAAGCCATAAGGCATCCACAATCCCGTGCCAAATTTAGAAACTAGAAGAAACAACTATGTAAGGTCGAAACTAAGCCAGAAGGCATCCACAATCCCTTACATAAAGTAACTCGATTCTAAATTCTTTTGTCCCATCAATTTATTACTTTGACCTTGAAATTTGTTTTCAGGTAACACGGTTTCTCAAAAAAAGCCATCTGACAAACAAGTTCAATCCAAAGTGATTTTGAACATGCCTTAATTTCAGGAAACACGGTTTCTAAAACCAGCCATCTGAAAAACAAATTCTGTCCAAAATCCTTCTGCTCGGCCGAGTCCTTTGAGGTGCTCGGCCGAGCATCTTTGTGTTCCAGAATCTGTACATTCTGATTCAATCTGCTCGGCCGAGTCTTATGGACTGCTCGGCCGAGCACCATGATCAGAACAGATTTTTCGAATTTCAATTCTCAAATTGCTTTCCCGATTCAATTAGGGTTTGATGTTCATGATGATCAAATCATCATGTTCATCAAAGCCTTGAATAAACGATTTATTCATGAATCAAAGATCATCAACAAATCAATCCAATTAATTTTTGATAATCATAAGGAACATAATAATCAAATTATTATTGCAATTTAAAATCCCACATAACGTATTTAAACGGTGCGATTTTATGATCTCCATATATCACATATATATACATAAAATTCAAATCACATAAACATCAAGAATCCAAATTCAAATAACATGCCAACACATATAATCCAATTATATTATTAACATGATATTATTAAAATAATCATGATGAACGGGGCTCTGATACCACTGTTGGGTTTTGAGCAAACATGCGCAGCGGAATTAAAACCCAAAAGCCTAGATCCGATCACGATGATTAAATTAATACGAGGATGAATTTAGAACACTAACCGTGACGGAGCTTTAAAATTCTGAGATCTTCAATCTTTGTTCTTCGCGCTTCTTTGAATCACGAACGCATGAACGACCGTAATACTTGGATCACGAACTTTGAAGGAGTTGATGCCAACGCCCTCTATGTTTATCCACACGCGAACGAATATCTAGAACGATTCTAGATCTGGATTGCTAGACCCATTAGAAAACACGCTTTCTAATATTCAAAGGCTATATGATTTTATTGGTGTTCTTGAGCTTTTGATTCTCAATCTAAACTCAAGAATATGTTTCTCAAACACATGGAGGCTACCAATAATGATACAATATCAATCCATACTGATTAGGGTTAAGAGAGAGGTATTTAAACTCATTAGTCCTAAACCTTTTAGGAGAAATAGGTCAAAACCCGTCAAAACACGAAATCAGATTTTGGGCCCAAACAGGGCCTGCTCGGCCGAGTCTTATAAGGTGCTCGGCCGAGCACCTCTGTGTCAAAACTTTCTGTTTCTCATGCTCGGCCGAGTCCTTTGAGGTGCTCGGCCGAGCACCAGCAAAAAGTCATTTTAGCCTTTTAAACAATTCGTTCTTTTGTGTGTGACCCCATAGGATTATATTAAGTTGGCAATGAGTCCAACCAAGGTCAAACTCATAAATCATGAGCGGACTCTAGCAAGCCATCATGACTACCCAATTAATATAACTTAAAGAAGTTCGTAATCCTCAATAGAATATATCACAATCCTTTTGTCTCACGATATCATATTGAACATAAGTCATGTCCATGTCAACTTATATTGTTCAATGCTTTCTCGATCTTGAGTAGATTGATAATGAGCAAATGGTATTGATCTCATCAATTCATTTGAGCGCGGCCACGCATTTCATCAATCTCACTCTACGAGAGGCCTAAGCAGATATCTCTCTTGAGAGAGAGGGGCAAATCCCATATTGACTTATTACCTTTCCCTACATGAATCCGATTATGCCAATCGTAGCCTTTATAACCACCCGGTTAGGAGTGACGTTTGAGTACGTCAAACATAATGTTCATCATGTGGAAGACTGTAATAATCTCAGGTCTAAGGATATCAATGATATAACTATTATGAGATTTAATTATGACATTTGACCATGACATAAATCTCATAGGTGGGTCATGTCCAGTACATGGTCACCAACATGTACCCATAAGCTTAATCTGTATCTAATACACATGATCATCACATGATCATCAATTAAACTTATACTAGTTCTTCATAAGTTCTAGGGACGGGGATTATTATAATAAACATGTAAAACATATAATAACCCTAGGTTGTTATCTCCAAAACAAATGATGTAACGTAAGGCCTTTCTCAAGGGCCTAGAGCATAATTCCAACAGCAATTTCTTCAAAACATCAACTTGGATCAGTATTTTCACAATACTAGGTCTAGAGAATTCTGCAGTGGCCTTATCAAGAGAGAGAGAGAGGAGTACCAATCATAGATGCAGCCGCAAATAAAAAAGATTTATTCATCAAATGAATAGGAAGGCCGGAAAACCTACCCAAACAGGAACAATTGGAGACTCTTGTTCAGGCCTCCAAGAGGGTGACCACGCCAGCGTACGCAATGGGAACCGATTCACATACCAAACATCTTTCATAAAAAGTTGAATAAGCAGGTGTCTATTGTCCAAATGACCAAGTTTATAGTTCCCACGAAGGTTGAACTTGGCAAAAGCAATTCGGGTATCCTCCATAGAGGGTCGCCCATGCATGAATTTTCCCACAAGGGAAAATTTAAATGGTTTTGCAAACACATCAATAACCTCCTTGGAGAGTTTCACCGCAGGAGTGCCTTTATGACTACCCGTCTGAATGGCAGGAAAAACATTGACGTTGTTTAGAGGAACGGTATTACCATTCAAAGAAGGATTTACCGGTTGTGAAAAGAGTTCAACAAAGGACTTGGAAACCGGATCAGTGGAAATACGATTAGGAATAGGAAGCTGCACATCCGAATCAGGCAAGGATTTAGATTGCGACAAGGCATGTGCCGCATTAGGGTTCTCAGAGTGTGGCGCCGAATTAGGGTTTTTTGGGGTATCAGGGATTAACGCTACCTTATTAGCCGGAGAAGGAATCAAGTAGGGGTTTTTCAAACTAGAATTCATCGAGGAAGACCATAAAGAGGCCATAATAATCAAGAACTAACCAAGATCAAGCAAAAAATTATTAGGGTTACGAAAGAACGAAGCAGCTACAAGAGGAGAGAGAAGAGAGAAAAAGTCAAACATGATTTCCACCCGAGATGATATTCAAATAATGATGTCCTAGCGTCTTTAGATGAGTTAGATAGTGAATTAGATGCCTTATGTACAGAAGGCTCCAAGCCTAACCAACCCCTCTCCTTGACCAAAATTTTCAAGGAGGCAAAGAAAATAGAAACTCCATCTTCAAATGATGAAGCGCCACTATCATCCCTAAGTTACCAAGAAAGTCTTTGGCAAGGAGCCCGCACAAGCCGATCAAGAAAAGGACTCATCCCTTGCTTACCGTCTCATGCTCGAGCCAGTATGGTTCCATCAAATACTACCCCAGAAAATGTCACACAAATGATTAGAAACATCCATTTTGGGAACATCATCACGTTCTCAGAATTAGACATACCAGTGTTTGGGACTCAACAACGAGCCACTCCACATGTCGAGGTAGATGGGAAGAAGATCCCTCGAGTGTTTGTTGACAATGGATCTGCCATCAACATCCTGCCCTCAAGGATGATAGACGTAGTCGGAGTAAGCGCCACTGATTTGAAACCATCAAAGCAGGCTGTCAAAGCCTACGATTCAATGTGTCGTGCAGTTTAAGGCATCATAACCTTACACATCTTGGCCGGAACTAAGATCCTACCTATTGAATTTCAAGTCATAGACTTCCCTTCCACCTTCTCTCTCCTCCTAGGGCGGCCATGGCTACACCAATCTGGTGCGGTCCCGTTTTCCTTACATCAATGTGTGAAATTCCTATCACGAAATGAAGTTACGATCATCTACATTGATTTGGTGACAGCTCAGGGCACGGATAGTAAAGGCATACCGTTCTTGCGAATTCAACATGGCCAGGAGGGTAGGCTATTCAATGGATTTGAAATCGTGGCTCAAGCGCAAGTTTATACGATTGACCTAACCAAGACATCATACAAGGTGAATCATGTTATAAAGATCATGCGAAACATGAGCTTTATACTGGGGCTGGGGCTAGGTAAGAACCTACAAGGACCCATGGAATTGGTTAAAGAGATCGATCACAGAGGTCTATTTGGGTTAAGATATACCCTTATTCCCGAAGATAGGGCAGAGCAGAAAAGGATAGAGTTCCTAAAAAAAGTGGGGCTTCCCTACAAAAAGCCTGAGATTCGGCAATACCGCCTTTCCCTTCATAGCTACTATGTTAAAGAACGCATGGAGTTTTCTTGCTTCGAGTTCGCAGAACAATTGTTTGATCACACCAAAAAGTTGCAGAAAGGATTTGAGATCTTCAGAGATGTAGAATTCGACCGCTCTAACCTGAAGCTGACTTACATGGAACCTCGCCAATCTATGGTCAGAGTCACGACCTTTCAGAATGAGTACACCATAAAAGTTGCAAAGTACTTAGCTGATCAACTTGAGTTTGTGTCACTCGACGAGCCAATGGTGGGTAATGCAGAGATTCCGGACTTGATTGAGACTTGGGATGGCTAATATCTACTCCAACACTTGGGAGAACTGGCATGGACGATGACATGGTTGCTGTGATTGAAGACGGGTCAGAGAGTAACATGGATCTAAGGACATTGGTGGTACCCATGGAGGGCAAGCTAAAGAATTGGTGTGCATTTGGATGACCCATAGCAACTACGAGGTTCATGATCGAAACATTGGAGCTTACTCCTCTTCCTACTATTTCTCCCATGGAATCCCCTGTCACTCACTTTCACTTTTGAGTTTGAGTCTTCCTCTAAGTTTGATGACCTCACGTCTGAAGACTATGACCTTGTCGCAAACACTGTATTTCCCTTCATTATGAATGAAACTGTAGAACTTTCCAATCCCTCCATAGCCATTCTTTTAACTAATAAATTAACTAATATTCCACTAAATGATATACACTTAGTTGATAACGATTCATTAGAAGAGGCAGACACAGACACTATAATTGATGAATCATAAAAGAGATTTTAGAACAGGTTATTAACCAAAAGGAAACTCAATCCCAAGCTACGATGAGGTGCTCACATGTGGGAATTTGGGAACCGAAGCCGAGTCAAAGGAAACACAAATCGAAAGCTTCTTTAGTAGAGATGAACAGGAAGCATTGATCGAGCTACTCATGGAGTACGTGGATGTGTTCGCATGGTCTTACAAGGACATGCCGTGGCTAGACAACGCAATTGTAGAGCACAAAATCGCAATAGCTCCAGATGCCAAGCCGGTCAAACAGAAGTTACGCCGCATCAAGCCAGAATGGTCTCTGCAAGTGAAAGAAGAATTGAGAAGCTACCCCGAGTGGGCTTTATTAGGGTGATTAAGTACTCCGTGGGGTACGTATTGCTACACTATTATGTATTTGGGCTAAGGAACGCTGGCGCTACTTATCAACAAGCAGTCACCACTCTTTTCCACGATATGATCCATAAGGAGATAGAGGTATATGTGGATGACATGATTGTACATTCAAAGGGATTCGACGGTCAGCACCTAGTGGACCTTAGAAAATTCTTCAACAGATTGAGAGAGCATGCCATACGTTTGAACCCCGCCAAGTACACGTTTGGGGTCAGTCGAGGGAAAGTGCTAGGCAACATGGTCACTAAGTGCGATATAGAAGCCGGCCCGAGAAAGATTCAAGCCATCTTGGAGATGTAACCTCCCCGTAACAAAAATAAATTAACAAAACTCATAGGACTACTCTGATACCTCGGTCGTCTTAAAACAATAGAAGAGCCAATACTAAGAGAAAAGGAGAAATGTTCGGATAAATGCTGGAGTTCAAGGTGTGAAATTGCATTCGGTCACCTCAAGGAGTACCTGGTTAATACCCAAAACCTACGCCCAAAGCGTGGGAAGAAACTCCAACCAATAAATCCAATGGAATGGTGGCTATAGACACCCCGATCTCGCACCCCTGACAAACCCTTTTGACCGGTCTAAACCCTAAAATTGACCTAGAACCCCAGATTTGGCTTCGCGGGAGCGCTGTGAGCCTTATAGGTGCATCGAATGGATTAACAGACTTCAAATTCATGATCCGAGCGAAAAAAATGAGTGAACAGACACATGTACTTCAATTTTTGAGCTGCGGGACCCGAAACGGGGCCTACACCCCTAGCACTGCTCATTACCATCCTTTCTATGCATTAAAAAATATATAATTGTTATCCCTTAATTATAAATGTATTTCAGATAGACGGACGTGACCATGAGGTTATTTCAAGCAACTTTCATGTTGAGCCCGCGGACAACCGGGACACCGGAGTGCGCACACACATACAAAACTTGGACTGTTGCGGAACCAATACTGGAACAAGAATTGTAGTCATAAACGTCTAAAGGAGTCTAACCATGGCATAATGAGACCCAACCACCATTCATCATGTGGCAGCAAGTGGTTGGGCATTGAATTTTAGGATGGTCCAATCGGAGCGCGACACGTGGCAAGATAGGGATTCACCAGATCCTCCACAACCACCGTACGGATCCATAGGGGGTGTACTCCATCGTACAAGTCGTACGGCTCCCCCTGTGATCTGCTATCAGCCTTGAAGATCTTCCAGCAACTTGCTCATTCAAATCAACATTAAGGGTGATTCCAGCCACTATTGCTCACTTTCAAATTTTCTCTCTTTTTGAGAATGGAAATCTTCAAATTGAGCATGCCCGAGGCCTTCTTGGACAAAAAATTTAGACTCCATTCAAAAGCATGATATTCATATTTCTGATTTGTCCGATGAGCCTTTTTGGAGCCTCGCTAGTTCGGGAAAGTTTTCTATCACATCAGCTTGGAAGGAGTGTAGAATTTCTCGGGTTTCTAGTAGGGTTTATTCTTGGTGCTGGTCAAAATATATTCTGTCCAAGGTATCAATTTTCTTGTGGAAAGTTCTTCATGCAGCTCTTCCAACGGATGCTAATATTCAGCGGAAAGGTATTTTCTTGGTAGCTAAATGTCATTGTTGTGTTCTCCCCTCTATTGAATCATCCTCCCACATTCTTCTTCATGGTAATATTGCTACTAAAGTATGGCAGTTTTTTGGGGACATGGTTGGCATTCTCTAAATGGGCGCTTCTTTCTCACAAAGAATGACGTCTTGGCATGATTATAACATCCATAATTTGAGTGAGGGTGAAAAATGGCTTATTCATGTTCTTACTGGAATTATTTGTTGGGAGTTATGGAAAATGCGCAATTCTTATAGATTTAATGATGTTCAACCGAGATATATGCTTGTTATTCAAAATATTCAAAGGTTCGTTATTGATATTTTGTTGGCTCATAACCTTTCCTTTGTTGCCGGTTTGTTTGAAGGAGACATTGCTAGTTTTTTCATGTTCAAGCCTCGGGTAAAAAGGGTTAAAGAAGTAAAATCAGTCCATTGGATTCCTCCCATATCTTCTGAAGTAAAGATAAACTCGGATGGGGTTTCTAGAGGTAGACTCAGAAGTTCTATCTCTCATTCTTAGCCGAAGGTACAAAGTCCCGTGGGAGGTTTGGTATATTATCCATGCTATTTATCGTCTCATGCATGTTATGGAAGTTAGAGTCACTCATATATTTCGGGAAGGGAATAAAATTGAATATAGGCCCAGGGATATTTCTTTTCTTATGGGTTTTTTTTAATGTATTGTTTCCTTTCCTTTTGGTTAGGTCCCATTCCTATTTGTTGAGGTTCTTATGGCTTGTATAAGACCTCCCCCCCCTAGTTTTTTTATTTTTCGGTGGCTAAGGCTGTCATGTCCTCCACCTTTATTTTGTACCTTTTTCCTTCTATTTATAAAATCTAGGGAGTACCGTCTCCTTTCGCCAAAAAAAAAAAAGAGAGAGAGAACAAGAATCACATACACATTCACCACACACTCCATTCAACACACACTCTCCATATTTCTCCCTCTACCACTCCCAACAACACTCACTTCATACTTTTTTTTTTTTTAATGAAAAGAGGACGGTACCTCCCTAGATTTTATTAGATAAAAAGCAAGTACAAAAAAGGTGGGGGACATGACAACCTCAACCACATAAAAGAAGCACTAGGGGAAGGCCTTACACAAGCCGTAAGAGCCTCAACAAAAAGGATGGGGAATCTAGAAGATAAAATAACAGAAGGAAAAGTAAACTAGCCATGCTAAGCTATCTATGCCGAATAGAAGGGGTGTCCAGTTTGTCCAAGATAAAGGCTCTCCTTTACATTCCTTAGGCAGATCCAAAGGGATGTAACAAAAGAAGATAGACCTAGAAGAGGCAGCCTTCTCAGCCAAACCATCCGCTACCCGATTACCTTCTCTGAGAATATGAGATATCCAGAGATCAATGAGAGACATAAGTTGATGAATTATCTGAATTATATAGTGAATGTGCCAGGGGATGTGATATACCTTAGTAATGATTTTCATGAGAACCTCAGAGTCTACCTCAAGCCATAAATTATGAATGCCAAGGTCGATCGCCAACTAAATCCCATATAAAGCAGCTTGAGCTTCGGACCACATGTTTGTTTCTGTCCCATAAAATTTGCCAAAAGCTATAATGATATCACCATTACAATTGCGAATAACACCTTCTCCCGAAGCAATACCAGGATTGCCATGAGAAACCCCATCCGTATTCAGCTTGAACTGATTATTTGAAGGCTTTTCCCAAACGACAACCCTCACTCGAGAGATGAACAATGGCATAGAGGTTTTGAACATATCCCTTATGTGAATCTCAGAAGGGAGGAAAGCAAGCTGAATATTAAAAGCCTTTAACAATGGTAATCACATCACCCGTAATGGACTGAACAAGAACGTGTTTGTTGGGCTTGATGTCTTCAAACACACACTTGTTTCTTTACTTCCAAAATTTCCAGATTATAAGAGTTGGAAGAATTTTACATGCCCAAGAGAGAAGGGTAGGCTTTACAAGGCTTTTCGTACCACCAAGAACATAGAATTTGATGAAGATTCCCAAACCGGATGGGAATGCCTAAACAATGACCAAAGAAATTCCATGCATGCCGAGCAAGATCACTATGAACTAGGAGATGGGTGACAGACTCGATGGAAGAATTATCACAGCAAGAGCACTGGGAAGCAAGAAAAATACCTTTATGTTGAAGAGTCATGTCAACAGGAATGCCATTTAGAAGAGCCCTCCAAGCGAAAATTGAGACTTTGAGAGGAATATGCTTATGCCAAATAGAGGAGAAAACCATACTTTTAGGTCTTGGGGTTCGGCATTCCGACCAAGCAGATTTTGTAGAAAAGAGCCCGAGGAGGAAGGTTTCCAAATAATTCTATCAGATTGTTCCGACAAAATGACCTTTTGATCATTAATCAAATTCAGAAATTGAGCACCATAATGCTCACAAATGAAATTATGTCTCGGAATGCCATGCTGGAAAAGATTAAATATTTGAACATGCTCAAAAGGGAGTGGGGGCATTTGACCATCCAGCCAACTCTCATGCATGGAAATATATCCATCTCCAATCCGCCATCCAATTCTGTCTTCCATAAGGTCTTTAACCCCAAGCATACGTTCCAAATGTGGGACCATAAGAAGTGATGGTAGCATCCAGGGGTGAATATTATAACAATATTTCTGAAGCATAAAGAAGGCCCAAAGAGAGTCACAACCACGCAATCTCCACCAAAGCTTCATATCAAAAGATGTGGAGATACTTTCAAAAGATCGAAAGCCTAAACCGCCTTCATGTTTAGGCCAGCACATCTTTTTCCACCCAATCCAATGACATTTCCTCGAGCCGTCCGAACCATTCTAGAAAAAAATCACAATAAGGCGTTGCATGGCCTTAAAAGTACCTTTCGGAGGGTCAATAATTGAAAGAAAATATAACGGAATGGACTGCAAACAAGAGGATATAAGAGTCACCTTAGCCCCATAAGAAAGAATTTTACCTTGCCAATCATCCAACTTTGCTTCCAACTTTCGAATAATAGGGGCAAACAGACTTAGTTTCTTTCTTCCCAAGTATAAACGACAACCCAAGTAAGTTAAAGGAAGCTCTTTCTTTTGGAACCCAGTAACCTCAATTATAATAGCATCCCTTGTAGCATCATTTTTGCCCGTCACAAAGCAAGATTTCCCTACACTCACTAGCTGCAAGGCATGTCTTATGCAGCTCAAGTGACTCTTTCGAGCCATTACAAAAAATGATAATGTCATTGGCATAAGATAGACGAGAGACTCAGGAACATGAGGATGAGATCGAAACTGAAGCCAATCTCGAGATTCATGAAGAAAATTCAGACCTCTACTAAGAATTTCTGCTGCAATAATGAAGAGGCTAGGAGATAAAGGATCTCCTTGACGAAGCCCACGGTAGATCATATCTGCCCACTCAACCGAAAAACCAAATTGTTTCAACACTTTGATCAAAGATACCCAAGAGAGATGATCATAAGCCTTAGCCATATCCAACTTAATAGCAATATTTGAACCCCGAACTTTCTTTTTGAGCGACTGCATCATTTCTTGAGCTAATAAGACATTTTCTTGAATAAGTCTCCCACGAACGAAACCACTTGGATTGGCTGAAATGATCCGAGGTAAAATTGACCCTAGTCTCCCCGTGAGAAGCTTAGTAATAATTTTGTTCGAAAAATTGCATAAACTTATAGGACGGAGATCAGAGAAAGAAGAGGGATTATCTAACTTCGGAATAGTCACAATCAGCGTGCTAGTCCAACTTCGAGGCATTTCAAAGCCACAAAAAAATTCTTTAATAACTTGAAATAAGTCTTCTTTAATAATATCCCAGCAAGAAGTATAGAAAACACCCGTGAAACCATCCGCACCAGCAGCGCTTTGCCCATTCATATCTCGAATAACATTAAGAATTTCCTCCATAGAAGGGACAGCCGTAAGGGAAATATTTTCTTCATTTGTGATGAGAGAAGGGATAACATTAAGGAGCTCCTCATTCGGATCTGTCCCTTGATCAGCCGTGAGTTGAGCTTGATAAAAAGCTACATTTTCATCTTGAATCTCATTCTTAAAAGAGAGAAGATTGCCATCTCCATCTCTAATGCGATGTAAATACAGTTTCTGTCTCCTTTTCTTGACATAAGCCTGAAAAAAATTTGTATTTCGATCTCCCTCCTGAACACACTTAATATTTGCTTTCTGCCGCCAAAAAGAGTCCTCGATATTCAACTTATTAAGGAGGTTAGCCTGGGCTAAATTTAGGGCTTCACGATTCTCTTCCGTAGGATTACGCTCAACTTCAGCTTCATGTAATAAAACCTCATCCTCAGCTTGCAACACTTGTTGGTCAACTCTCACAAACTCTTGTTTATTCCAAAGCGACAAAACTTTTCTCAACCGAGCTAATTTTTTCCCAAAACAAACCATGGGTCTGCCATCAATCCAATCTTGCCAAGAATTATGGACAATGTCCTTGAACTTAGGATGCTGAATCCAAGCATTGATAAAATGGAAAGAACCTTTTGTTTGGTTAGCTGCAACTTGGATAGAGACAAACAGAGGGGAATGATCAGAACAAGTTTTATTTAGATGGGTAATAGAAGTACCATGGAACATGTGAAGCCATTGATCATTATAGTGGTACCCTTAATCAACATCTTGTTCGGTGGTGGTGTGGCTGCAAATCCTCTTCCCCTGTTGTTAAATGTCTTATAATGATCATCCCAGCTCTCATATGTTGGGAAATTTGGCTTTCTCGAAACAATAGCAGATTTGAAGGAATAACTATGAAGGCTAATTCTATTATTCACAAGGTCAGAATTCAGGTATCTACTATTGCTTCGGCATTCTCCCTTTCTTTTTCCCGGTCCTTTAATGACTCTCAGTTAATAGATTTGTTTCATTTACATGCTTCTCCTCCTAAAGTTCCGAACATTAAAATGGTTTTGTGGGAGGCTCCTTACCCAAATGAGATCAAAATTAACACGGATGGTGTTTCAAGGGGAAATCCGGGTATAGCCTCGGGAGGTGGGGTTTTTCGTGATCATTATGGGGGAGTTTATTTATGGTTTTTCTAACTTTTATGTTGTGGAATCGAATATGATGGCAGAAGCTACGGCTGCTTGAGATGGTCTTCTTTTCTTCTTTTTTTCAACGAAAAGAGGACGGTACCTCCCTAGATTTTATTAAAAATGAATATTAAATACAAACATGGTGGGGGACTGTTAGGCCCAATTGGTAGGAAAATAGGCTAGAGGGGGGGGGTGAATAGCCTTTTTAAAATTTTTACAAAGAAATACTTTTATAAATTCAAAGTCACTTATCAGTTTGCAAACTATTATCAGTAAGCGCAGCGGGTAAAATATGACTTAGTTTTAACTCACACAAAATCAGTGAATAAAAGATTTTCAGAGCTTAGTTTAAACACAAAGTTGTTTCCAAAAGTTCAATGCAGTTTCAAGAGAATTGTCAAAGGAAAATACAATGACTCAGTGTGAACAGTTAGATCAGCTAGTGAGAGATTTTCAATCGGCAAGAATAAAATAGCTGACAAGAGACACAGAGATTTGGAGAGGTTCACAGTGTAAATACTGCTACGTCCTCTACCAAGTTTGGTCAGAACTTGGATTTGGGTTAAGAGTACTATTAGATATTTCTAGTCTATTACAAGCATGGCTTTGCCGGTATACAAAGACTAAGTTCTAGAAATTTCTAATGGATTGTAAAACAAATCTGACCAAGTGTATTTGAGCGGCAAGTTCAAAGGAACTTATCTCACTCAGATGGGTGTATGAATAACTCAATCACAATATTCCTTATATAAGTCTAGCTTGGGAATATTAACAAAGTTATTTTTTTGTGCACGAGTGTATGTCCTATTAATGTCTAATGATTATCTGGACGGAATGTTGAGCTTCAATAAATGCTTCAACAATAAACTCTCTTCAATGCACCAACCTTCTTCAATGCAGCAAGTCCTCTATTTATAAGAGGAGTGAATGTCTTGAGTCTTACAGAAGAAGGATAATATTTGAATTTCCAGCTGGGTAGGTGAGGAGCATTTAATGCAGTATCCTTGGCATTAATGGCGAAGATACGCGTGCCTGAAAAGTCTGATGGGTAAAAACCCCTTTGTCTCAACCGGTTACCTGCAAAAGCAAGTAGAGACAGAGTATAGCTAAAAGTAGCTATGTGTCAGACGGCGCAGCAATCATTACAGAGCAGGTAAACTACTTTTTGATAAAACAGTAAGAAAGGACAGGGACAATCAGCAAGGTTGACTTTAAGATGGAACGATGTAACCTGACTGACAGTACAGACTGTCTTTCTTTATCGGCAAGTTGAGAATGGAGTTGATCGGCAACTTCTTTAGTAAGTTGATCGGCAACTTGTGTAGCAAGTTGATAGGCAACTTGTCGTATGTTAAGAATAGAGTTGATCGGCAACTTGTTTACTGGTCTGCTGATTTTCTTCCTCTTGCTGGTTTGCCTTGTTGAAGAGATGTAATACACCTGTGCAGGTCACAAAGAATCCTAAGGGTACCTAAAGAGGTTCTAATAAAATTGGGGGATCCTAAGTGTAGACATGATTGGGATTAAGTAATTCTAGTGTCTAGGAATCTATTTGGACAACAATCTCCTCCTAATTACTTAAGTCCAATCACCCTTAATACTAAGGACATCTCTTAACTTAGGGAAATGTTTTCTGCAGATGTCTAGGTGAAATCATTTCCTAAGGTAAGTCACACTAAATGTCTAAAGTAAAAGGTGGATTCACCAAAATAAATGGTGAAGCCGGTTCAGCGAATCGGCAAGAGTGATGATCTGCATAAAAGATTAACATGGTATAATGCAGATAACACAATTATAAGAAATAACATATTAGCACAATCAAAATATCGTTAGGCAAAGAATTTGTCTATGGAGGTCTTCATAAGATATCTACATCATAGGCTATGTCGACTCAAGAATCAGCAGCTGGATCTGAAATCTTGGGATCTTCTGCTGGAGTCGATTCCTTTGTCGTAGATTCAGTCTTCTTCCTTTTCTTCTTTGCTCTTTCCTCCTTCTTTTCTTCTTTCCTCTTTGCCTTGCTCTGTCTTCTTTGAGCACTCTCCAATCTTTCAGATAACATCTTATTGTTTGCCTCAAGTTCAGCAATCTTTAACTTGGCTTGAAGGAGTTCATTCTGAATATCAGCAAGTTTCTCATTTGAGGCTTCAAGTTTGCTGCGGGTATCATTGTGCTTGGTAAGTAGAATCTTCTGCTGAGAGACAAGGGATCCATTTATCTCTGACAGATTAAATACGCGTTCAGTTCTATCTTGCAGCAGATTTTTCATATCATTGTAAACAGATGTCCTGAGCCTGATAACATCCTCCTCCTGATTGGACTTATGAATCTGCTTGGTAAGCTCCTTGGTGGATTTTTTGAATAAATCCATAATAGAATGAGAGAAGTCAACCAAATCACCACGACTAGCAGCTTCTTTCTGATTATAGTCTAGTCCTTCTTCAAACAAATGAAAGTCATAAATGCTGTTGAAGATGATAGGCTTGTCAACGAAAATCGGTGCAGCAAAGACTTTGGGATTTTTGAGAAACAGAGAAGAGTCAAAATCCACATTCTCTAAGTCAACATCCTCTATCTGTACATCATCAACAACGATCGGCAACTCATCATCAGAAATAATTATCGGTAACGGAGAAGATGGAAGAGGAGCTGGAGGTGGAGGAAAGGAAAGAACTTGATGGAGTACAGGATCCTCATCGGCAACAACAATAGCATCGGCAGATATAGCATCGGTAACAAAAAGATCAGCAGGGACAAAAGTTGAGACAATATCGGCAGGGCTAGGATAAACAATCTCCAGAGGATAATTGGGGTGAACAATGATATCCCTATCTCCTGGCAGATAAAATATGCCGTTGTCTTCCATAGATAGCAACAGAGCTAGCTGAAACACCATACAAGCAATGCCTTCCAATATCATAATCACCAATCTAGCATTCAGCAGCCTAGATGTGTAAACCATGTGATCGGTACGCTGACGAGGAAGAAACATCGGCAGAGTAATGGCAAGTGCAGCAGATTTGACTAAGTGCATAAGGCCACGAGCGTTGATATGCCGATACTCCATAATTTCTTGAAGCTCATCATTGATCATAGAGCATCTCCTCATCCAACCATTTGAAGTGATGCAAACTTCTTTTGGAGATAGACCAGGGAGAACGACCTTACCACCTATCCTCAGTTTACCAGGTAGTAGACATCGAGGTTCATAGACAATTTTCTGCTTCAGTCTAGAGATCCGAGGAGTCTTTTCCTTTGTACGAATACGGTCATCTTTGATCCATGGAAGGAATATGGGTCTGTCACTGGTTGATGCGCCAGAAGAGAATGGATGCTTGGTGAAATGAGGGTGGTCTTTGCCAAATGGAAGTGGACACCTTTGGAGGGTATATTTGAATGATAGCCTTGGATGAACATTAAAGAAAGGCTGTCCAAAACTGTTGGAAGGGATAGAAGCATTGGTAGTGTACCAGTTGGAGCACATCATATCTTTCCCATTCTGAAAATAATCATAGTTGGCAGGTGGAGAAGTATCAACAGCATCAGCATTCACGAAAGCTTGTTCTCCCACCTCCATATAATCAGCAGGATCAGTCTCATCGACATGATTTCCATTGGCACGAACAGCAGTTGGAGCAGGTAGAGGAAGGGGGACGGTAGACGGCAAGCTAATCAATGGCTGTAGAAAAACTTCCTCAAATTATAAGCTTGCAGCTATATCAGCATCAAGATCAGTACTCCTTTCATCAGCACCTCTGTTGGGTATGCTTACTTCTTAACCCTCGTATTCTTGTTAGAATTGATTGATACCATCACCTATTAATATTTTATGGACTTTAGGACCCTATGTAAGAAGTTTTATAACTTCAATTTCTAGCTTAGTCCATTTTATAGTATAGGCTTAGATCACAGGACTTGAAGCGAAAAGGAATGAAGATCCAAGTGTCAGTGGTTACTGCGCAGGACTTCGCTGCGCAGGAATATCCTACGCAGCATTCTTCCTCAGTTCAATTCATTCAGATCCCCTAACTTGGAAAACGCTTTGAAGATGTACGCTTTTAAGAGTGCAGAAACGACAAAACAAGCACACTTAGCAGATCCAACGATGGAGACGCGCTCAAGAGATATATTTCAAATGAAGACAGCTGTCAACCTTCTGAAGAAGCTTTTTGAATTTGGTCTTCATACTCAGTCTCCAACGACTCTATATACCTGCGCACCAATCATATTGTGCCAGGTCATCAACTTTGATTAGAGCCCCAACGGCTATAAAGGACACCTGCACACCAATCATATCGTGCCAGCTCATCGTCCTTGCTCAGATCTCCAACGGCTATATTCATGCTCTCAGCTATAAATAGCCAGCTCATCTTCATTTCCAAGTTGCTAGAGTTTGTGCTTTATAATATCCTTGAAGTTCTGAAGATTGCTGCTTACTATTCACAGATTCAAGATCAACCTTCAAACCTTCTTACCTTCAAACTCCTGCCCAGATCCTAAGCCTTAAATCACCAGAATTCTTCGTGCTCTTCATCTCATAGATTCATAGAGCCCAGAATTTCTGAACACACACACACCTCTTGAAGCTTTGATCATTTAGATCTTTCTTCTTGAGATACACCGGTTTAGTCTAGGATTTGTTCTTCATAGATTATAGATCTTTGAGATAGTTGTGTTTCATTGTTGTATCTTGTAACTCTCTCATATAATAAGATCTCCTTTAGAAAATCCAAGACTAACCATCTTGGTAGAGGACGTAGATCTTTCATCGATCGAACCTCTCCAAATAGCTGGTTCTTTAATCTCGCTATTTACTTTCTGCTAATCATTTCTGAATTACTGCTTTATTTGATCTTATCAGATTGCTACTATTGCTGCTGTGTTTGTTATTGCTTATTGCCTTAGAACATTTTATCCAACTCTTTAAGCCAAACCTTAGCGCGTGCGTTTTTATCCTTGTGCAGCTTTTTACTGCGCAGGTGCTGCTTAAAACATCCGCTGTGCATTTCACACTCTCACTGCGCGCTATACTTAGCTTATTTGAGAACTGTGCGCATAAGCCATTGATTTGCAAAAGGGTTTGAAAAGAATTTTAAAACGCTATTCACCCCCCCCTCTAGCATTTTTCATACCCTTGTTTCCCCTTTGGGACCAACAAGTGGTACCAGAAACACCTTCATAAAACTTGTTTTGTTTTTCAAGCTTAACAGCTTGGGTGCCAATTCAAGATGGCTTCAAAATCTTGGGCAATGGCTAACTATTCACATGTCCCAGTGCTGAATGAAGATCACTTCGAAATCTGGAAGCACTGCATGCTCACTCATTTTTCTTCTATCGACGAGATCCTCCACGACATCGTTCTTGAAGGACCTTACATTCCAATGAAGGCCAATCCAGATGCTGCTACCAACAAGGATAATCCTACAATCAAGAAGGCCAAAGGGGAATGGACTGATGAAGAAAAGAAATGGGTTGGCTATGATGGAAGAGCAAGGAACATCATTCTTAGCACTCTAGACCTCTCCACGCACAATCAAATTGTGAGCGGTGGAACTGCAAAGGAACTATGGGATGCTATTGAAGGATATGTGAATGGAGACAAAGTAAGCAAGGAAAACAAAAGATTTGTGGTGCAAAGAAAATTCAACTGCTTCATGAGAAAAGATGGTGAAACCTTGAGACAAACATATGATCGCTTCTGTGCTGTTGTAAACTCTTGTAAATCTCTTGGAACTACTTTCACTAATAAAGAAGTCAATTCTCAATTCTTAGATGCGCTAGGTTCCAGATATGTGCACAAAGCAAGTCATCTGGAAGATTCTGGATTTCTAGATACTTGGCCTCTGCGCAGCTTATATGCTAACATAAAAGTGTATGAGCTAAAGCTTGATCGAATCGACGAAACTGAAGGCAAAGGAAAGCTTGTTTCCTATGTTGCGCAAAAGGAACCTGCTCCTGCTCAAACCTCAGACAAAGTCTCTACTTCCTCTTTACTCGAAATGGATGATGATGATTTCGCTATGTTCGTTAAGCGATTCCAAAAATTCAGGAAATTCTCTAAACCTGGATCCTCTAGCAAACCACCTGCTAAATTCTCTCGTGGCAGAGACTCAAAGAAAGATGAAGAATTGGTCTGCTACAACTGCAGAAAGCCCGGTCATTTTGCTTCAAAATGTCCCACTCCAAAATATGAGTACATGAAGAGGAATAATGCGCAGAGATCATCAAGGCAGCGCGGAATGATTGCTCAAGAAGACTGCACAGAAAAGGAACTGAAGACTTGGATAGAGACGGACACTGAAGACAGTGATGACGATGACTCTGAGGATGGACTGCTCTGATTGATGGCCAATGCTGATGCTGATAGCGATTCAGACAATGATCCCGATGTGGACACAAAGGCTGCGCCAAGGACAAAGAAGAAAGGTCCCACTATCACAGAACTGGTGGAAATGGGACATCTGACTCCAAGCAGACAGAATGGCTAGTACTTGTTTGCCAGAGCAGACCTATCAAAGAAATTTGTAGCTGCGCCTCCGCGCAAAGAATCTTTTGAAATTCCTGCTGAAATTGTAATAGAAAAGAATGACTCTGCTGCTGAGCGCGAGTCCATTTTTCAGCAAGCTGAAAAGGTAATCAAGAAATTTAACTCTATGAAAGAAGCAGTGGACTTGTCAATTGGAGAAATTTCACAGCTTAAGACGGAGAAAACTCTTTTAAAATCTGAGATCACCCTCCTTAAGGAGCAGATTAAAAGCATGACTCCTCTTACTGAAAAGAACCGTTTTCTCACAGATCAAAATGAGCTATTTAAAGTAAGAAACGAAGAATTGGCTGCTCAAGTAGCTGATCTCACAAAGATCACTGATGAGTGGACCAAATCTCGTGTCACTATGGACCAAATTCTAGAATCCCAAAAAGCTAGTGGAGACAAGGAAGGCTTGGGATTCTCAACTAGTGATAACTTTAAATGCGCAGTTTGCTCTGAAAAGGAAAAAGAATTTACACCACAGCAAACTATTGAAATTCCTAAAGCAAAGCATTCTGCTTTAGTGGGTAAAGGACAGGAGAAAGTCCAGAGACAAAATTTCCATTATGTCTACCCAAAGAAGCAAACTGGAAAAGCCAAGGGTAAGGCTAAAGTTGAACCTGCGCATGACAACTCATATTCTGACTATGGTTGCGCTTCAACTTCAAATGTCAAAACTGTGCAAAAGGGTCATGCGCATGAAAGCCATGCGCCCCAACGCCAGATGCGCATTCTTAAGAAAAGCGCACCCATACCTCAGAAAATGACATTTGTCAAAGCAAGTTCATCTGCTCCAGTAAAGAATGCTGCGCCAAAGATAAGTAAAGAGTTTGTAAAAATCCAATCTATAAGTGGCTTTCATCATTGTGTTGTGTGTGATGGTTTAGGTCACAAGGCTGCATAATGCCTTTTGCGATTTGCTCCTAATGCCAAGGGACGTAAAAATCCTAAGGTCAGACAGGAGTGGGTTGTCAAAAGTTGCTAACCCTAGGACCCAAGAATAAAGGGGACCTGCGTTCTTAATGTCTATCTTTCAGGTCTCCTGCTTCACTGCGCACTCTTCACAAGCTAAAGCGCATATATGGTACCTCGACAGTGGATGTTCTAGACACATGACTGGAGATGCTACCGCTCTTGAAGAAGTGCATGAAGGAAGAGGTCCCTCTGTAACTTTTGGAGATAACAACAAAGGGCACATAGTTGGATATGGAAAAATCAGAAAAGATAAAGTGTGCATTGAGAAAGTTGCGCTTGTTGAAGGTCTCAAGCACAACCTGCTCTCCATATCACAATTCTGCGATAAAGGTTTGGAATGTCACTTCACTGCAACGCACTGCTACATCAAAGATGGCATATCCGGACTAACTTTGCTCACAGGGACTCGTAAGACTAATGTTTACATTATTGATCTTACTTCTATAGATTCTATCACTAATCTCTGTTTTGTAGCAAAGAATGTAAGTGAAAGCAGCTGGCTATGGTATAAGCGCTTAAGTCATTTGAAGTTCAAGTATTTGGCTAAGCTAGGAAGGGAAAATCTTGTCAAAAGACTTCCCAAAGTAGCTGACCATCATGACAGAAAATGCGCAGCATGCCAGCTCGGTAAACAACCTAAGCAGTCTTTCTCCAGCAAGATTGTCTCCTCAACTTCCAAATGTTTACAACTGCTTCACATGGACTTGTTTGGACCGGTCACCACTGCGAGCATTGGAGGAAACAAATATACTTTAGTCGTGGTGGATGACTACTCAAGATACACATGGGTCGAAATGATGATATCCAAAGATGACTGCTATGATATCTTGACTGCGCTATTTCGAAAGCTCCAAACTCAAAAAGAAGACGACATCGTGAGTGTTAGATCAGACAATGGAACTGAATTCAAGAATAACTCAAGCGATGATACTGGAGAGATTGGAACAAGGTCCCGGTCCTGCGCATGCCAATACGCTTAATATGGAAAGTGTCAGGGAGTGCATAACTCAAGCGATGACTGATTTCGCTGATGGGTTCAACGCTAGGATGGATCAAGCCATGTTCGATATTCAAGCCAGCGTGAACACTCAGCGCCTCCACACTGACCAAAGACTCGAAGCAACGCAAGCCACCGTCATCAACACTATTGAAGCTGCTGAGCAGTCTTATTTTAATCAGATGACGGGACATCAAGTACAGTATAGAGCCAACTTCCGAGAGCTGCGAGAAGATAACGCAGATATGCGCAGAGGAATAGCTACATATGTAGGTGAGGCCGTAGCATTCAGAGAAAGATTCCAAGAACTGAAGATTGAACTTATGAATAAGTTCAACAGTCTGCAGAATGAGCTACGTGAAGCCTTGCACCGGATCAACATAGACTAGGTTCTATGTAATTTTTTGTAATTTTTGTATTTGCGCAAAGTATTTCTTTTTGTGCACATTTTTGTTTTTCTTATTCAAACTTGTAATCTGCAACTCTTTACATTTCAAGTTTTAATGAGAAAAAATCGCATCATGTGTTCCCAAAACCTTGTTCAATTTAAACTCTTTGTTTGTGGAACAATGACTGCATTATTTCAACCCATGCGCATAATCTTAACTGTTCATATCTTTATCGCATAATATTTAAACATTAGTTTAAACGCATACTTAAAACTAAAACTCATATTATTTGTTTGCGCTGAATGATACTTCTGTCTTTCCCTTTTTGTAAGCTAATCTTTTGGATAGACTAGAAATCTATGACATTGGCGAGTGTGTGCATTGACTTGAGGCATGATTTGCTATTCACATCCTTATGGACATGTTATTATCAAGTACAATGAATTGCCTTTGTTATAGTAGGTAATGGCATCAATCATTTAGGGGGAGATTGTTGGGTATGCTTACTTCTTAACCCTCATATTCTTGTTAGAATTGATTGATACCATCACCTATTAATATTTTATGGACTTTAGGACCCTATGTAAGAAGTTTTATAACTTCAATTTCTAGCTTAGTCCATTTTATAGTATAGGCTTAGATCACAGGACTTGAAGCGAAAAGGAATGAAGATCCAAGTGTCAGTGGTTACTGCGCAGGACTTCGCTGCGCAGGACACCACTGCGCAGGAATATCCTGCACAGCATTCTTCCTCAGTTCAATTCATTCAGATCACCTAACTTGGAAAACGCTTTGAAGATGTACGCTTTTAAGAGTGCAGAAACGATAAAACAAGCACACGTAGCAGATCCAACGATGGAGACGCGCTCAAGAGATATATTTCAAATGAAGACAGCTGTCAACCTTCTGAAGAAGCTTTTTGAATTTAGTCTTCATACTCAGTCTCCAACGGCTCTATATACCTGCGCACCAATCATATTGTGCCAGGTCATCAACTTTGATTAGAGCCCCAACGGCTATAAAGGCACCTGCGCACCAATCATATCGTGCCAGCTCATCGTCCTTGCTCAGAGCTCCAACGGCTATATTCATGCTCTCAGCTATAAATAGCCATCTCATCTTCATTTCCAAGTTGCTAGAGTTTGTGCTTTATAATATCCTTGAAGTTCTGAAGATTGCTGCTTACTATTCACAGATTCAAGATCAACCTTCAAACCTTCTTACCTTCAAACTCTTGCCCAGATCCTAAGCCTTAAATCACCAGAATTCTTCGTGCTCTTCATCTCATAGATTCATAGAGCCCAGAATTTCTGAACACACACACACCTCTTGAAGCTTTGATCATTTAGATCTTTCTTCTTGAGATACACCGGTTTAGTCTAGGATTTGTTCTTCATAGATTATAGATCTTTGAGATAGTTGTGTTTCATTGTTGTATCTTGTAACTCTCTCATATAATAAGATCTCCTTTAGAAAATCCAAGACTAACCATCTTGGTAGAGGACGTAGATCTTTCATCGATCGAACCTCTCCAAATAGCTGGTTCTTTAATCTCGCTATTTACTTTCTGCTAATCATTTCTGAATTACTGCTTTGTTTGATCTTATCAGATTGCTACTATTGATGCTGTGTTTGTTATTGCTTATTGCCTTAGAACATTTTATCCAACTCTTTAAGCCAAAACTTAGCGCGTACGTTTTTATCCTTGCGCAGCTTTTTACTGCGCAGGTGCTGCTTAAAACTTCCGCTGTGCATTTCACACTCTCACTGCGCGCTATACTTAGCTTATTTGAGAACTGTGCGCATAAGCCATCGATTTGAAAAAGGGTTTGAAAAGAATTTTAAAACGCTATTCACCCCCCCCTCTAGCATTTTTCATACCCTTGTTGCCCCTTTGGGACCAACAACCTCCTCCTAACTCAACAACCTCCTTGATTCCAGTAGGTTCAACAATTAGCAATTCAGGAGTTACCGTAACTAACTGAGTGTCTGTAGTTTGCTCAGCAAGATGAGTGTCGGCAGTTGTCTCATCAGTCCCTTGTTCAGTATAACTCCTCCTGAAACAGATACATCAACTACATCATCCAGTGGTTCCAAGGGTTGAGTGTCCATAGTTTCCTCAACAGGAGCAGGTTGGTCAGCAGATACTTCAATCAGAGGTTGAGTGTCAGTAGTTTTCTCAACTTAAAATTCCACAATCCCTTTAACAGGTTCATCGACATGAATTTCAGTACTACTTTCACTCACCACTACAGCATCTGCAAAAAGTTCAGCAGAAGAGGAAGCTTTAGCCATGATAGATCTTATCGGCATCTTGTCACTGTTAGTTGTTTGAGAAGTTTAAGAGGAGACATCGGAGTCTTTATGAGCACAAACCAATTCTCCAAGTAAGTCAGCACCATCATTGTCATCATCATCACTATCGGCAGAATCACTGTCGGCATCAGCATCAACATTTTTATCGGCAACCTTTTCATCATCAGCATCAGACAGAGTCCTGCTGCTGATAGGCGAAGGAGCATGAGTAACTTGATCGGCAAGATCTTTGGCAGCCTGACGATCAGCATCTTGCTTCATCAGAAATTCGTTTGACTATTCAATTAAGGCCAAAGTGACCTTCTTTACTGATCTATGGAAATGATCATAGAGAGGACTATCAGCAGGAGCCTCATCATCATTGTATGTCAGCAAGTCTTCATCATTTTCCAGTCTGCCCATCTGATAAGGATCAAACTCAGTGAATTGGGAGAGCTTTTTGAAAGTTCTGGCATAAATGATCCACACATCTTGAACCATCAAGTCTTGTCTAATTCGATCTTGAAAAAGATAGACTTGGTTCCAGTGTAGTGGTAGATAGTCAAAATAGCGACCAAAATTCAGCTTCAGTTCAACTTCTTTCAACTGCTTGAACTTAGAGAGAGGGAAGAACTTCTCATTCCACATATCAGTGCGAATGTTCAAACTCCGGTAGTCAACATAATCAGAAGTTTTCCCAGATGGCACAGTGTCCTTCATTTCTTCATGAAACTGAAGAAGACGACGAATGAAAGGAGGCAGATGATCAATCGGAAAGACCCATTTCTTGTTCAAGACCTTGTTGGTGAAGGACCAAGGGTTCCTGTAGAAGGTCTGGAAGCTGGGATTTCTGATGGGAGCACATTTCCTTGAAGTCTGAGACTTGAGCTTTTCAATAACATCTTCAATACTTTTGCCATCAGCAAAGTCATCGGTAAATTCTTCATCAGGAATTTCAACTTTGACAGAAGGATCGGCAGTGAGGGAAGCACCGGCAAGATGAGAAGGAGCAAATCTAATCAACTTTGCTCTTGGATCAGCAAAATCAATGGGAGCAGAAGGAACTTCATCGGCAACAAGCTTTTGCTTCTTCATCGGCGAGGCCATCTGATCAGCAACTTGAGTAGACTTCTTCATTGGCAAGTCTGGTTCGTCGACAACCTTTACCTTCTTTAACACTACTTTATCAGCAACCTTTACCAATTTCCTTTTCTTTGGAGCACCAGGAGTAGAATCGGCAAGAATTCTATCTTTTGATGGAGCAGGAGTAGAGACTGCAGATTGGGAAGCAACTAAAGGAATTTTCTTAGCTCTTTTCTTCTTTGGAGCGTCAGCAAGTGCTGGTGCAGGTGCAACAACACTAGAAGCCTTCTTTTCAATTCTCTTCCAATCATTAGCATCAAAAGATTTTAATCTGCTGAAGGAAATGCTGGATGAAGAACGGTCTGGATTGACTATGATGGAATTTCTTCTCAAAATCATACTGATCAAGAGATAATGACATCCTTTCCCAGGATTGGGTTTGTTCTTCAGTCTATCAGAAGACCATTTGTCAGCAGCAGTAGCAATGATACGGAATATGTAAGCACACCAGTTGAACTCAATCTGTAGAACAATGGCGACCATGGCTTCAAACTGCACATCAGTTACATTGCTATGAGATCTAGATCGGCAAATGAGGCATCTATCCACTATCTCAGCAAGAGCATAGTATCGGCGAGGATAATGAATCTTTAGATGACTGGTGCCACTGAGTCTTGGACCAGCTCCTCTCATAAGATTCCATGCCTTGTCCAATTCTTCATCATCAACAAGAGCACTCAACCCTTCATTCCCAAGAGAGGGAAAAACTTCAGAAATAGAAGAGGGAGTAAGAGAAATTTGCACGCCTAAGACTGTAGAATTGACGGAGACGGTGATTGAAGAGTTAACCGGAGAACGGACAACCGAGGAGTTGGAGAAGAACTCTTTAACCAGATCCACGAACACAAAATCAACTCCAGATGGAGTAACGAAAGAGTTGAGCAAAGACCCAATAAGCAGATTCTTCAAGAAAACCCCATCGGCTTCGTCATTGAAGTAGCCGGAGTCAACATAACCTCCGTAGATATCTTTTTCGCTGCAAGTTACTAAAAAATCTCACAATGTTAGAAGCAAAGACAAATCAAAACAAGGATGATTAGAAATGAGCAGAGTATAAACATTAACAATTACCAGATTATGAAGATAAAGGCAAATAGGAATTGAATCTAACTAATTCGGTAAGATGAGTGAGAGAGAGAGAGAGAGAGAGAGCAATAAAAATGGCGGAGAAAGTTTGAAATATTTTGAAAGGGCGTTATATATGTTATGGGGGAGAGAGAGAATATGAGAAGGCAAGAATAATGAGAAGTAACTGTACCTATAATATTGGAGAACGTGCGCACGCAAAATTTAATGCGCACACAAACTGGTGAGAAACGAACAGTTAAAAGAAATAGGGAGAAGGGGTAAATTAGTTAAAAAATAAAAAGGTGATGATGATCAGTTACCTTGCTGATGTATCGCATTAAATGGGATACATCAAGACACGATTTTGGGTAAGAAAGGTACACACACGTGTCAAGGAGTTGGTGTGACCGATGTACCTTTGATTTGATTGCTAACGTCATGTGTCAGGAATCTTATCTTTTTGTAGAGACGTGCTGATTTGATGCTTTTTACAAATCGGCAAGATAGTTTGAATCGGCAAGATAATTTAGTCAGTAAGATATGATGATCGGCATGATGTTGTTAGCAATATTTTGTCGGCAATATCATTTGGTCGGCACGATTTTCACACTTGCTGATGAGATCGGCAAAATAATTTGGCCGGCAAGATTTTCATACTTGCTGATGAGATCGGAAAGGCTAGCACAATAGGCAGAGTTAGCACAGTTTTAACCATAGAAATCAATCATACCTAGTTCACCTCTTAGGAATTCAAATCTTTTCTGGTCTAAGGGCTTTGTCAGTATGTCTGCTCTTTGGTAATCGGTATGAACTTTGAGCAGCACCACGTTTCCCTTTTGAACATGTTCCTTCAGAAAGTGATACTTGATGTCTATGTGCTTAGTTTTGGAATGCATGACCGGGTTGTTTGAAACTGAGATAGCAGATTGATTGTCACAGTAGATGGGACAAATTTGAGATGGAACTTCATAGTCAACAAGTTGCTGCTTCATCCAAAGGATCTGTGAACAGCAACTGCCGGAAGCTATGTACTCAGCTTCAGTAGTAGAAGTGGAAATTGATGCTTGTTTCTTACAGGACCAAGACACCAGTCTATCACCAAGAAATTGGCAAGTTCCACTAGTACTCTTTCTTGTTACCCTGCAAGCTGCAAAGTCTGCATCTGAATAACCTATAAGATTAAAAGATGAATCTCTAGCATACCATAATCCAAGGTTAGCAGTGCCAAAAAGATATTTAATGATACGTTTAACAACTTGCAGATGAGATTCCCTAGGGTCAGCTTGAAACCTGGCACAAACACAAACAGCAAACATAATATCTGGTCTACTGGCAGTAAGATAGAGGAGTGAGCCGATCATACCTCGGTAGACAGTCATATCTACTTTCTTACCAAACTCATCCTTATCTAAGTGAATGTTGGTGCCCATAGGTGTGCTTTGAGAGTGAGCATTTTCAAAGCCAAACTTCTTGATTATTCTTTTGCGTACTTGGCTTGACCGATGAATATTCCCTCATTGGATTGCTTGACTTGAAGTCCAAGGAAATATGTTAGTTCACCCATCATGCTCATCTCGAACTTGCTCTTCATTAGCTTCTCAAATCTCTTGCAAAGTGATTCATTAGTAGAACCAAAAATAATATCATCGACATATATTTGAACAAACAATGAATGACCCTTGTGCTTGGCAACAAATAAAGTAGTATCGTTTTACCTCGAGTGAAACCTAAGCCATCACTAAGTAAGAACTTAGAAAGGGTTTCATACCATGCCCTTGGAGCTTGCTTTAGGCCATAGAGAGCTTTCTTCAATCGGTAGACATGATTAGGCTTCTTAGAGTCCTCGAAACCAGGTGGTTGTTCAACATACACAAGTTCTTGGAGTTCTCCATTCAGGAAGGCACTTTTCACGTCCATTTGATATAGTTTCAATTCTTTGAAGGCGGCATAGGCTAAGAAAAGTCTTATAGCTTCCAATCTTGCAACAGGAGCAAATGTCTCATCGTAGTCAATCCCTTCTTCTTGTCGATATCCTTTAGCAACTAACCTTGCTTTATTCCTTATGATCTTCCCTGCTTCATCCAATTTGTTCCTGTAGACCCATTTTGTACCAATCACTTGTTGAGATGATGGTCTTGGCACTAGTTCCCACACATTGCATCTTTCAAACTAATTTAGCTCCTCCTGCATAGTTTCCACCCAGCCAGGATCAGCAAGAGCTTCTTCAGTCTTCTTTGGTTCTATATTGGAAACCATAGCAGATGAGAAGAGACTCTCGGCGAATGCTCTAATAAGGTTTCTTGTCAATCTTGGTCCAAAGACATCACCAATCACATTTTCTAATGGATGATTACGAACTGTTCTAACTTCCGTTGGTACATCTTGTCTGACTGTATCTTGTTGTAAAGATTCGAGAGGAGGATCAAGATCAGCAGGTGGAGTAGGAGAATTAGAGTTTTGGGTGAGAGGTGGATTAGATTGAGAGCTTGTTGGGAAGGGCCTTATGACAGAAATTGGTTGAGGATTAGATCTGTTTTCAGTATGATCAGCAGAGTTTTCATCGGCAAATGGATTGTGAAATTCATCAGCAGATTTTGGTTCTGCCGATAAAGGAAAGTATTGAGCTTCGGTTGATTCTTCTACTGATATAACTGGATCAGCAGCTGGAACTTGTCCTGCATGGTTAGTATTGCTGGATTCACCTGTCTCATGAGCACTAGATTCATTAGTACTATTTGGAGCCTTGTCAGACTCTAGCAAATCAAATTCATCAAAGGTTACATGAACAGATTCAACAATTTTCAAAAGTTTCTTATTAAAAACACGAAAGGCCTTACTGTGTTTAGCGTATCCAACAAAGATTCCTTCATCAGGTTTCTCATCAAATTTACCTCTGTGCTCTTTACCGTTGTAAAGCACGTAACATTTGCAGCCGAATATTTTGAAGAATCCAATGTTAGGAATTCTGCCTCTCTAGATTTCATAAGGAGTCTTGTTATGGAATTTGTTGATGAGAGATCTGTTCTGAGTGAAGCAGGCAGTATTGATGGCTTCAGCCCAAAAATATTTCAGCAGCCTAGCTTCAGCAATCATGGTCTTACCAGCTTCTATAAGAGTTCTGTTCTTTAACGACACCATTTTGTTGTGGTGTACCAGCAGCTGAGAAGTTGTGGTCTATGCCATGATCATCACAATACTGAGCAATACCATTGTTCTTGAATTCAGTGCTGTTGTCTGATCTCATACTGATGATATCGCTTTCTTTCTAAGTTTGTAGTAGTCTGAATAACTTGGTAGCAACTGCATAGGTGTCATCTTTATGACTGAAGGTTTCTACCCAAGTATATCTAAACAAATCATCTACTACAACCAGGGTGTATCTACTTCCCCCAATACTTGCAGTGGTTGTGGGGCCAAATAGATCCATATGTAGCAATTGGAGGCACTTAGAAGTTGACATGCAGAGCTTGCTTCGGAAAGATGACTTATGTTGTTTTCCAAGCTGGCAGGCCTTGTATTTCTTTGGATGATCAGCAGACACTTGAGGAAGACCGGTTACCAAATTTGAACCGGCAAGCTTAGATAGATACTTGAAGTTCAAGTGACTGAGTCTCTTGTGCCATAGCCATGAGTTCTCACTGATGTTCTTGGCTACAAAACAAACATTAGCAACACCAGTAATAGCACTTAAGTCTACTGCATAAATGTTACCTTTTCTTTTGGAAGTGAGAAGAGTTTCATTGGAAGCAATGTCTTTCACATAGCAACTGGAAGTAGTACATACGCATTGTATTCCGTTATCACAGAATTGTGATATAGATAGAAGGTTGTGTTTCAGACCATCCACTAGAGAGACCTTCTGTACAGTAACTGCACCTCTCTTGATGGTACCAATACCGATGATTTTTCCTTTGGCATTATCACCGAAAACCACTGGGGGACCTGATGCTTCTGAGATATCGGCGAGTAGATCTGCAAATCCTCTCATGTGTCTTGAACAGCCACTATCTAGAATCCACAAATCCTTGCTTGCACCAGTTGAGGCCATGAACCATTCCTGAAATAAAACGGTATGCTTATGGTCCCCCTTATTCTTGGGTCCGAGGGTTAGTTCCTCTTTGGCAACCACATCTGGCCACCACTAGAGGATGCAACCTCAGTGGGTCCAGATAGGTGCTTTAAGAGGCATTCATGAGCCTTGTGACCATAATCAGAACAATTAGAACATCTCACTTGACTGATAGGCTGTGGAGTCGGTAGAACATCATTCTGTTTAGTCAGTACATCGGCAGAACTAGGGAATTGAGCAGGCAAAAACTTAGTAGGTTTAAAGGTGCTAGTGTTGCCTTTCTTTCCATTCTGTTTACCTTTGGCAGTTACCTTTTTAGGTACTTGTCCATCGGCAGCAGAGGAGGTTAGATCGGCAGCACTTGCTCTGCTGATGTATTCACCAAGAATACCATTATCGGCAGACTCAGTATCAGCAACCTTAACATATATTTGTTTGTGCTTATCATTCCTTTTGTTCTGGTTCTTAGGATACTTCATTGCCACAGCACTGTATATTGGCTTAGCATCCTTATGCACTGAGTTAACAGGACTACATTCAACTTTCTCATCCTTTTTCTCGGTCGCACAAGTTTCAGTAGAGCTACTGCTGCTGGAATCAAATCCTAACCCAGATTGGTCATTATATGACATTTGGGTCTGTAGGATTGTTTCAACAGCAACTCTAGATTTTGTGTAAGAATCAACAATCCTTGAGAGATGATTGTTTCTTTTCACAAGATCTTCGATCTGAGCTATCAATACTACTACTTGGCATTTGAGATCCAGGTTTTCTTTCTTTAGAGAAATAGACTCAAGCTCGTGTCCTTTGAGAACTGAAAGTTCAGACATAAGCGAGCTATTCTCGTTAGAAATTCTTTTGAAATCAGCAGCCATCACTTTATGAACGCTACTCAGCTTCTCATAATCAATAAAAAGTTCATCCATTGTCTCTACCATCTCAGCCTTAGATAATTCTAGAAGAGGGTCGGCTGAATCTTTAGGAGTAGAGAGAATGGGTTCAGGTGAGAAGTCAGGTAGGGAAGAGATGGGTTTCGAAAGGCTTTTGGCAATATTGGGATGTTCGGTGAATGAGAATTTTCTTGTCATCGGCAAGGGTTTTGTTTTAGAAGCATTGAAGTGAGAAGAGTTACACTGTCCATAGAGTGAAGTTCCCACTTGATGAACCTTGTATCCTATTGGGTTTCCTGCTTTGATGCTTACTTCCTTGAAGTATGGTTGAGCTCTTCCAGTTGGTATTTCTTTGACTGGAGTCTTTGGCGGCGAGGGATCTCGGTAGATTGGAGTCGGCAAGGATGAAAGATCGGCATCATCTGAATCTAATGTAATGAAAATTACATCGGCATCTGCATCTTCATCGGCATCTTTGTCTGAATCAGTTTCACACCAGACCGGCAAGGCTTTTTCTGTGCTATCATCGGCAACAGAACTTCGAGACTTTGGATATCTCTTGTTTACTGATTTCCTCACGTATTCATACTTTGGCTGAGGACATTTTGAGGTAAAGTGACCAGGTTTTCTGCAGTTGAAGCAGACAAGATCACCTTTGCTGTTTTTACCATCGGTAGCACTGGTACTTGGTTTGTTGTAGCTTGCTGATTTTTGAAATGGTGGTGTAAAATATTTTTGTTGCTGGTGACTTCCTTTTTGCATCATTTTGAAGTCTTTGAACCTCTTGTAGTTTCTGGCGAAGGCGGCAAATTCGTCTTCTTCCATTATTTGTTCTGAAGGTGTTTTTGAGGTTTTTGAACAGCAGGGTGTTTGATGGGGATCTATAGGAGGGAATTTGGTTGAAGGAAAGGATACCTGAGATTGAGCTGATAAAGACAAGTTTTTGAAATTTTTATCGAGAACGTTAAGTTTTTGCAGTTCTCTCTCATACAAGAACAGACTAGACACAAGATTCTGAATAGAGGTCTTGTTTAAGTCTCTAACTTCTCTAACAGCAGTGACCTTAGTATGATACTCATTTCCTAAAGAGCTTAGAAAACGAATATTAAGATCTTTCATAGTATACACTTTACCTAATGAAGCTCATAAATTACTTACCTCGCAGAATCTGTCGTAGGCACTTCTGAGAGATTCACCATCTAGTTTCTTGAAAGATTCAAACTCAGCAATGCAGTCGTAGAGTCTGTTGTCTTTCACCTGCTCATCTCCTTCAAAGTATGCAAGGAGTTTGTTCCAGCATTGTTGAGCCGTGGAGCACAAGTCAATCAGTTTATATTGCTTGTCGTCCAATCCACATGAGATAATGTGGCACGCCTTTCCATCTAAAGCAACTGAAAGTTTGTCATCATCAGTCCATTCTTCTCTAGGTTTTTAAATCAAGGTTTCATTAACTTGAACATGCGTTTCTTGTTCAGTGTCTTGATCAGCATGAGCAGTCAGCGGAGTGGAGGGAATTGGTTGGTAGGTGGTTGAGACCTTTAGAGGAATGATTGGACCACCTTCTATTACTTGCATTAATAGGTCATCGATTGAGTTCATATACTTTATCATACGAGATTTCCAGACACCAAACTCATTGACGTTCAACAACGGAATGGTAGTGATGTTGAACGACTGCATGATTTTTCCTGCCATGGTATCGGCAATACAAGCTGCAAAGCTTGGAAATTTCTTTCAAAATTCCAAGCTCTGATACCAATTGTTAGGCCCAATTGGTAGGAAACTAGGCTAGAGGGGGGGGGGGTGAATAGCCTTTTTAAAACTTTTACAAAGAAACACTTTTATAAATGCAAAGTCATTTATCAGTTTGCAAACTATTATCAGTAAGCGCAGCGGGTAAAATATGACTTAGTTTTAACTCACACAAAATCAGTGAATAAAAGATTTTCAGAGCTTAGTTTAAACACAAAGTTGTTTCCAAAAGTTCAATGCAGTTTCAAGAGATTGGTCAAAGGAAAATACAATGACTCAGTGTGAACAGTTAGATCAGCTAGTGAGAGATTTTCAATCGGCAAGAATAAAATAGCTGACAAGAGACACAGAGATTTGGAGAGGTTCACAGTGTAAATACTGCTACGTCCTCTACCAAGTTTGGTCAAGACTTGGATTTGGGTTAAGAGTACTATTAGATATTTCTAGTCTATTATAAGCATGGCTTTGCCGGTATACAAAGACTAAGTTCTAGAAATTTCTAATGGATTTTAAAACAAATCTGACCAAGTGTATTTGAGCGGCAAGTTCAAAGGAACTTATCTCACTCAGGTGGGTGTGTGAATAACTCAATCACAATATTCCTTATATAAGTCTAGCTTGGGAATATTAACAAAGTGATGAGTTTGTGCACGAGTGTATGTCCTATTAATGTCTAATGATTATCTGGACGGAATATTGAGCTTCAATAAATGCTTCAACAATAAACTCTCTTCAATGCACCAACCTTCTTCAATGCAGCAAGTCCTCTATTTATAAGAGGAGTGAATGTCTTGAGTCTTGTAAAGAAGGATAATATTTGAATTTCCAGCTGGGTAGGTGAGGAGCATTTAATGCAGTATCCTTGGCATTAATGGCGAAGATACGCGTGCCTGAAAAGTCTGATGGGTAAAGACCCCTTTGTCTCAACCGGTTACCTCCAAAAGCAAGTAGAGACAGAGTATAGCTAAAAGTAGCTATGTGTCAGACGGCGCAGCAATCATTACAGAGCAGGTAAACTACTTTTTGATAAAACAGTAAGAAAGGACAGGACAATCAGCAAGGTTGACTTTAAGATGGAACGATGTAACCTGACTGACAGTACAGACTGTCTTTGTTTATCGGCAAGTTGAGAATGGAGTTGATCGGCAACTTCTTTAGTAAGTTGATCGGCAACTTGTGTAGCAAGTTGATCGGTAACTTGTCGTATGTTAAGAATAGAGTTGATCGGCAACTTGTTTACTGGTCTGCTGATTTGCTTCCTCTTGCTGGTTTGCCTTGTTGAAGAGATGTAATACACCTGTGCAGGTCACAAAGAATCCTAAGGGTACCTAAAGAGGTTCTAATAAAATTGGGGGATCCTAAGTGTAGACATGATTGGGATTAAGTAATTCTAGTGTCTAGGAATCTATTTGAACAACAGGGACATGACCACCTCAACCACCAAGGAAAAGCAAGGGGGAAGGACTTACACAATATGTAAGCACCTTTACAAAAAGGGGGAGGGGACAGTAAAAGCAATCTAACAATAAGATAAAACAAAAACCTAGCCATCAATTCTAACTATGGGCGGATAGAAGGGATTCCAGCTTTATCAAGCACAAAAGCACCATTACAAGCAGCTGGGAGTGAGTTATCCGGGTACCAAACCAAAGGGGACTTGACATCCGCTGCCATGTTTGCCAATCCATCAGCCACCTTGTTACCTTGGCGTAGAATATGAGAGACCCGAACGTCTATAAAATCCATTGGTGATGAATTTGTCGAATCATGTAAAAAATCTCCCATGGTATATGATAGACTTTCGTGATAATCTTGGCCAGAACCTCAGAATCCAGCCAAACACTAACCATATTGAACTTCATAGCTAAGGTTAAACCATCTAATGTGGCCTTGGCTCGGCCCATAAGTTGGTTCTAATACCATAGAAATTTTCATAAGCAAACACAAGATTTCCAAGGGAATTTCGAAAAATACACCCCCCGAAGAGATTCCAGGATTACCTCTAGAGACACCATCCGTGTGAGATGGTCTTCTTGCAGCTCATAGAAGAGGGTTTCACCGAGTTTGGTTAGAACTTGATTCCCAAGCCCTTTTGCGTATTATTATTAAGGAATACCACATTCCTTGGGTTGTTTGGTATATCATTTCTCACATTCACTGGATAATGGATAGTATGGATGTTTGAGTATCCCATATTTTTTGAGAAGGAAATAGTGTTGCTGATTCTTTAGCAAATATGCCAGCGGATGATGGGCATAATGCTGAGTTTCTTTCGGTCAATGATCTTCCTCGTCAATGTAAAGGGCTGATTTCTTTGGACAAGGCAAGGACTCCTTACATTCAGGTCAAGTAGGTTTTGTTTTATGGCTAGATTTCTTTATAATTTGATTGCTAGTTTTAGTTCTTTATTGTAGAGGATCTTATGATTTGTGTAAGAACTCCCCCGTTTTTTCCTAGTGGTTGAAGTGGTCATGTCCCCCACCATGTTTGTACCATTTCTTTATTATTAATAAAATCTAAGGAGGTACCGTCCTCCTTTCGCCAAAAAAAAAAAAAAAAAACATTGATCATTATAAAACGCCCTATCAAGCCGCTGCATAATTGATCTCCAACCCAATCTTTTATTCCACCAAGTAAACTTGAACCCACAAAGTCAGCATCAATGAGAGAAGAAGCTTGAATGGCACCCGCAAATTCAGCAACTGATCCCTCTTTAATGGGACGCCTACCTTTCTTTTCCGTTTGATCCATAACTACGTTAAAATCTCCGATAACCATCCATGCCATATCAATAGAGCTAAGATGAGTAAGATCTTCCCTTAGCCTTCTTTCATATTTATTACAAAAAGCATGCACACACGTGAGACGGACAGGAGCAGGCCATAAAGAATGAGAAATCTAGATCGTAACAGATTGCTCACTAGAATGAGCGAGGGTGAACTGAAGCCCCATGACTATTTAACAACCTTTTAATTCTGCGAATAGAAGCAGCATTCGAAATACCACGCAAATTCCAACTAATAATAGCTACCATTTAAAACAGAATGCAAGAGAAGTAAAACGATACTCAAATAAAGAGTTAAACAGTTGAAGCCGAGCGGCTTCTATGTTTCTTATGTCTTACTTTTGTGAACCCATACTCGTCCACCAGATTATTGTCTAACGCAGCAAAAGGTGTAGACCCCGCTTGGTCTGTAACAAACGATTCAGAAAAAGGTTGACCTCTCGGAGAGAGATTGAAATCTCTAATAGCATTGGAAGAAATCACATTATCAGTCTTGTTTAGAGCCTCTGATTGAGTGGTATTTTCAATAATAACCACTTGAGGATGGTCAGATTTATGTTGCTCAACTCTCTTTCGCACATCCATCTCAATATTTTGGGAGCCATCTTCATGATTATGAGCCCCCTCCACAACATCTTTTGAGACCTTCTGTAAGATTTGATTCACAACATTGGAAAGAGGAAAACCTCTTCTAGCCAAAGTTGGGGCAACCCCGTCTTTAGGCTTATCCAAGGATTGAACAGGCTCAACCTGTTGGCTAGAACCCTCAATATTGGTCGCAGCAACTAACTCTTGTGTTGGTGGAGTCTCATTAACTTGAGGCTCATTGACTTGGTCTTTCTTTTTTTGATACACGGCCTTTCCAGCATGTGGGGCATCCCCATTAGTTTTAGGGGCATGTGGTTTCTGCAAATGAGGGTTAGCACGCTTGCAAAGGGATATATCATGACCAAGAACATAGAAATATTTACAATATTTGGGGAGATTGTCGTATTCTATTTTTTGATAAAAACTTGGCAAAAAATCATCACAATCTATAAAGATCTCAGAAGGGAGTTTTTTGTGACATCAACTTTAACAAGTACCTTGGCAATACTTGGATGAGAGAGATCTGTAGTTGCTTTATCCAAAGACAAAGGCGTTCCAATTGCTCTAGCCAATGAAAATAGAATCGACTTGTGAAGAGATGTATTGGAAGCTGGGAGGTCAACCAAACAGCCAATGGGGGGATTCTTGCTATGGACGCCAAGGGAGACCATGCCATGTCATCATAGGGATTCATACATAACATACTTCTTTCATCCAAAGTCTTTGGTAATCAGCCTCGGTAGATAATTGGATCAATAGGTGTTTTGAGTCAAGGTGACCCAACTTGTAAGTCCCTTTCAACTGGAATTTAGCAAAGGCTATATGCGTATCTTCCATTGAAGGGCGCCCATGAGACAACTTACCAATCAGCGTCCAGGAGAAAGGCTTCGTAAGGCATTCGATAGCCTCTTTGGAGAGTTTCAACGAAGGAGTCCCTTTATAGGTCGCCAACGGAACAACGGGGAATGCATTAGATTGATGAGTAGAGAACAGATCCGCAAAGGATTTTGATTGCTGAACAGCATCGGGTTTAGGGTTGACGCTAATGGGGGATGTCTGGGTATGGGAATTAGCGTGCGAAGAGGATTTTCCAACAAGGATTGGAGGAGGATTATGATATTGCGGCGCATTCAGATCAGCCGTAATAGGGTTTGCATGACATTGCGATGGGCCATTAGGGTTAAGTCGGAGTGCATTAGAGACTGGATTAAAGTATGGATTTTTGGTACTAAAATTCATGAAATTGAACAAGGAAGCCGGAGAAGACATCGAAACCAAGAAGAACCCTAGGGATAAACCCTAGGGCGGAGAAGAGGAAGAAGACACACAGTAATCTCCCCTTAGGTGTGTGTTTCTAGAGAGAGAACTTTTTCTAGTTCAAAACTTGATTATCATACATGGATTTCATCACAACACTTACTTCATACCTTCATAACCTCAGTCCATACACCATTACTACACCACCATATCACCACCATAACATCACTCTAAACATCCACATAATACAAGCAAGCAAACTCACAACAAACACTCTCAATCCAAGCATAAACACCTTCAAGAAAAACAAAAAAAGTTTTCCCTTGGAAGCAAAGAAAGCACAACCTAGGTAAGGATCTCTTCTTGTAATATTCATACATGTAAAATGTAGATATTCATGTAATTTGTTAAGAGGTCTAGCCACTTGTTAGGTTAGACCTCCATTGATGAACCAAATATGTAATGTTTGATGTTCTTTGCCATGTTCTTGTTAAATAAATGTTCATGATATTAATATTCAGTTGTTATCACTTGTTATGATGTAAATATTGTACTTATTATCTATGTTATGTATGTTGTATGTTCATGTTTATTGATTTGGGGAGATTTTCCAAAGACTATCATGTGTTTTATAATAAACCCTCAATCTGTCCATGTTTGTCTTTCTCAAAGCAAAACATCATCAAGACATGAATAAATAAGTGATTTTCATGCTTTTTATGTCACTAACATGTATATCTATGCACACACAAGATTTCATGTTCATAACCCTTCATTTGATTGGGTTTTGATGATTGCTTCCATGATGTATGTGACTGTCCAGCAAGTTTTGAGTCCAGACCACTCTGTCTTGTCACTTCCATTACTCATAGAAACGTGGTTTTTTGGCCTTTGTCTATAAACGAGTTTTTGTTCGATACAGAATGAGGAAAATGGTAATGTAAATATCATATTTTCATGTTCATAGCACTTCAGATTGATGTATTTTCTGTTCTGACATTAAAATGTCAGAGGTATTTTGACCTTTTTAAACCTTCTTTCTGGACTTGAAACTTGGCTTTCGTAATATTTAAGATGTTATGAACAAGTTTTATGTTTGGTGTTTTCCCTAATTCCCAGGTTTTCATGGTGAAAATGATAGATCTTTTGTGGATGTACACCATGTTTCCTGTTTTGACTGCTTTTGAGTTCATCTTGCATAACTATTTTGGACATCATAAAATACCCCTAAAATCAAGATAAAAATCATGGTTGATGTTTAACATGTTAGGAAGGATTACTCACCATTTATTTCCAGATTTAATAATTTGTGAGACATGTACATCAAAGGAGAATGGACAATAGTCCATAAACTAGGCATGGACATGAACTTGGACCATTGTTTTGATATGGGATTTGTCTCCCATTATTCACCATTTGTACATAATAATCCCCCACCCCTTTTGTGCTAGCCTTTACTTGATATGAATGCTCAAAACCATTTTCAAAACCAAGTGAGAGTCCTCCCAAACCGACTCTCATTTGTGAGTTTAAGCAAACATACCTAGAATAGGAGACTCCTTTGTATATAAAATCACCATTTTTTGTTAAGGCATAAAAAAACCAAGGCATAAAATGAATTTAAGAGGCATGCATTCTAGAGACCATCACGGGTGAGGTGAGTGCCTAACCCCTTCTCTTCTCGTAACATAGCCCCCGAACCCACTTTCTCTAAACAAAGGTTTTGTCTTCGTTTTTCCTAATATAAAGCGAGGTGACGACTCTTGCAATTGTTTAAAACTTCGAGAGGAAACCATTGTGTGAAACCGAGCGCGGAGCGCGGGCTCTTACAGTGGCGACTCTGTTGGGGATAGTTTTTAAGTGGGCTAGACTCTAATTTTTGTGCATGCCATGCTTTATATGCTTTGCCTTGTTTGTATATATTTATGCCTAATATTTTTTGCAGGGACATTTCTTTACCTCTTATGTGTATATATATGCGCGGTGAATGTTTCCCTTTACATGAAAAACAAATTTTTTTTTGGAAAAATGGAAAAAAAAAAAAAAAGATTTTCTTTTTTTCTTTCTTGCTTTCAAAAAAATCATTTTCAAAAGTGTAGATACCTCACACACGTGCACATTTTTGAACTTGCGATTTAGAACTGTACAACCAAAGGGAGTGTTACCCGAGGCATAAGGGAGTGATCGATCGACTTCCCGATAGGGTCCGCGGTTGACATTCCCACCCCAAAGCGCGCCTACTTGTCGTTGCAATGGGTGTAAGCCTAGCCTTCCCTTCCAAAGCCTCGAGTCCATGTTTTCAAAATGACACGTCTTGACTTCATGCCGGTTTTTGTCTAGCAATTTCCATTCAATCCTATGTGTTCTCAAAAAGGTTATAAACAACCTCAAATGTGGATATCATGTGGAATTCTGGATTGACTTAAAATTGCCAATACCCTCACAAAGACCGTAACCGAATGGTGGATCCCAGAAAGAGTATAGGCCCTTCGCTAGGGGCGACGGACGGCCAATACTATAGGTGAAAAATGTTGGTCCTTTGGAGACGGTATCAACTATTCTAGGATTCAATAGAAATACGTGTCAAAACAAAGCAAGGTGCTTGTCCGGCTTTCATAGGTTTGTGCGTTGCTTGCGCTTCAAATTTTGAAAAATAAAATAAAATTAGCTTCTTTAGTTCATAAATTTTTCCCCATTTTGCACATAAAGCTTCTTCTCCCAAAAAATCTAAAATAGGTTTCCTTTTTCAACCATCTTGTAGAGGGAGAATTCTTATTGTTCTCTAGCGCGACATTCAAGGTATGTTCCAAGCATCAATTTGATCAAATCTCCACTCTAGTTTTCTTCATCATCATGGCAAACAAAGAACAGATATCATCAAACTCGACTAAGGGCTCATCCGACTTTGAGCCGGGGTATGCAATGGAGCAATGGTTAGGGAAGAAATTGAAAGCCCAGACAGAATACATGAGTATCTTCCAAGTATTCGTTAAGTGGCTCACAACCGTTAGTCCAGCCCTCATATGTTGGGAACTTTGGATTGCTCGTAATAAGAGCAGATTTGAAGGCACGGTAATGAACCCTAACTCCATTATTCATAATGT